>MU134433.1:0-72155 GCA_015039355.1 Ramaria rubella | reverse complement strand
AAAGTGTCCTGTCCGTCACGTTCACTACCTGCAAACACCTTTAACCTGCATAACGTATTGGCACTGTAGGGAAACAAGGGGCTCCCTCCCGTTAAGTCCCTAGAAGAGTCCGACTTGGGTCTGCCACCGTTCTGCCATTGTCTGGGTTTGGCCTGAGAAGATACCTGAATAGCCCTATGTCATGGGTGCAATATCCCCTGCCCTCCATCACCTCCCCTGCCTCTCTTCTTCAATCCTCTCCCCCCAGATCCCAAAAGTGCATGCCTGAGGTCCCTACAGGCCTCCAGGCAAGAGGCTTGTCCACATGCCTCCATGGCTGCCACACGCCCCTGCAGGCATCCTTCTGCCCCCACAAGCATCCACAGGCCTCTGGTGGCATCCAACAGCCCACACAGGATTTCATATGCACCCAGCAGATGTGTTAGGATGCCAGATTCGACGTAGGGGTTGGATTTGGTTGGAACTCTCCTTGACTGAGATTGGTAGTCACAGTATTCAGGAATGCACGGAATATTGGATGACTCGGAAGTCAGAGATCTGAAGACTGATCTATACAGGCATTGGCTTCAACTTATGAGTTGCGCCCTCTTGGATTTCTAGTGCCCTGGTATTTCGGACTGAAGACCGGAAAGTGTTATCAGGGTTCTGATTGGTCGGGTCTATTCAGAAGGTCAGTGCCAATGATACATTGAGACTTATTGGAGATGAGCAGGGGTTTCGGGTATTCGGAAATGGAATAGTCAATGCGGATGGAATAGGGGTAACGATAAATCAATATCGAGTAAGGGTTGGCTTTATTGGAAAGTGAGTGTAATCAAGGAGGGTTTTGGGATGTCGGATGAGGTAGGGTTGGAAATAATCGGAATGATCGGAATAATCAGAATAATCAGAATAATCAGAATACCGAACAAGGTTTGAAGGCCTTATTGCAGGTAGAAGTTTGGAGCGATGAAGTGTAATAAAGGTTCAATGATATAGGATGGGCAGGGTGTTGCGAGTTATATTGGAATAACAAGTTGAGGTAACGAGATATGAAGGATGTGAGATATGTGAAAAGGGTATAAGATATACGATATAAGAGAGATAAGAGAGTTAAGAGAGTTAAGAGAGGTATAAGAGAGGTATACAAGCTAAAGAAGCTTGATCAAAAGAAAACATATTTAAGAACATGTGGGATTCCGAAATTGGAAATGGAAGATAAGGGTGCATGATATGGAGTTCCAAAGTTGGAGTGAATATGGAAATCAAGATAAGACATATGGGGATAATACCGAAATAGAATCGTGACTAAGAAAATGGGGACATGTTGGAAATAAGCGGAAAAGGGCTTATCGGAATATGTGAAACGTCAGAATAACACGAGTCGGATCTGGGATCTAACAGTATCTCCCTTTTACGGCTGAGCCCTCGAGGCCGATTACACTATTGAATACCATGGGAAGTTTTGGTTGTCGGTTATCCGTAAAGGCTGAGATCTTGGATCGGACATATATATAGGGAAAACACTTTGTGGAGGTGCAAATCACCTTTTGATCCCCTACCACCACCACCTAAAAAAAATGCCATCGCGCTCCAGGTCATCGTCGCCTGCCCGTTCCACTATTGAAATCAGCTCTGGCGAAGAGCTCGCCACTGAAGTGAGGGAGTATGAGTGGAAAAGGGCAGAACTGGAGACCAAGATGCAGAAAAGGGCAAAGGCGAAGCAGGAGAAGCAGGAGAGAGAGGCGGCAGAACAGCGGGAGCGGGATTGGAAGGAGAAGGAGGAATGGGAGCGGAAGGAGCAAGAAGAATGGGATCGGAAGGCGAAGGAGAAGGAGGATGCTGACCAGAGGAAGCGGAAGGAGGAGGCGGAGTGGCAGAAAGCCGAATCGACGTGAGCAGTGCAGGAGGAGTTGAGGTGGGAGGAAGCCCGACTCAAAAATACTTTGGTAAGTCGGAATTTTTGTCTGTTAATTGATAGATTGACAGAAGAATTGGACTAGCTGGAGAAGGTCGATCGAGAACAAAAGGTCGACCGGAATCCAAAAGGCAGTTCGGAATTTGTCAGAGGCCAATGAATACGACGATAGATGCGTGCTCTGTCGGACATGGGGGCTGGAGTGCATCGATGAGGAATGGAAAACCGGAAAATCGCAGAAGCAGGCATGCATCCAGTGTCAAAATGATCAGAAGAAGTGTACGAGGCCAGGCGATGTGGATTTTGCGGCAGAGATGGCAGGAAAATTGTCATTGCCGGCGTCCAGGCGGGTTTGGACAGAGAATGCGGAGGCCGGTTCAGGACCGGTGACGAAAAAACGTTGGGCGGAAGCGGTCGCGGATTGGGAAGGGGTGGCGTCGTCAGGGAAGGGTAAAGGAAAGAAGTGGGTGACGGAGGACGACGTGGAGGACAAAGTGGAGGATGTGGGGCTCGTGGCGGACATTTGCAGGCTCCACAAAACAATTCATTCCCTCACAAAGTGGCTTCGCTACAACGTGGAGGGGATGGCAGCTTTCAAGTTTCAATGATACATTGAAGAAGTCGCACAGGATCAGGGAGATCAAGTTCAAGTTCCGGAAGAAGCAGTGGGAGATGTACCACGGAGCATCAGCACCACAACCAGAGTTGGGGTCGGAAGCTGGGTCAGAGAATGAGGGGGCAAATGTCGGGCCGCAACCAGAACCGGAGAAGGTGGCAGATAAGGGAAAAGGGAAGGCGAGGGAAGCGGATGAGGTCAGAATGGACGTCAATGTTGTTCCGGAGGTTCCGGAGGAGGCGGAAATTGCCAAGGAACCGGAGGTGGAAGTTGGCCAGAAACTGGAGGCAGAAATCGGCCAGGAGGCAGTGAATCCGGGAGATGCAGATTCAGAGAAACAAGTTGAAGAGGAATCGGGAAAACAGCGGGGCTTGAACTGGAGGTCAATGGGCCGGAAGAGGAAACGATGCAGTAGTTAGGAGTCGGAAGGGGAAAAGTAATATAAAATAAATCAGAAGAGTTTTCGGTGAAGTAATACAGAACATATTAGACCATGAAGTTGTTTCTTGTTGTTTTAAGATTGGAAAAAATGAAATGATCGGAAAAACGGAAAGCTCAGAAAAATGGAAATGATTGGAGCAATGGAAATGATCAGACCAACGGAAATGATCAGAAAAAAATGGAAAACTCAGAAAGACGAGAAACAGTGAATCAAGGATGTTTGAAGTTCAAGAGTGTCGGAGAGTCGGGGTAAGTCAGAATCGGACAAATGTTGGGATTGACTTGGGATCGGGATTGGACTTGTAAGAATCATGAAGAAGTTTGAGAGGGTCGGAATATTGGGATGTGAAAGGTCATAGATGTCGACGGAGTTTCAGAATTGCGGGAAGTAAATAGAAGCTTAGTAGGAGCGAGAAATTGAAGCATTGGGTTGGAAGTTGTCAGAAAAAGATCAGAGTAGGAGTGGGGGATTGGAATAGATAAGTTGTCAACATAGTGGCTACTCCCCCTTCAAGGTAGATGTTCCATCGTCTACCTCAGGTGTCAGAAGGTAGGTAAAGGAGTTGGAGTGTCAGAGGACCGAAGGATTCATCGGGAACGTATTGACTTTTCTAGGAGATGAGTGGTGTCTTCTTGGAAATTTCTCGATAGTGGTCTTGATGTTGTCTAGTTGAAATTGTTGTAATCATGGATTACCTGAGAATTCGGAGAATATTGGAAGTTTGGACTTGAAAGGGGACAAGAGGAGTGAATTGGAAATTTCAAGATATTCAGAGAAGTGTTTGCAAGGGAAACAGGGAAAGAAGACATGTGGGGAAGAAAAGGGTGTTGGAAAAGATAGGAATTGAGATGTTTTGGTGGAGTTGTGGGTTTGTTTCAGAAACATTGGTAAGGTGCTTGATATTCGGCCTGGAATATTGTCCTAATGGTTGAAGGGTTGGAATCATATTGGAAACATGAGTCGGAGGATGTACAGGTGGTGCATTCATGGATACGAGGGGTTTAACAGCGCTTTTCGAGGGAGATCGTTATTGATTCCGAAGGCGGTTTGTCGGTTATTGCCCCATAACGCGGAATTTGGTGTTGATGACTAGGCTTAGAGTTGGAGTAACTGTGTTGTATCTTGAATAGTCGGATTTGGAAGTCTGGAAATTGGAGGTCGGAAAACTAAATCTTGGAAGTGGAAGGATGTCTTTGAGGAAGATTTGGCATTTGGACTTGGAGATCGTCCTGGGGTGTTCTCGAGGAAGTACAGACGTACTGTGCGGAATGTATCAGATGAAATCCTATAGCTAGAGCCTCGTTAACATGTTCTCGAGGTGGTTCTGGCATAACTAGATGTAAGGAAAATGATTTCCCAAAGTGAGATTCTCTCCCTCCGATAGATGTGATCTTGTCGGAGTACGTAGTGGGATATTGATGATCGCTTGTTGGGAATTGGAAGAATCGATGTAACGGATTTTCCTATCGGAAATGCGCCGAGGTTTCCACATTGTTGTTGTGAGTTGAGGTTTCATCAAGCATTGACATTGGATGTTATGGTGGGTCAGAGGATGTCGCAGCGAAGTTGGATTTTCAGAGATTTGGAAAAACGCAGGATTGCAGGTTTCCTGAAGACATGTCATAGAATTGAATCTTCTTGTTGAGGAGTGCAGAACTGGGTACTACCCAATACCCTGTCAATCAACGGATTGTAGTGGGTGGGTTAGTGGCGTTCCCAGCACATCGGAACAATTAGAAACAAGTGTCATTATATGCAATGTAATAGCGACCAGATTTCTCACTCGATGGGAGGATGTGATTGGCGTGAATCGCGTACTGGGTGTTGCGACATAATATGTCATTGGTGACAGAAGATGGAGACCGGCAGAAAGTGGGAATCCGAAAGGATGGTGTTTAAACGTAATGATCAGTCGAAACTGTTTGGAAGGGTGATTTTCGGAGTTTTGGTGGAATTGTTGGAAGTACGAAGGGTGTTTTCAGAAAGTGTCTGTGATGTTCTCGGTAAAGCACAAATAAGATGAACGCGGATTCGTGCTCGAGAGTCTTTGAGCTGTCAGTTTTGGGGATTTGAAAGGTCCTCTAAAGGGACCTTGATGTTGGAATCACTTAGCGTGACAGTTGTGGTTCGGGATTTTGCTTTCCTAGCAAAGGATGATGACCTTGGGCATTCTTTCGCCTTATGACCAGGTCTTCCACAGTAGAGGCATAACTTTTGATTGATGCATTGTTGTCTCTCCTGTAGTATTAATTTGCCGTCTTGTCCAAGGATGTTGGAATGTTTTGGTGTCGGCAAAGTCGGGGCTTGGTCAGAAATTGCTGCCGTGCGTTGTGAGTCATCACAAGGATGTTTGGAAGTTGCATTGTCAATGCCACTCAGGATTGGGTCGGGTTTGAAGTCATCGTTTGTGAGGCACTTGTTGAAAAAACGTGGGGTACTCGTGAACATTTGATGGGTTGATGACATTCTCGGTAGATGTGTCGGTGTCATCAAAATCAAGTGTTTGAGTTTGGGTGTCGGAAGACATTATAGAAATAAAGAGTGTTAGCTTGTATATACTGTTAGGATGCCGTATTCGACATAGGGGTCGAATTTGGTTGGAACTCTCCTTGACCGAGATCGGTAGTCACAGTATTCGGGAATGCGTGGAATATTGGATGACTCAGAAGTCGGAGATCCGAAGACTGATCTATGCGGGTGTTGGCTTCAACTTATGGGTTGCACCCTCTTGGATTTCTAGTGCCCTGGTATTTCGGACTGAAGACTGGAAAGTGTTATCGGGGTTCTGATTGGTTGGGTCTATTCAGAAGGTCAGTGCCAATGATACGTTGAGACTTATCAGCGATGAGCAGGGGTTTCAGGTATTCGGAAATGGAATAGTCAATGCAGATGGAATAGGGGTAACGATAAATCAATATCGAGTAAGGGTTGGCTTTATTGGAAAGCGAGTGTAATCAAGGAGGGTTTTGGGATGTCGGATGAGGTAGGGTTGGAAATAATCGGAATGATTGGAATAATCAAAATGATCAGAATACCAAACAAGCTTTGAAGGCCTTATTGCAGGTAGAAGTTTGGAGCGATGAAGTGTAATAAAGGTTCAATGATATAGGATGGGCAGGGTGTTGCGAGTTATATTGGAATAACAAGTTGAGGTAACGAGATATGAAGGATGTGAGATATGTGAAGAGGGTATAAGATATATGATATAAGTATAAGAGGGGTATACAAGCTAAAGAAGCTTGATCAAGAGAAAACATATTTAAGAACATGCGGGATTCCGAAATCGGAAACAGAAGATAAGGGTGCGTGATACGGAGTTCCGAAGTCGGAGCAAATACAGAAATCAAGATAAGATGTATGGGGATAATACCAAAATAGAATCATGACTAAGAAAATGGGGACATGTTGGAAATAAGCGGAAAAGGGCTTATCGGAATATGTGAAATGTTGGAATAACACAAGTCAGATCTGGGATCTACCAGGATGCTACAGGCCCCTTCCACAGCGCACAGGCCTCCAGTGGGTCCCGCAGGTGCCTGTTGGCATCCTCAGGCCCCCAATGGCATCCACAGGCCTCACAAGAATTCCATCAGGATCCAGTGGATGCTCCAGGCACCTGCCAGTGCCCCCAGGCATCCTCAGACCCCCAGCAGCATCCACAGGCCTTCGCTGGATGCCACAGGCCCCTGCAGGCACCCACCATCCCCCAACGGCATCCACAGGCCCCTGTACGCATCCTCAGGCCTCTACAGGCATCCTCAGGCCCCCGACCCCATCCACAGGCCTCTGGAGGCATCCCTAGGCCTGCAATGGCATCCTCAGGCCCGCAATGGCATCTGCACACCTCAGAAAGATTTCACAAACATCCAGTAGATGCTCCAGACACCCACCAGAGCCCACAGTCCTCCTGTGGATATCACAGACTCCTGTAGGTGCCCTCAGGCCCTCAATGGCATCCACAGGCCTCTGAAGGCATCCCAAGGCCCCCACCAGAGCCCACAGGCATCCAGTCGATACCACAGGCTCCTCTACATGTGGGTAGGCCCCTGTAGGCATCCACAAGCCCCCAAAGGCATCCACAGGCTCCTGTAGGCACCCTCAGGCCCCCAAAGGCAACCACAGGCTGCTGAAGGCACCCTCAGGCCCCTAACGGCATCCCCAGGCCTCCAAAGGATCCTGCAGGACTCCAGTGGCCTCTGGTGGATGAACAAGGAGGCTTTAGGCCCCTTCAGGACTCTGGTGAACTCCTCATGATTATCCAGAATGGAAGATCCACATTTTTCCTTGTGTCTTCCTGAAGTGTCCCCTAAGTTTTCCTATATTGGAATTCCATCGGAAAATTTTATTCAAATTCAAGATTTCCCATTGAATTTTCCAGGTTGTAATTTCTTTTGGGGACCATGCATTCTCCCACAGTTTCCCTTGCCTGGAAATTCTATATTCTCCTATGGTTTTCCATGCATGAAAACCCTAGGGAATATATATATATTCCTTTGATTTTATCCATGATTTACATCACAATTTCCCAGGGTTCTCCCTCTTGGAAAACCTTTGTAAAAGCAAAGGATAATGATAGATATTCCAACTGACTTCCTTGCTGGAAAACACAGGAGAAACACTGCATTTACCAAGGATTTTCCATAGCATTATCCAAACATTATCCATCCCATCTTCCCCAAGGTTATCTGAGGCCTGGAAATTCTTGGAAAACTGTGAATTTCCCTGAGGTTTCCCTTTGGGGATTTTCTTTGGAAGATGCATCCAGTTCCAAAGGTTTTCCTGAGGGTTTTCCAGGTCAGAAAATTTTGGCATGCCTCCAGTGGAAGGCATAATGAATGGATCAAGAGTTTCAGTTCAAATATACTGTTATGAACTAGATTTCTTCTCATCAGATGTTGGAATTATCGGATTGTTGGAGTTCGGGATTTGGAGTCGTGATCAGAACGTACAGACATCAGCTTCAACTTATAGGTTGTGCCCTCTTGGATCCTTTGTGTCCTGGTATTTTGGAAGGTCAGGATATTGGAGAAGTTGGAGGAGTTTGGAGGAGTTGGAGAACGGAAAGTCAGATAAGACGTAGAGACCGAAGTGAGAAGATATCGAGTCAAGGTAGGTCAATATTTGAACTGAAGAACAAAGTACATGGAGGAGTCGTATATAACAAATCAATACGGTCTGAGTCGGAAAGATAAGAAATGCGGAAATCCAAAATGGAGTGAATACAGGATTGGGCTAAGTGTAAAAATGGACATAAGACCAAAGATGTAGATCTTGATAAGAAATGACTAAATATAGATGGGATGGGGATAAGTAGAACGGGTGGAGTAAGTCGGAATATATCAGAGAAAAGCGGAAAAGCTGGGAATGAATCTGGGTTCTAACACAAACACAGGTTACAATCCCGACATTTCCTTCCATCCCAAACACGATCTCATCTCATCCCGTGCAAAAGATTTTGCAATTGACTTAGACAAACTCCCCAGGAACTTTGAGGGAGAATCTCCAACACGCAATCCTGATACAAGGAACCCGCAAACAAGAAGTGTTCTCCAGCTCCGGACTTCAAAGTAGGCAACAAAGTCTTCGTCAAAGCTGAATTTTTCCACACAACCCAACCTTCACAGAAGCTTGCTGAAAAATACCTCAGACCTTTTGAGATCATCGCACCTGCAGGTACCAGTAATCGAGCCTTCATTCTCCATTTACCTGACAGTATGTGTGCTGTTCACCCATCCTTTCACATCTCCATGTTAGAACCCACAACTCTGAATGAAATTCCGAACCGAATACAGCCTCCACCCCTACCAGTTATTATCGAAGGCGAACCCGAATACGAAATCGACGAAATTCTGGACTCCAAGATAGACAATCACTGACATTGCAAGTTACAATACTTGATACACTGGATGGGCTATCAAGGTACCAATGAAGAAACTTCGTGGATTCCTGCTACGGAATTAGGCAATGCTTTGGAAATTGTTGAAGACTTCCATAAAGCATATCCTGATAAACCCAGCCCAATCCCACCTTAACTTTTTCTTTTCATTTTTTCATTTTTTCATTTTTTCATTTTTTTTCCTATATTTTCCGTATTCAAGTCTCTAATTACATTTCCATCTGTTCCAAGAAATCCCGCTTCACTTTTCTGCTCAATTCTGATTCAATCCTCCAATTCCAATTACCATATTTCATCCCTTTGTTAAAGACCATATTGCTTTTCACCGGAGTTGTGGAAAACGTCAGAAACATTGGAATATCGGGATCGGACGGGCTTGGCTTCAAATTATGGGTTGCGCCCTCTTGGATTCTCGTGCCCTGGTATTTCGGATTTCTTGACAAGTTGGAATTCGGAGAATGTCGGAATAGTCAGAGATCTATGGAAGGATCAATGACAAGACGGCTAGTCAAGACTTAACTAGTATTTTCGGAAAACATCGGAGAAAATTGGAGAAGAGTGGAATAGTGTTTGAAGAGGATTAAAGGTAAGGATTAGCCTTTTGGAAAAATCGGAGTTTAGACCCGAGATAAGGGTTTCGGGATGTCAGAATGAAGATGATCGGAATACAATCAATACGCGAGACTCATTGTGTAAGTCAATATACATGATAGGCAATATGACCAATGATAATGAACAATCAATATTCAAACTAGAGAAAGAGATGTACAACAAGCTATTTAAGGAATAGCTGAGAATGCTGAATTGGAGACATAACAGGTAATGATACGAGATGTGGAATTCCGAGATGGGCGAATACGGAAATGAATATGAAGTCGGAGATAGGTGAAAGGTCAACACAAGTGCTTGCAAGATCAACACATGGGCGCTTGCAAGATCGACGTTTGAGCGCTTAAATAAGCGCCCAAGACGTAGCTAGAAAAGAGGATGGATGAAATGGCAAGGGGGAGGAGAATAGGAAGTGTTGAAAGCTGATAGCAAGCTTGCGCTATACCTCGGAGTTCTAAATGAAACCATGAGGTTGTTGACGTGTCGGGTGCTCCTGTTCTTCTTTCCTCAGTCATTGCATTCGCACGTCTGAGGTATGTGAAAGTCACTCACTGTCATTAGTTGTATCTAACTACATAGTTAGTTTTCATTCTTCAGGTAGCTATTAAATCACTCAGTCGGTGCATTCGCACATCTGAGTTTTCATTCTGTAGGTTATGGGCCCTGAGGGTCACAACTAGTCATCTGTGTATCATTCCATCTTTTGAAAATACTGATACCTACTGTGCAACAACCAAACTAGCATTGCTCCATCCCTCTAATAATCGACATGCCACCCTCATTCATCACGCCATCATCTTAAAAATCATCATGTCTGAAGACACCACAACACTGGCCTTCAAGAAACTCACACATGGCAATTATCACTCTTGGAAGCTAAAGGCCAGTGGGAGATTGAAACGACATGGTGTCTGGGGGGTTGTGGAAGGCTATGACACTTTGCCTACACTTCCGGAATCTGCAGCACCTGGTGCTGACGCCATGACAATCACAACTGCAAACCTAGAGATCACGCGAATCACAAAAGAAATCAAGGAATGGCGACTACATGATGAGAAGGCTGCTGGCATACTTATTGAAATAATTGAGGAAGATCAAGAGCGGCACATAGAAAACTACAAAAATGTGAAAGAGCTCTGGGACATATTAAAGAAGGTACACAAAGAGACACATACTGGCATTGCCGCATTCTATACCAAGATAGGCATACTTGAAAAGAAGTATGAAGAGAATGACTCCATGCAACTACATGTTGACTTCCTTTTGTGGGAGAACAAGAAGCTTGCTGCTGCCGGCAAGTCTTTCAATGACAAATTCATGGCACAAATCCTTCTAATGTCACTTCCTCATCCCTCACTATGGGAGACCATCGTTGTCACTCTCCTACAATCTGCTACTGATATGAAACCACTGAATACGAATGATGTATCAGCACAACTCCTCCAAGAAGCAGCCCGCATTACTGGATCTTCTACTTCAACTGCTGATTCTGCACTCTATACCAAGAACAAAGGGAAGCCACAGTCAAAGACATTGAAGAAGACCAAATGCACATACTGCAAGCTGATAGGACACACTGAAGACGTCTGTCAAAAAAGGATAGCAGCTGAAAAAGAAAAAGAGGACAAGAAAATGAGCAAAGAGAAGGCAAATGCTGCTGAGGCCTCTAGCAGTTCTGACAAATCCAATACAGAATATGCAAAGATGGTCTCAACAGCACAAAGTGTCACCTATGCTCACACCACCGATGATGATGCCCTACACATCTTTATGACAACCCATCTGCACATCCCTGAATCAACTGCTGCGAACCTTGCAAAAACAACAAGTATGGACTTGTTCCTTGACTCTGGCTGATCACAGCACATGAGTCCACGTCGGGAGTGGTTTGATGATACCTCCTTTGCGGAGCTCACTATGCCCATATACATACATCTCGGTGATGCCACCACAATCAAAGCTGTCAGCAAAGGCACCCTCCGTTATCACATGGATGTTGAAGGACTGGTTATTAATACTGCAATCCCTGACTCACTATATGTACCTGAACTTGCCACGACTCTCATCTCTGTTTCAAGATTAACAAAGAGAGACCACTGGGTAGAATTTGATGACTCACTATGTCACATCATTTACAAACCCACCATGTGAATTGTTGGAGAAGGTGTTGAAACACCAAGTGGACTCTTTCGTCTCAAAGCGAAACCAATCCCCTCCTCCACTTTCACAAACATGGCCAGGACTTCTCACATTGTTGATATAAACCTACTACACTGCCACCTTGGGCACCTTGGAACTGACAATGTCAAGAAACTTGTTGACAAGGGCCTCATTGAAGGTGTTGATGTGGTATGGGCAACATTGACTTCTGTGAGCCATGTGTTAAAGGGAAACAACATCGTCAACCTTTCCCTAGATCTAATAAATGTGCCTGAAACAAGCTGGACCTCATCCACTCTGACCTGTGTGGGCCATTCCCCATGTCAATAGGAGGCAAAAAATACTTTATGACCTTTATAGATGATAATACACACCATTTATTCATATATTTTCTCGCAAAGAAATAGGAGGCCCTCACAGCCTTTAAGATATTCAAGGCCATGATTGAAGTTGATACCGGATGCAAGATCAAGTGTTTTCACACTGATAATGGTGGTGAATATGTTGGCAGCACCTACAAAACTTTTCTTGAATATCATGGTATCTTTCACGAGACTACTGCACCAGATACACCCAAACAAAATGGACTGGGAGAATGCAGCAACCGTACTATTGTGGAACGCACATGCAGTATGCTTCTTGCAACTGCCCTCTCAACTGGCCTCTGGGCCAAGGCTGTAGCCACTGCCACATACCTCATTAAAAGAAGTCCAACTTCAGCTCTTACTGATAAAACACCACATGAGGCATGGAGTGGAAACAAACCATGGGCTGGTGGTCTTCAACCATTTGGCTGTCCAGCTTATGCACACATCCCCAAAGGAAAGCATAAGAAATTGGATTTCAAAACCCACAAATGTATTATGCTTGGCTATGTCAGTGGAAGCAAAGCATATCGTCTTTGGGATCCTGCAAGACGCATAATTATCAAATCACAGGATGTCATTTTTGATGAGCAAGTAGATCCACCACAGTCCATGAAATGACTTGAACCACTGGATTTCAATTGGCCGGTCAGGCAGCCAAAAGTAGTGTCAGATATTGCATCTGAACTGGATGAGATCATAGAAGTCAAAACACCATCTCATACTCAACAGACACCACCAATCCAGATACAACCTCTTTCACCCCAATCACGCAAGCATCGAACAGAGCTTGAGCTGCTTGGTCCTGTTGAGGACCTTCCACCACGACAAAGCAAGCCTAGCTGGAAAGTCCATGAGTCAGCTGATCAACATCATGTTCACCAGTCAAAATGGGTGTGGATGAAGGTGAAAAAGTGCCTGAGGAATATGCTGAGATGGCCCTCACTCTGGCTGCAGCATCCATGTCAACTGGATCCTACAATGAACCATGCACACTGAAGAGGCCATGGAGAGTCCAGACTGGGAGAAGATGTGGAAACCCGCACTTGAATGAGAACTCAATGCTTTAACCCTGAACAAGACCTGGGTTGATGCAAAGCTTCCCCCAAATCGAAAAGCAGTCGGCTCAAAGTTTGTATTCAAGATCAAAAGGAATGCTGGTGGTAGCATTGAATGTTACAAGGTACGATTAGTGGCCAAAGGCTTTTCACAAACTCCTGGACTGGATTTCGATGAGACTTTTGCACCTGTCGTAAAGCTCACATCAATTCGAGTTCTCCTTGCACTTGCCATGAAAGAAAAACTCCCTTACTTTCACCAATTGGATGTTGAAACAGCTTTTCTCAATGGACCACTAGACAAAGAGATATATATGCAACTTCCACCTGGGATTGAAGGTGCCAAAAATTGCAAGAGGCTACTCAAATCTCTGTATGGTCTCAAACAAGCCTCGCATGTATGGAATGATTTATTGGACACTGTTCTGAAGAAGCACAGGTACCATCGATGCAGCTCTGACTTCTGCATTTACATCTTTCGGCACAGAAATATCATCATCTACATTGCCATATATGTAGACGACATGTTGATGATCGGGAACCATATGGCCACAATGCAAATGCACAAGGAGGCACTCACAGCTAGCTTCAAAATCAAAGATCTAGGTGAAGTGAAGTTCGTATTAGGCATGGAATTGATTCGAGAAGAGAATGCATTTATGCTTTCACAACAACGCTACATTGAAGACATGAGGGAACACTTTGGGTTGCTAGATGCAAAGACAGCAACCACCCCACTCACGGCTGGTATCAAGCTGTCCAAAAAGGATTGTCCTCAGACACCAAACGAAGTTGAAGACATGAAGAACGTAACCTACCAAAGTCTTATTGGAAGTCTCATGTACACCATGCTTGTGACATGTCCCGACATTGCATATGCTGTTGGTGCACTAAGCAAATTCCATGCAAATCCAGGACGAATACACTGGAACAAGGCTAAACGTGTTTTGTGCTATCTTATCGGAACAAGAGATTATGATGGAAACTGTTCCAAGAACAAAACTACCTCACGTCTCATTCATGGATACTCAGACTCCTGGGCAGGAGATATCAATACTCGATGTTCAACAGTGGGATATGTTTTCTTGATAGCTGGTGCTGCAGTCAGCTGGAGTAGTAAAATCCAGTCAAGTACAGCATTATCATCCACTGAAGCGGAATACATTGCAGCCAGTCGTGGAGCTCAAGAAGCTATATGGCTTCGTCAACTTCTTGAAGAGCTGGGTCATAAACAGCACTTACTGACAGAACTCTTAAGCGACAATCAAGGAGCAATAGCTTTGGTCCGCAATCCTGGTAATCATCCATGTACGAAACATATTGCTATTTGTTATCACTATATTCGAGAAGTGGTAAATTCAAGTCACATCAAGATTGACTATCTACCAACAGAAGATATGACTGTGGATATTATGACAAAGAGTCTTGGATGGGTCAAGCATGAACATTTTGTTCAGAAACTTGGAATGGTGCTATGTTCGAGTGGGAGTGTTGAAAGCTGATAGTGAGCTTGCGCTATACCTCGGAGTTCTAAATGAAACCACGAGGTTGTTGATGCATTGGGTGCTCCTGTTCTTCTTTCCTCAGTCATTGCATTCGCACATCTGAGGTATGTGAAAGTCACTCACTGTCATTACTTGTATCTAACTACATAGTTAGTTTTCATTCTTTAGGTAGCTATTAAATCACTCAGTCATTGCATTCGCACGTCTGAGTTTTCATTTTTTAGGAAGGTCATAGGGGAATGAAGATAAAAGGAGTCAAAATAATAGACAGAGAGAAGAGAGAGAATAGGGGTTCCCCTTACAACAAGGTGTCCATCCCAAGATTTAGCAGCTCCTCAATGGCTGCACCAATTACTATAAAACTAGGTGTGTTCTCTTCCTCTCCCTCAGGAGTGTCTGTATAAATTGACTGATTTCATTTTTCAGATGTCCTTGTTCTTCCACAGTCATAATCTTGACCTCTCCTGTGCCTCCCCTCCCACTGCTTGCTACGTGGCACTGTTCAAATGTTCAAATGTTCGAAGTTCACACCATTAACCTTATCTAATTGTAGATCAAATAATGTATATATCTGCTGTTATATGCTTGATCCAACACATGAACACCAGGGTCAGTGTCATGCAAGGATGTCAGTATGCCAAGCACAATGCTTTGCTGCCCCAAAATATCATTCCAGCCTTCCTTTTCTCAATTCGACTCCTTCAGCTCTTTTGGTGCTGTAAGTCAACAAAATCAATCAGCATAAGCTCACAAGCTATCTAAGCTGCTGCCTCCCTGGTTCAAACTCTGTTAAGCCAAATCACTAGCGCTTGTCTGCTCCTGAGCTTGGGCTGAATTGACACCAGCCCCCCCACAAGCTCTTGCATGCATGGTGATGCTAGAGCAATAAGGTTACTTAGAATATTGTACATTAGGATTGAAATTCAGGTATGGGGATTCGCAAAGCCACTGTGAAGCATGTGGCACATGCCTGCAGGTACCCACTCCATGCAAAGTCATTTTTAAGACAAGGATGTTTACAATCTTAATTCAGACTATTTTCCCATCATGTCCTAATGTATAGCTATCAAATGGTACTTGGTTTATAGAATTTAGAACAGTACTCAGATTGTAACTAAAAGCTAGGACATCCCAGCAATAACCCTGGAGAGACATGGCATCCCAGGGACAGAAACCTTATCTCATGGGACATTATTCATTTTTGCATCCTAGAGTGAATGGCATGCTGACACACCGGTGTTTTCATTATTTAAACACAGTTTAAACTTTAATCTAAATGTCATATTTTTACAACAAGTTCAGATAGACATTAAAAATGCCACTAAACTTGAAGTGTTTTAGGCATATTAAACCACAATCTGAAGTAGAAGTTTGAACCCAAATTTTGACTGCCGTTTAAACCTTGACTAAATTTTAAATTTTGCCTGTGTTTGAATGAGATGTTGAACTTCAAATACTTGCTAGAATTTTATCTTACATTTAAACTTCATATATATCTGGAATTCAAATGTGTATCTAAACTTGAAGTATCCTCAAACATTTTGACTGCAACAATATTTGAAATTTAACACCAATTAGAATCAGTTCTCAAAATTGAAGAAAAAACTTGAAGTTTTATATTTGATTATAATTAATTGCCCACTCCTCCCCAATTGTCGCCCTTTCATCGCCCACTCATCGTGCGCTGATCGCACGATGATCGGGCGACGGTCAAACATTTGGCTTACATAAGCACTCGCATTGTACCTTCGTTGTTGGGCGATGTCGATGATGCATGATAGGGCACTGCTGTCCCTACTTATGTAAGTATTGTACAAGAAATATTCCTAAACTAAAAATTGAAAAAGGTATCGGGGCGACGTTAGTGCCCCATCACAATGAAGTAGTGAATGTTTGACTTACATAAACAGTCACATCGTACCAACAATAAGGCACGTGATCAACCCAAAGCAGTTGCACAATGATCGCACAATGAGTGGGCGATGAAAGGGCAACAATTGGGTGAGGAGAATTATAATCAAATATAAAACTTCAAGTTTTTTCTTCAATTTTGAGAACTGATTCTAATTGGTGTTAAATTTCAAATATTGTTGCAGTCAAAATGTTTGAGGATACTTCAAGTTTAGATACACATTTGAATTCCAGATATATATGAAGTTTAAATGTAAGATAAAATTCTAGCAAGTATTTGAAGTTCAACATCTCATTCAAACACAGGCAAAATTTAAAATTTAGTCAAGGTTTATAGTGCTTACCGAAAACCTTGATGCGCGCCGGTTTTTTTTTACTTTTTTTTGGTGCGCCGCCTGTAGGGCAGGCGCACTGCGTAGAAATTGTAAGATGCCTTTTCGCCACATCAGTAGCAATCTCTGTGGCTCTTAGCCCATGGCTACACTCCCGAGGATACATGCAAAATCCTCGGGGTCTCTCGGAGCAGTGTGCGCCAGTGGGGGGACAACTACGAAGAGTACAGTGATGTCCTGCCACCATCAAACCCAAATCAAGGCAGGCCGCATGTTCTTGATGGGGACAAACTACACTCATTAGTAGAACTCATTGAACGGTCACCAGAAATGTACTTAGATGAGCTGCAAGATTGGCTAGCGCTGGAACATGACGTTCTGGTCGGAATAACTACACTGGATCGCAATGTTCGTGAGGTGGGCCTGACCTACAAGTTACTGCGGCATGCAGCAGGAGAGAGGGATGAAGAGGCAAGAGCGGCTTGGAGGGCTGACATGCAAGCCAATTTTGTGGCGAGCATGTTGGTCTGTGTGGATGAATCAAGCAAAGACGATCGGACCATCTACCGTCACTACAGGCGTTCTGTGCATGGAAAGCGTTCAGTCATCAAAGCAGCGTTTGTTAGGGGAGAATGGTACAGTATTCTGCCTGCCCTAACAATTGAGGGATACATTGCAACGAGGATTGTTGTGGGGTCAGTGAGTGGAAGTGAGTTCTTTGATTTTATTGTTCAAGAAGTGGTGGGTTTCTGGTTGTGTTGCAAAAAAAAGGCTAAACAGTTTTGGCAGCTCCCCCAGATGATGCCATATCCTGGTGATCACAGTGTGCTTATATTGGATAATTGCGCGATCCACAAGAGTGCGGCACTCCAGGAGGTCATAGAAGCACAAGGTCAGTAGATGGTCGTCAATCTGTGGTCCAGGCCCTCATGGACACCAGGCTGCCTTATCATGTTCCTGCCACCATATTCACCAGACCTGAATTTCATTGAGGAGAGCTTCAGTTCAGGTGTGTTATGGTGTGTCATAATGATGGGCAGCTAAATAATGGATTGCCCAGTGAAAGCATGGTTGCGAAGACACTGGGGTACTGTGCAAGCGCACCCCCATGCAGAGGTGCCACTGCTGGAGGCCTGTGGCCAGATTACGGCAGAGAAATCACAGGGGTGGTTTCGTGATTGTGGATATACAGTGTAGCAGAAATATATAGTTGAGAAATAATACTATTAGCTGGGACTACTCGCATAATAAGATAGCTAGTAGTCACAACACCCGGGGTTATATGCTATCTAATAGGCCATACTGCAATCTACATCTTTACTTCCGTTTCATTTGCGGAGGGTGCTTGCAGTCCTTGTCCACAACATTTTGCCACTCCAGGTATTTGAACCCGGCCTCTTTCCACTCCTTCTCCGGGAATGCTTTCAATGAGACACCAACCTCAAAGCCCATGCTCTCCAACTTGTCTTTTGTGGCTTGGCTGTGCCCGCACACCTCAAAATATTCTTTGATGTCCCCAACAGGTGGCGGAGATGACATGTTCAATCCACGGGCGCCACTGTCACGGTTGGTCAGCGTAGGGTAGCCATGGACTGGCCACATTCCTGGGGGTGGGACTCCTTGATGAGGAATGATGAAAGGATTCCCAAAGGGCTGTGGCATGGGTGGGTAATACATAGGGGCATAAGGGGACAGAAACTCCTGAGGGAGCTCGTGGGGTCTCTTATGGTGTGTGTGCGCCCATTCCCTCGGCGGAGACGATGTGAATGGCTCAGAATCCCTGCAGCTGGTGGGTGATGATCCTGCCCCTGCCCCATGCTTGCTCCCACGTTTCGGGAGTGCATTCGTGGCCTTGAACAGGTTGGAATTCAGGGGGATACGCTCCAAACTAGCTTTTTTCTGTTCCTGTGGTTGTCATCAGTCTTTACGGCACCCAGACAACCCAAATGTCCCATGGCTTACTATCTGGGAGGCCCACACAAGCATCCACGCACGTACCAATTCAAAATGCAAATCGGTGGGGCGATGATGGAAGCATCGCTTGTCGGGATGATCCGGACACACTCCTATAGGGTATTTTGCTTCAAGCTCACCCACGATCTCTTCTAACTCATTGTCCAACTTTGCCTGCACCCCAAGCATTGTCATGCAAACCTTGACTAGGTATAGTCCACACCATACCTTTGAATTATTTTTCCCAGTTTCCCCATCATCCTCTAGTCCCGGGGGTGGCTGGATCAACGACGTCCACTGGATGCCACTCGCACTTCCTACCCAAGGCTGGAGGGTAGTCAAGGTCTAAACCGTTGTGCAAGAAAGACAAACAACCTACCGCGCGAACGTTGTCAGGCAGCCGTGGGGGCTTCATGCCAACGATTATTGTCAGCTTTTTGGGTCCTAACTTCTTCCGAAGTGAGAGGAATGCTACCTCACTTGACAGCGGCATGATCGGTGAGTTCCCTGGCTTGCTCCACCGCCATGTGAGTGAGCTTGTATTCAAACACCCCCTGGTTGTTTCACAGGCCCCTGCAATCAGGTCGAGGAAAGAATCCCACTCCATTGTTGTGTGAATATCAATCAGACCAAAACGCAAAGGATCCTGCTTGATGAATTTGTGTGTCCCTTTCCCTTTTGCCACACGGACCGGTGCCTGTTCAACCTGGATAACACACTCTGCACCGACCACGTCTGCTTTCACACTCTTGACGTCTTCACACGAAGGCGACCTGCGCCGCCTTTTGTCCTTTGGTGCTGATTCTGTCATGCCGTCAGAAGTGGAATCACCCTGTGAATCTACTGCCACAGGAGCCTTGCGCTTCTTCTTTTTCTTTTTGGATGCTTTCGGGATGGATAATGGCACTGCGGCTTCAGGCCTGAGCACCTGAGGACCGGACTCTGGTTCTGTGTCTGAGCTGCTGATGTTCAAGACGGCTTGTGGCTTTGGACGAGCAGGGATGCGCAAGCGGAGACGAAGAGGTTCTACACATGCCTGCGTAAGTGTCCGACATTGCCTAGGGATAGAATCTATTGAAACTCACGCAACATCGCATGCTCCGCAGCTTCGAGAGAAACATCGCTGTTGTGTTCTTCTCCCGGCCCTAATACTGAGTGGACAGCTTCATAAAGGGGGAGGGGGCGGATCAACCTCATCCATAGTCGCCTGTGGATGTCTTGTATATACTGTAGCAACTCGATAAACAGTGACCGAATTGACTGCTCACTCACTGGGCACCTGCCCTACAGGAGGCGCACCAAAAAAAAAGTAAAAAAAAACAACGCGCGTCAAGGTTTTTGGTAAACACTGTAAACAGCAGTCAAAATTTGGGTTCAAACTTCTACTTCAGATTGTGGTTTAATATGCCTAAAACACTTCAAGTTTAGTGGCATTTTTAATGTCTATCTGAACTTGTTGTAAAAATATGACATTTAAATTAAAGTTTAAACTGTGTTTAAATAATGAAAACACCGGTGTGTGACAAGGCTATGCAAGCTCAGCCTACGGCATGAGACCACCAACGATTGGTAAGCACTGGTTCAGTTATTTTTCAAAATCATATCCAAACACAGCCCTATAGGCTAGTAGGCTATAGAGGATCAATACAAGGTGTACATTGAGCAAATTTGCCCCTATGTCGGAGCTTAACTCTGGCAGGCAGTCCCTGCGTTTAGGCATCACGTGATAGGTTTCTGACGTCATTACGATATCTTACGACTTTCACGTCGTTCCAGAAGAAAGCTCCCTCATAAAACAACGCGCACGCCTATCTACTCTTCATCCGGTCATTCACCCTCACATCACCAATACACTAATCTAAAAATGAGCATTGATCGCCACATCCGAAGGGGCCACCCAAGTTAGTCTTTCCTTGAATGTGTATCACAATACGCAAGCTGACGTGGTCATAAGTCTTATTTGGAACCCTTATGTTCTTTGCTATTGTCGAAGGGTGTATTTCAGCCTGGCTCACAGCACGATACCTTTCGAATCCTAAAGCGAGATTTGGCAGCGTACGTTCCAAAACTCACTTTTTGTTGTTCACATCGTGGTGGACGGCTATCGGGTCCGCCCTTTACATATTGTTGTTCCTGCACTCTGCAAGCACTGGTAGTATCATGACCAGCGTGGCTAGTCACGGTATCTTGTGAGTTCTGAATTTTATTGCCCTTACAGCGATGCTAACTGTTTTCTTCAAGCCTGACTCTCACATGGATATTTTGGACTGCAGGAGCTATCGCTATCACCGTACTTCTTGGCGGCGGCATCAACTGCAGGTATGTAACCTTTTGGATATTTGCATTCCAATTCGGTAACATAATCATTATGTAGCTCCGTTCCATTCCAAATAACGTACTGCAATCAGCTGGACGCTTTGGAAGGTGTGTACCTTCCTCATCCCCAAAGTCTGTCTTTCAGCGTAGTTTATCTCTTTCTCAGGTTTTGCATGGGCTTCTTGGATTATTACCACTATCCTCTTATTTGTGGTCATCATACGAGGGATTTCGAGCCTGCGACGTGGAGATGGTGCTAGGGGCCAACTGGTGACTGCCTGACTTGAGGAAATATGATAACGACTCCAATGATTTGTACCTGCCGCTTTCTTCAGAGCCTGAACTGTTGTACATTATCTCAAGCTAATTTCCACATCCCGCTTTTACATCAATACATACATACAATGCTAAGTTCGCTCGGGGGCTAAAAACGAAGCCGCCGGAAGGAAACCGGCAAGCCCCGAAGAGACCTCGCCGTTGGTCCCAGTATTCTCAACGCCGTTGTTCCTCAACTCTACGAAGGTGAGATTCGCCGTTTTGACACTGTATTATCTGCAGACAACCTAGGTATTCTACATGGATACATTATCTACTTGAAATTGAGATGGATGGATGACATTCTGTTTGGATGAACTTCTAGCTTTGCAGTTGCTAATCCCCCGTTTATTTTCCAGGTTATATATCCTTCTCCCCATAATGTCTCTTGTATTACCCGAAGCGCACCAACAGTTCCAGGTGCGAATGCTGTGGCGTTTTTGTAACTTTGGCTCTGACATTGCAACAGCACATTTTGCGTCTGTTGAACACTAACGTCGATGGCAAGCGTAAAATCATGTATGTCTAATGTTTGGGGAAACTCCTCGGAACGGTCCTGATCATGAACTGATTGGTAGGTATGCGTTAACGGAAATCAAAGGTGTTGGTCGGCGGTATGCCAATTTGGTCTGCAAAAAAGCAGATGTGGATCTTAAGAAGCGGTATGTATGCTTTATGCGTAGTCTAATAAGCTAACATTTCGACAGCGCTGGTGACCTTAACTCGGATGAACTAGAGCGCATCGTCACTATCATCCAAAACCCCCTCCAATTCAAGATCCCTAGTTGGTTCTTGAATAGGCAAAAGGACATTGTCGATGGCAAAGACTCTCAAACCCTTTCCAACAGCCTTGACTCGAAGTTGCGTGATGACCTGGAACGGTTGAAGAAGATTCGTGCTCACAGGGGTCTGCGTCACTTCTGGGGCATCCGTGTGAGGGGTCAACACACGAAGACCACTGGTGAGTGATTTCTCTTGTGTTTATTTTACATAAATTCACATGTGGTAGGCCGCCGTGGCAAGACCGTTGGTGTGTCGAAAAAACGTGGTTAGGTTATTGTGGAGCTTTAGAACCTATCTATGACGCCTTCCATGTCTACTGCAAAATTCATGAACATGTTCTGTCTTTCATGCAACAGGAACTACTGTGATTGCAAACTCTGAAAAGCACTTATTGCGAACATGTGTGAATCATCTACCGTAATGTTTCCGCCTATCGGTGTGGACAACCACTCTTTCTCAAGATCTCATGCGCATGACATATTCAAACTCCGCAGCGCCTTCCTTCACAGTACAGGATGACTAGATTTGAAAGACTTGTTCGATGGGCTTTGTGTTTGGGATCAGAGCCTGACAACCATTCCCGACTGTTGAAAAGCAGAGGTTCATCTGTGGTCAAGGAGAAGTCCTCAGGCGTGAAGGTAGCTCATTTGGTGCAGGATACTGGAGCCTATTCACCTCCCCTTCTAGACAACCAGTGATCTATACAACGCTCCTCCATCATGCACCGCTGTATCTCTGTTGGCTCAGGATGATGAGCGAGGCCAAATCTATACAACCAGTCCGTCCGTCCGTCCGAGCGTGAACTCAAGCACTCGCTAACCTTACTCTGTCTAGCTCCACCACTGCCCATCGAACTTCTCGATGCTGTTTTACTTTATTCGACCAGCCATGACCTATGCCAAGTTGCGAAATCGAATCGGACATGTCTTGCAGTCGCAACGAGGATACTCTACCGAGAAGTTGAACTTATGAACCCCGTCAAGACCATTCGATGTATCACTACTCTCTCCAAGCGGTCTGACATCGCTCTTAATGTCCGCAAGTTTCATGTGACCGACGACCTGACGAACGGCCTGGAGGTATTACCAGCCTACTACAAACTCCTTCACAAGGCTCTTTGTCAAATGCACAACCTGATTTCTCTCTGTCTTCTAATTGGAGGTCCTCGTTCATTCGTTCTCACCGGCTGTTTGTTTCGCCTGAAGTCGTTCACTACAGCTTGCCATTGGGACAAACCTCTGGTGAGATGGCTTGAATCTCAGGACGAAATCACATCTGCCCTATTCTGTGGCAAGTTCCATCATGATGCACGTATCTCTGATCGAGCTTTACCGAAGTTGCAGCGCATCTCCGCTTCTCCCCTCATCCTGGCTGCCGTTGTGCCAAGTCGGCCTGTGGAAGAGGCCGAATTATGCCTTATTCACCCTTGGCTTCTCAACTCAGATATAATTTCCACAACACTCAGAATTCTCACATATTCTTCCGCTGTTGTGCATACTTTGCAGTTTATCACCCACCTCACTGGTTTCCCGGAAACAACACTCAGTGCATTACGTGCCGTGCCTGAGCACCTCCCTAAATTAGCCTCTCTTGCAATACACATTGTCAGAGGATCAGTCACACAAGTTTGTTTTTCATCTAATATCAGAGATGAATGTAGCTTGATATGTCCTTCTTTGGACAGGATATTCTGGATGGCCTTGTGTCCATCTTTTCATTGTTTAAATCGCTGCGATCTGTTATGTTTCTTTCGAAGAATGAATCAGACGCTCTTCATGACGAAGAATTGACAGATCCCCTCGCAGTTATTTGGCATAACTCCTGTCCCTCCCTTGAGATAGTCTCATTTCCAAATTCCATTTGGTACGCATTTCAAGCAATATTAATGTCTGATGAGGGAGTCCATGACATGCATTTTACAGGGTGCGAAACCCGAAGGTGGGCTGGGTCACCCTGAAAGAGCTGGAGCGGATGTTATCAGAAAGAGAACGAGATTTAGAGCAGAAGGAAAAGGATCGCACAGAAAGGGTTGAACATTGGCTAACTAAGATCAGTTAACCGCATTATGTAACAAGGGACCCACGCGGATAATGGCATAATCATCTCATGCATGCATGTACCAGTGATTTTAAAAAAAGAAAAATAACAAATTGTATTGGCTTGGAGCGGCCTCGCCTCAAGGAGGTCGTTTCATGTATAATGGAGATAGAAGATTGTCTTCACCTAAGTATCTGAGGCCAGAGTGACCAAGTCATACCTAATGGTCGTTATAGACTCGTGACAGTCTCTAATGTAGCGCATGTAGTCACACACAAGCTCAAACTGGAGTCTATGGTCGTTACACACGTGATTTTGTGACTAACACCGGCGCGCGCGGGGGCAAACTGGCGTAAATCCAGCGAAGTAGTACCTATGGAGGACATCTTCCTCGCATATGCAGGACTGTTGTCGTTGGCTACCGTCGTTATTTATGCGGGAGCGTGGGGATCTTTACCAGTTAGTATACGCTCGATTCCTATTGTTTTTCATAGGGCACCTCCAAAACCCCAGCTTTTGCTCCATAGCCTCCACCTAAGAACGCTGCCTCACGAAGTGCCAACCAAGATGAAGAGGACGATGAAGAGGACCTAGATGAGAGGTAGTTTCGTCATCTTCTATTGTTCATGTCTAACTTGCTCACGATCTCCAAGGCTTTCGTCGTCAGATGCCTATATTTTTCCCGTGCTAGCTTCAGGAGCACTCCTAGGCATGTATCTTATCTTCAAGTACTTAGGAGCAGTGAGCCTTTTCGAAGTCACGCATTTTGTTTGTTCCTTAAATTTTTGCAGGAGTGGATCAACTGGATACTTGGTGTGTTTCTGATCGCCTTCATTTTGACTGTGTTTTGTAAAAGTTGAGATATACACCAGGTTGGTATTTTGCGATAATGGGGGTCGGGAGTGTCTGGAGAGTAGGTGGCATGTCTTCACGATGTATCCTGACCTGACCTGTTACCTAGACATTGACGGTACTTTTAAGGACCGCCGTGGGTAGAGAGCGATGGAGGTCGTTTGACAAGACTAGGTTCTTCATTGTGAAGAACAAGCGAGGTACACTTGGTGCTTGTATCGCTCCAGATTTTTCATCATTGACTTAAGTCTCTTGATACAGAACTCTTCTCTCTTTCCTTTAGAACACCCATCCCTTTCATATTACCATTTGCGATATTACCCTCAGCAATTTACATATTGGTTGACAAAGCTGTGAAACCCGCTCTATTGACCAACATCCTTGGCCTTTCCTTTTCCTATAACGCTCTTTGCCTTCTCAAACTTGATAGTTTCCAAACAGGAACTATTCTTTTATCAGGTTTGTTCCTATACGACATTTGGTGGGTATTTGGGACGGAAGTTGTGAGTCTGCATATTGCGTAAGTGATTCTCCGATCCTGACTTCGAATAAGATGGTCAAAGTAGCCATTACGCTCGACGCTCCCGTTAAAATTCTGTGGCCCAAGTCCCGTGATTTCTCCTCCATAGAAGGCTTTACAATGCTTGGCCTGGGAGACATTGTCATACCTGGCGCATTTGTCACGCTCGCGCTGCGTCGTGATCTTTTCACGTCGCCGGCGAGAGATCGGTACCATGCATTCGCTAAGCCGTACTTTAACGCCACGCTTGTGTCATATGTTGCTGGGCTCATTACCACCATGACCATGATGCACATGTGGAAAGCAGCCCAACCCGCGCTTCTATACATCAGGTCTGCCTTCCAATTAATTTTCAGGGCCCGTATCTCTGACAGACTCGGTTGGATCGGTATAGCCCCGCATGCATCTTGTCGTTTGTGTTCACCGCTTTCCGTCGAGGAGAACTGAAACAAACTTGGCAGTGGAAGGATGTACTTGAAGATAGCGAGCGTGAGGATTTGAACTTAAAAACCCTTGAACCTGTCACGTCAAAACCGTCAGAGGATGCCGCAGCAAGACCCACAGAGTATGTCATGTCAGGACCGACAGAGGATGTGACAGGTTGATCTCTAGCTCAAGTAGGATGTCACCGTCGACCGCGGCGACAGGCTTAAACGATGGAACACCTGAAAGAAGTAGATATAGAGGGTTCGAGAGTGTATCTTCGTATAGACATATTCTACTTCGTTTCTTCAGACTGTAGATCTGACGGTTGACCGTCGAACATTGAATAATGGAATGGACCTTATTCGTGTGAAGCGCATGTCTTATGTATACCACATTTTACTACATCTCCCAACGCACCACAAGCTCTTCAACAGTCTAATTGCGCTACATCTTACAATATCCTACATGAACGAGAAAGTGCAAATCCTCCTTCAACGTTGATAGTGTTTATGACCTGTCTCGTTTCGCCCAGGCCGAAGATGGATATGAGGACATGAAGAAGTAGCCAAAATAGTACGAGAAGCGATAGTGTTTCGTGTCGTGAGTGATACGAGAGTGCGGCAACCCATTGTTACCGGGAGATACATGAATGTCATGAGGGCGACGGTGGAACCTGACAGGGCCAGGATCAAAGTAGCCAAAGCGATTCGAGGGGTTGGCGCCAGCATGGGGGTGTTCGGAGGGGGAATGAGTGGGGCGGTGAGGAGAGGAGTCAGGGTCTGAGGGAACATCCTCTCTATACTGAGAATCAACAGATGAAGAGTCGAAAGGATCATCAGTGACTTGCGAGTCATCTCCGAGTGTATGATCATGACCTGGACCAAAGGGCAAACCGTTCAATCGGCCATGGGGAGCAGTCCAATCATTGAACCGAGGGCCGTCATGGTCACCGTCAAATAAATGGTCGCGATGGCTGCCTTGGTCAGAATGTATATCACCGAACCGCGGGTCGTCGGAGTCACCCTCGAGTCGGGAGCCATTTCCTAAATGGTGTTTATTGCCTGCACCATGGCGATGTTGGTCAGTGTCAGCCGGACTATCGTCGTGGTGTAGCGCATCGGGAGTAGAACCTTCTGGATTACCGTCAGGACCGTGAGCATAAACCCCATCGGATATGGTAGGATGCAAGTCGTCAAATCCGCCGATCTGTGAGTTGTCAGGAGGATTGGACCGGGAACCCTCGGGACCCTCAGGGAGAGTATCGCTCTCGCTTCCGCCGTCAATGAGACCCCCAAGCTGGGAATTGTCCGGGTCATTATCCAAACCGCCAGGCAGAGAACTATCAGCGCCGAAACCGTCAGGGTGAGTGCCATCTGGGAACCCGCCTTCATCAGTTGGGTCAACCAGACCATCCGACGCTCCGTGAGGGAATTGTCCTGGGAAGACCGGCCTATCGTCGCCGTGGTCAAATGAACTGCCGCCATTGGGGTCAAATGCACCACCTGCATCGTCACGACCATTGCCAATCCCGGCGCCGGATCCTCTAGAAGACGAGGAAGAAGGGGGA
This sequence comes from Ramaria rubella, assembly GCA_015039355.1. Lineage (NCBI taxonomy): Eukaryota > Fungi > Basidiomycota > Agaricomycetes > Gomphales > Gomphaceae > Ramaria > Ramaria rubella. The sequence goes on along the minus strand of MU134433.1, from coordinate 44,595 downwards.
GACGCATGACTACCGCCAAGCAGCGATACCCCAACGTCAGCAAGTGAACCATCCTGAGAAGCAGTATTTTGATGGCTAGGTAACCCCAAGAAAGCTGGGCCAGTATTTCCTTCAAAAGTGTTTCCTCCATCCCTCAAACCGTCACCGGCATTATTACCTCCCCCTTGCTGAGAATCAGTCGGAAGGAATCCATTAGCGTCTGAAGCCTGAGTACCCGGGTTGCTATTTGGGTCTGAGCCGGCAGCGGGGAAATCGTTATTGTCACCATTGCCGATCTCACCCCCATCACCGCTGGCGGAAGCTTGGGAAGACGAGGAAGAGGCGGAGCCACCACCAAGGAGCGACGCTGTTAGGCCAGCAGTGAGACGCCTCACTCCACCGCCGGGATTGGGGTCTTGAGAACCCGGAAATCCCAGAAAGGTTGTTCCTGTATTGCCTCCAAATAAGCCGTCACTGTTTCCACTATTATCCGATACGGGTAAAAGGCCGTCGTTGGGAAATAAACCTCCATCGGGCCCTTGGTTGCTGTTCGACGGATTGCCAGTCGCGCGTTGGGTATTCGAGGGGTCTTGATCGCTATTGACGATCTGATTGTTGCCGTTGGAGGTGTTCGGAACCTCAAAGATACCGATATGTTGAAGGAAAAGTGGATTGTTCCTATCCATATCCACTAGTTGGTTGTCACCATTGCACTGTCCGTTTGAAGGGATGGCAACCTCAGCACCAAGGCGCGAGACGCATACACGAATCATGGCATCAGCGCGCTGGAAAAACTATGCTTTAGCAACAAAAAATGAAGTGATGAGCGAAAAGCACTTTGAAGTGGTGTTTGTGATGTGTGTGTTCTGAGCCAACATGATGTTCAGGCGGATGGCGAATCTAAAGATGACGGTGAGTATTCGACGTCATCGGAGAAGATGAGCTCACGTGTGGTTTGCGGTCGGCGTGGTGAACAGGAGCCGAATGCGCAAGGTTTAAAGCGGCGAGGGCAAGAAGGAGTGACAAAGAGTGCATAGTGGAATTAGGAGGGCGTAAAGTAAGGGTATCGTAAAAGGTTGTGATAGAGGGAGCAAAGAAGCACCTCGGCGGAAAATACCCCACAATTCACCTTTATATACCATTTTGGCTGGGTTCCAATTTCAGTCACTAGTACAATGCTCCCTTCATGTCCGCATCTATGCCCAACGTCATTCAGCATAGCAGTAGCAAAGCAAAACTGTTTCAGTTATTTTCTAGAAGTTCCACTACAATGTTGATATATAGCAGCAGCACAGCTGGCGGACATAAGGCGCATCGAGACCGGTTTAAGGCTTTCAGCGCAAGAACTAATAGCTATTACGCATCAACCATTTTGTGACCCCTCTCGTGTAATCTTCTTGCACGACCGCTTCGATTTTTTGGATCGGATTTGAGAGCAGCGAATCAAGAGGTCTCTAAGCAAATCGACAGAATAGCATCACAGCTCCGATGTGACAGTACGTGACTCGTAACAATACTGCTGCTCATGGCCACTGCAAGCACTTCTGGTAAGCCTAACATTTTTGAGCTGCTGCACCCCTCCTCACACACTATTAAGCCGTTGGAAAGCTCTCTCGTGAAGAGTTTCGCAGACAAAAGGACCTTGACGCTGCTCGTAAAGCCGGCACCGCCCCTGCTGCCCTCGATGAGGAGGGAAAGGCCATCAACCCCCACATTCCTCAATATATATCACAAGCACCATGGTATCTTGACACAGGGAAACCGTCTCTTGCCCACCAACGCCGTCCCGATTACGACTCTGGCTCCAACAAGCTTGATGAGTGGTACACCCGAGGTCAGAAAGCCGGACCTGCTGCCACGAAGTTTCGCAAGGGTGCGTGCGAAAACTGCGGTGCCATGACACATAAGAAGAAGGATTGTTTGGAGAGGCCTCGTAAAAAAGGCGCGAAATTCACAGGAAAGGACATCCAAGCAGATGAAATCATCCAACAAGTCCAACCCGGTTATGACGCTAAGCGTGATCGTTGGAATGGCTATGATACCGCTGAGCATAAAAAGATTTATGAAGAATACGCTGCTATTGAAGCTGAGCGCCAGAAACTTCGCGAGGAGGAGATTGATAATCAGACTACCACGGACTTGGCTGCAGTCAGAAAAGTCGCCAAGGCCAAGACTGGTGGCGACGATGAATTCGGCTCCAGTGACGAAGAGGATGCGGACGAAGACAAGTACGCCGACGCGGCGGACGCTGTTGGGCAGAAAATGGACACAAAAACCCGAATCACCGTTCGTAACCTGCGCATTCGAGAGGACACCGCTAAATACCTCCGCAATCTCGATCCTGAAAGTGCCTATTACGATCCAAAAACTCGCTCGATGCGTGAGGCTCCGGATACAAGCACACCTGCTGAAGATGTGAGCCGCGTTATTTTCCTTGGTTCTCTCTTGCTTGAATAATAAAATGGTAGGCTTTATTTGCCGGAGACAACTTCCTCCGCCACACAGGTGAAGCTGTAGATGTCGAAAAGCTACAACTCTTTGCCTGGCAATCAGCTGCTCGTGGCAATGACGTGCACCTTCATGCAAACCCCACGGCCGGCGAGATTCTTCACCAAGAATACAAAGAGAAAAAGGAAAAGCTTAAAAGTACAACCAAAGTTGGCATGTTAGCGAAATACGGAGGCGAGGAATATCTTAAGGGTGCGCCCAAAGAGCTCTTAACAGGGCAGACAGAAGATTATGTGGAATACTCTCGCACCGGGCAAGTCATAAAAGGTAGAGAACGCGTCAAGAACCGATCCAAATATGCGGAGGATGGTGCGTGCCTTCTTTATTTCAATACATTTCAACGAAGTTTACGTGGCTAATAATACAGTGCTTATCAACAACCATACGGCAGTCTGGGGCTCATTCTATTCTTCTTCCACAGGGGATTGGGGCTACGCATGTTGCCACTCCATCATACATGCCTCATATTGTGCTGGCGAAGCAGGTATTGAAGCTGCCGAGGCCTCAAGTGCCCAACATCTTCTAGCCGCTCCTCCGCCTGTTGAGCATGACCCTGTTCGTGAACAACAATCTCGCTCTATGGTTGAACAACATCGTGACGGTTTGTTGCGTGGCAGGGGGGAGGAGAAAGAGCATGATCTTGACGAGCCATCGTCATTAGCAAAGAAGCATCTTGGAGAGGGTCAAATCCGCTTAAATAAGGATAGATTGATGGAAGCTATCAAGGCGGAGCGCGAGAAGAAACGGAAGGGCTGGAAAGGCAATGAGGATGATGAACTGTTGGGAAAGCGGAAGAAATACAATAACAGCTTCTCAAGCAGTAACGTTGAAGTTACTGAGGAGGAATTAGGCGCGGCATTAATCTTTCATTGTTTTCTGCTCTTTCACTGACTTTTCTCCAGAGGCCTACAGGATGAATCGTCGCGCAGGGTTTGATGATCCCATGTTTGGATATGTAGATAAGGAGTGATGATAATGTATATAGATGATGTATTGATATTTGGTATGTGGGTAATTATGGACTGTTATGTACAGCTGCTGGCTTCCAAGCAAACACGCGGTTTCGCGACGAGTTGGTTTCTGACGTTGTATTTGGCGCCATGCGCAAACACTTCATATGTCTGCGTCCTTTGCACTCCCGAGAATGCGAGGTGCCGCCGTGGCTTTGACTGTCCCTGTGATATTCGTAATAGCCCTCCGTCTTATTATGTCCACCATCCTTCAAAGCGAGAACCGCAACGCCGACAACCTCCTCAAAGGCCTTATTCAAGGCATCATAATGTATCATGCAATTCTATCTGCCAATCAGGCCATCTCCATAGCACTTTTCCTTGGCATAGGTGGACGACTCGTGGGCGACTTCGTTACGCGACGCGACACTTGGAAGGTCGCGAGCACGTTGTTGGGCTTCGCATTTGGCGTTGTGATGGCCGACATTGTATCATATCTGTCCGAGGATACAGAGTGGTCTACTTTAGAGGTCTTGAATGACCTATGGGACAACCACAATGCGGAAGAACGGGTTCATCGATCTTCCCACCGGGTCGCACGTCGCGTGAGCGAGCCACGACGCATCGAAGAGATACCCGCCGTCTTTGAGGAACTATCCAGCATCGACTCGCGTTCCCGTGTGGGGGAACCTGAATGGGCGTCAGACGTTGAGAAAGAAGTTGCTAAGCTGCGTGCTAAGGCATTGCATGCGACGGGCCAGCGACGTCGGTTTCGCGAAGAAAGGAAGTGGGCTATGTCACAAGGAAATATTGCGAGAGCTTTCCAACTGCGCTGGCAGGTAAAGAAGTACCAAGCACTTGCAGATAGTTTTACGCGAGAAGCAGATCAGAAGCTTATTGAAGGTGAGCGACCGTTGACATATTTTCTATGATTCCTTATTCATGGCCGAGCAGCTGATAGGGCCAAGAGAAGGCCGTCTTCTCCACCTCCGGAGGCGCACCGTTACCGCTCCGAACGCGAATCGGCTCCTTTTGTGCAGGTCGTGGTGGAGAGGGGCATTCATGAGCGCGAATTCAGCGACTCCGATATGGCGGAGGAGCCACGATCAAAAGAACAAAGCTTGAAGGTCGAGACCCAGACGACATCACGGGTGACAAAGGACGTCAGCAAGCTCAGGTCCGGCGTACATATTGACTCCAAAGGGTGAGTGTTAGGAGGGAGGTTCTACCTCGGTGCCTTTGACTCGTAACTTCTTTCCATAGCCTCTTGACACGTTCTGGATTTACGAGAGGTGCGCCTATCTCAGTGAGTTCGAGCGAACAGAGTCCACCAACCTCAGACACCTGGTCTCGCCAACTTGATTAGAGTGCACTTTATTTCCTAAAAGCAAACGTTGAAATAGCCATATATACATAAGCCCGGAGTTGCACGAGTCTGTCTGTCTGTCCTTTGCAGTTTAGCAATAATAAATAACATGTAAAATACGAGTCTCATTTCATCTCTTGGATACCAAGAAGAAGTGGGAAATTCATGGAATGCATCGTTTACATAATTTTTGGAGCCTGATTACTGACCTCGAAGTTCAAGGAACTTGAAGTCTCTGGAAACCTACAGTTGATCGAACTCGTACAACTGTGCGTATGGATTCAAGCGGCAACAGCGCAGAATTGCACGCGTTTCTCAATTGGTTTAAAAGAGGTGGTGGTAATGTACATTCCAGCGTAGGCATCACCAATTTTCCACTTATGGGACGAGGAGCGGTTGCTTTGCAAGATCTAAAAGTACGTCTGTTATTTTATGTAATGACCACAATGCCTGTGATCCTGATTTCACGTTATTCTGTTAGAAAGACACAGTTATTTTCACACTTCCGCGATCCTTGACGCTCTCGACACGCACATCTTTGCTTCCGTCAAAATTCGGTGAACGAGAGTGGAAGAAGTTCCAACTTCATAGAGGGTGGGTGGGTCTTATCTTGTGCATGTTATGGGAGGACGCGGCTGGAGACGATGGAAAATGGAGCGGTTATTTATGTGGGTGCGCTCTAGTGTTCAAACGGTGCCCTATTGAAGCCAAAACACTTACTATAGGTATGTTACCTGATCGTTTTGAGACACCCATGTTCTGGGACGAGGACAGCCTACAGGAATTACAAGGAACGACGATTCTTGGTGAGTGTAGAGGCGGTTACAAGACGTGTTTAAATTTAAATCGCGTAATCTAGACAGAATAGGCAAGGCTGAAGCTGAAAAGGACTATCATGAAAAGCTTCTACCTGCTGTCAACGTAACTCTTTCTACGCATGAAATAAAATAAATCCATTACTGATTTCTCTTGTCAGGCGCGTCCGGATCTTTTTCCAATAACGGATATAGCGTCACATTATTCATTGGAGAGATACCATATCATGGGAAGCCGTATTTTATCCCGTAGTTTTCACTTGGAACGTTGGGAAGGGAGTGACTACGATGACCAGAGGCATACCGGGATCGCGAGTGCGAGCGATGGAATGGACGTCGACACAATCGCAAAGGAACCCATTGAGGAAGTCATGGACCAAGTTGTGGATGAGGATGGAGTATCTGGAGATGAAGATGAAGATGAAGATGATCCATCCGACGTGGCGATGGTACCATTGGCTGATATGCTAAACGCTCAATATGAATCTGAGAATGTGGGTAAATTTCTTACTGAATGTTAGATCCACGAACTCACTCGGGCTGCAAGGCGAAGCTATGCTATGACTCTGAAGACCTGCAAATGGTCTGTATACGTGATATTCAGTGCGGCGAACAGATTGTAAGCTCCTTGTTAGCATTGTCATTTTATCTTTCAATCTATGCTCTTGTAGTGGAATACGTATGGGAACCCCCCTAATTCAGAGCTCCTTCGTCGATACGGACATATTGATTTGATTCCCATGGCGAACGGCGCTCAGGGTAACCCAGCGGATGTTGTTGATATCCGTGCGGATGTCATTGTGGAGATTCTTAGCATGCAAGACGAAAATGCGCAAGGCCGTCTCTTGGAGCGCATAGATTGGTGGCTCGAGGAAGGAGGCGATGAGTATGCACATTTATTCACCCCACTCTGTTTGTGATACTTACACTACAACAGTATATTTACACTAGATAATTCCCTCGCGCTCCCCAATGCGTTTATTTCTCTAATTCGTCTTCTTTCGCTATCGAAAGATGAGTGGGAAAAAACAAGAGCGAAAGGTAAGGTCCCTAAACCAATAGAAGATATGGACATCCTCCGTGTCGCCGAAAGCGTGCTAACCAAGAAACTGGGGAGTTATCGAACTGCTTTGGAGGTTTGCTCATTTTTGCAAATATTACGTCTTCCCTCACTGTCAAACCTGTAGGAGGACGAGGCCCTCCTCAATGTCACAAGACCCAGTTGTATCAAATTCCGGGCCATTGTGGTACGGTTAGGGGAAAAACGACTTCTGAGAGGTGCACTTCAGGAAATCGTTAAAAAGCTTGCTGGTAATGGCAACGTTGACAAGAAGAGATGCCGGTTGGAAACCGAGAATATGGCACAATCTGGTAAAAAGGCTAGACATCGGTGATCATAGATCTACATTTAGCTGCCAGCACAGATCCTAGCAAGACCGACGGTCACATGTTTCTTTTTATCCACCCTCAGCATCTCCGCGAGACTGACTGGATGCCGTTGAACACTGGTGGTCAAACGAATAGCAATTTTCTTTAAAGGCAAGATCTGTGCCGGTCGTCCGATACTCCGTATAGGGAATCGTCTTTACTTGCCTCAGGGGGGTGGCAATGAATCACAATCATTGCAACTTATATTATAAAACCTTACGGACTTGAGCAAAAAAAAAAGCTCTGACCAGCTTAGGTCTGAATGTCACTCACCGACGAGAGCATGACAAATGCATGAGTCGACCTATCTTTTCCTAGTAACGACAGTGGTCTCATGCTCCACCAATAGATGCGTAACTAGAAATTAGAAATTATCGATGACTCATGATTAACCCATAGAAACGCCAGAAACATGCTGAACGATACCGTCACGCCTGTCTTGAGCTTGATTGTGGCCAACAGGTAACCATGGCTCGAGCTTAATACTAATTCATTCACTATATATACCATATTCCCATCATACATATTGATTGTCCGAACCTGTATCTCAAGTCATAAAATTTCAGTAGCGGTCCACACTTGGAAACCTCCCCTCAATCTCTCGGACGGGATGTTGAACGCAAAATCATGCACTTTATAACGGGATATAGAAGAGGCAGGTTCCAAACGTGGTAAGTTCATCCATTAGCGTTCGTTTGTCGTCTTAGAAGAGTCGTGATTTCCAAGTTCCGGCATATCGTTCCTCATAGTCAAGCCGTTCTCAGTATCGCGATCTGGCAGCGCGCTATCTATCATAGTTGCCGCGTCTGTCTCTGGACTCTTCCCTTGTGGGCTTTTTTCGTTTCGTATAATTACGCGCTTAAGGGTGTATTTTTTCAAGAAGAGGACTGTAGTCAGGCCGCCTTCAGCGAGGTCCGCCACGTAGCAAAAAGACATACCGATGATAAAGCCCACCCCGACGATTGGTGTATCCACGAGCCATATGGTAGCGATACTCTTTGTATATGCGTGAAGTACTTCCTGTCGCAAGGAATCTGGCTGTTATAAAGTTGAGTAAGGGATACACACAGAAGAATATCATCTGAACCTGAATGTTTTTTATTTCACGAAGACTATCTACCAAGGCTGCACTTGATGTGCTAAGATCGAAACCAGGGATGTTTTCGACTCTTTTACGCAGCTCCTACAATAAATGCATGTGAAATATCACAAATGGGAAGACGCCTGGACTAGTTACAGAAGACCAGATTACTTGACCGACGCTAACTCCTACAGTGGAGCCAAGGGTTCTGCACCACTGTAAAACGTTTGTAGAATAATGAAGGATCATAGCACTCACCGGATCAAGCCAAACACAGCCGTACTTGTGGCCATGTCCTTGACCGGCATTGCTGCCTGCATTCCTATAAGCGGTGGTTGGAACAGACCACCGACACCAACACCAGCTATCAAAGTGTAAATCACCTGCATAGCGCTGTCACAAATCTATGAATGGTGGCCTCCCTCCGTGCTAGAACGGGGAATGCATACATTGATGATTTATCGTCGAGCATGATCGTCAGGCCATATCCCAGACACATTATGCACTATTCAAATTGGGCGAACTTCCTCAGTATCACGTTCGATATGACATCAATACTAACCCAGGAAACCCATATAACAGGCCTGTAGTCTCCCATGTATGTCACAACAAATCCGGTTACTCCAGACAAAATTGATGAACCCAATGAAAATGGTAACATCCTGAGATGGGTTACTCGTTATTACACTTACTATATGAGGAATCTTGAAGTATCTTGAAACACTCACTGCAAGCCTGACTTAATCGCAGAAGAACCTAAAACCTGGTAATATATTGGCAAGTAAAAAGCACCTGCCCCAAAATATCGATCAAAAATGGGTGTCACGCCAACGATAATCATATAATTACTGGCAAAAAAGGCAAAGCTGTGGAGAAAGACACTAAGAAGGATTAGACTCGTCGTACGCGTCTGTAGTAGTATTAATTCTGCAAGAGCTGATTCAGGGCGCAAACAGACTTTAAAAAGGCGCGGAGGGATAATCGGCGATCTTTTTGTCCATCCCTCTGCGAGACCACCCAGAACAAGCACGACAACCCCAATCGCAAGCAGTGTGATTGTCGACGGAGAACTCCCTGCGAATAATTCAGCAATCCCATTATTGGATCCTCTTGAAGCGAAACATAAACTGACAGGACGTCTCGCTTTGATTGAAACCGAGGAGAACGCATACGACACCGCTCACAAGGAGGAATAGTCCAACAAAATCGAACTGACGCAGATGTTCGCGGAATGGTTTGCCTTGATGAGGATTCAGATTGAGGAAGAAGAAGAGTAAAGAAGCCGCAACGCCGCCAGTTGGCCTTCGCAGGAGATATCTTTGAATCGATATATCAAATGGAGGGGGCAACGTACAAGTTAACCCAGAAACACCTTTGGGGCAGTCAATAACGAGGGTCGTAAGTCTTCAAACCAACATGCATACCACCGCCAGCTCACTCGGTCAGTGAAGGCCTGTATGTAGTTATAAGGACGGGCAGAAATTCTTTTAGCAAATAATGCTCACTCCTCCTATCAAAGGTCCGATAATTCTGATTTTCACTTAGTTTTTAATTCCCGGAATGATTTCCATAACGCACGATGCAATTCCCCACGTCGATCCAATGTACCCTCCATATTTTCCTCGGCTGATTACGAGTTAGACCTAAGATTAGAAATCTGGGATATTTAACCCACTCCTCGAGAGACACGATATCCCCGATAACAATCTGAATCATTTGAAATATTCCTGGATCAGTGTAAGACGTCATAAATTCCATAACAAAAGGTCAAAGGCCATACCACCGCCACCGATGCCTTGAATTGCACGCGAAATGATTAACCAGTTCATGGATTGAGCGGCGCCGCACAGAGCAGAACCGAGCTGATTAAGGCATTCAATACGAATGTGCCTCGCTTTCGACTGGCTCACAAGGAACAAGCTTATCACAGTGTAAAGGACGATCTTGCGCCCAGCTAAATCCGCCAGTTTGCCGTATAGGGGGCTCGACGCAGCAGCAGCCAAGAGATAGGCACTGTGTGACTTCAACATTAATGGATGAAAAAAAATACAACTAGAAAACTATTATACCTGCCAACCCACGAGTAATTTTTACCTCCCCCGAGTTGCGCAACAATCGTGGGTAGTGCTGTCGCGACTCTAATTTTGCAGTACATTATTCAGTTATTGACTATTTTTTAAAATTTACGTTATATTTATCATAAAATAAGCACACACATGGTTTGATCCAAGGCAGCCTGCCTTTAAGTTCAAATACAAAGGGTTGCACAACGAACATGATAGCATACCAAAAATATTGTCAGCATCAGACCGATGAAGACGACAGGTAAGTTGTTGTGAGGCAAAATCTGTTGCTCATTCGTTTTCCAGGTAGCCCCAGGTTCATTGGGGAGATGCTGTTGGAGAGATGTCTCATCTGGATTGGTCTTAGTCTCAACCACGTCTACTTCGTCCTTCGTCCTGCTGGCCATTTAGTAGTAATGGTCTAGTCTGGAGTGTCGTGAAGAAATATCGATCCACACGTAGGGGAATCAGCTAATCGTGGAAAAGATTTTATGGAAGACTTTGTCCCTTTCGGAGTTGTCGTTTCTCGTCGTGACTCATGCACATGCTTGGTCGTGTGTACGAACGAGGGTTGATTTGTCCTGTTTCGTCTGAATCGTCACATAACTTAGCTCGGGTTACGGCACAATGCCGAGCGCTGTTTGTTGACTATATGAAAGTGCTTACAGTAAGAGCCATGCGTACAAGTGAACGGAATATACAAGCTTTTTGAATGGCGTGTAACCCCGCCATGCCTAATCAATTCAGCTCCGACCGAATATCGACCAGCTCCGATCGGCTAATTCCGACGAGCAATCAGCTCCTGGCTTTGGCAATCAGCTCCCACGCTGTTTTTCAGCTTTTCTGCCGTCCTCGACTGTCATCTCCTGCGGACTGTCAACAGACATGAAGAATTCTATGCCACTGTCATGTTCTTCATCGAAAGACACTATCTGAAGCCTAGTTGAAGGTTCGTACGAGGTTTTGCATAACTCGTTCTAGGTGCATCCTTTGCAGAATTTTCTATGGCTTGAAAAGGCGAGAGAGAACCTGGAGAGAAACATCGCGTGCTATTGGTGCTGTAGGAAGTTGGAACCATGCGTGCCAAAGAGAATCCATGTTCACAAGAGACCTGGAGATCTTTACTTTTTCTTTGTGGGTGTTGCACTTCTTTTGATGCCATGCATGACATCAGCATTCAGGTTGGGGTGCCATATGTCAGGGCTAAAGCTCACGATTACTATGAACAACCAGGTCACAATACGTTGTGATGGAGGAGTCAATCAGCCCCTGAAATGACCGCACTCCCATCTATTCCCTAGAACACCTCTTGCCCAGCTCGATTAATTCAGAAGCTTCAAACGCTGTGGGTCCCGATGATCTCGCTGCATCGGGATGGAGACGTGCACGAAGTTCCACTGCACCAAGTGAGTACAAGAGCTCGTACGAACCCAACGTCATCTTCCGTGGCGGCAAGTCCTCTACAGGACCGGATGGGCTGGCCGACACGGATGAAGGCATCGAAAGGGAAGGACGCAATGTGTCACTTATGCCAACCCCAGGCAGTAGCACGGCACGGCAAAGTAGGGGTGGCAGTGCTAGTGGGCTAAAGCCGGTTGGTTTTTTCGGGCTGGCAGGGCAGCAGGGGCTGAGCAGGAGGAAGTGATCCCAACCACCCGAACGCCATAGCTATCACCAGTGAAACGTACAACTACGCTAGGATTGCGAAAGAAGAATAAGGAATAGATGGAGGGGGGGAGAGAGGAAGAAGGAAAGACACTGACGCCTCAGAAACCTAAGGGCAAGCTGGTTCTTGCGCTGAAGCCCAGAGGACCGAGTGCGTCCCGACACCAGATCGAGCAGACCACCACGACGTGATCGAAGAGTCCTATGTCGCAAGAAGATAATCTGCCACAATCGCATTTGGGACCAAGACCAATGTCGCTGCTTTTGTCTCCACGCAAAGAGGGTGTGAGCATGGGGCGGAACGCAGGTGCGCCGCTCTCTTTGTCGGTCTCGGTAGGAGGTGCGCTATTGAGTGCAGGGCAACAGTACGATAAGGACGAGGACAATAAGCTTCATGAGGAGGCCAGAGAAGGAAGGTCCACCTCAGGCAAGTCCATTGCATCCTACGCAGTGACAGACGGGGTGGCACGATCTTACCGCGCGAAAACTGAGGTTGCCAAAAGATATGCCCAATACCCCGGATTCTGTAAGCTTGGCATATGCGAATGGTCCATATAGCTATGGCATGGGGGTATCACCATCATCTCCAGCCCGCAACCTCTCGTGAACACCTTCCCCCATACCACCCCCACAGATGTTGCATCCACATCTTCAAGGCCTACCCGTCGGTGATCTGAAGTACGCGGGAAATTGTCTAATTTGTCAAAATGCAATAGTCAATGTTAGGATACAGTGTTGTCATCAAGATGTGTTCTGCTGCGCACATGCATACTTTTATGTAAACAATAGCAATTGTCCTGTAACGTTATTACCAGCTCGAGTACTAGCAATTTTAAGACGTTATCTAATCTTTTGGCGTCCAAACCGAGTTTGCAAAATGGCCAAGTCAATTCAACTTCCGACTGGTCGCGTTCGTCTCTCCCTTTCCCCAACTTGCTATTAGAAAAGCTGTTTTCCTCTCTACCCCCAACACCACAGATTTAAAACTGCTCTCAAAATGCAACGAATAAAAACCTGCACACGCACACATTGAAAACACTTCGCATCGCCCTTCCCCATCATGATGACCACCTTAAGTCCTGACACCAAAAAACCTCAACAGGGCTTCTGAAAAAGCTTTTAGATGGTGGTGTGTATGACACAGACATGATTAACCACACAGGTGAACATTTCCAAGGTTTTTTCTGCCGCATATAATCAATGCTAACACCTGGCAGTTCCACCTTCCTCAGGCTCAACCATCCCAATTCCACACCGGTTCTTCTAACCCCTAGTAATAAGTATCGTAAAACCTCTGAGGTACGTATTGTCATTGTAGAACCCAGGGCGGCTCTGCTCGCCCATCCATGGTTTTTTATGTTTAGCTAACTCACTCGGAGGTCCTTCCTGGTTTCGATGTATGAGATATTATTCCACACTGATGTACATTTTTACGCAGAGCAACCCGAGGATCGTTCACAAACGTAGGGCTGTTGACAATCACGAAGATGTTCCTGAGCTCTCCCCCCTGTGAGTTATTGTTCAGCCGATCCCTAGATTCCTGTATCTTTTTTCAACTTCTTCATAGGCCAAACGTGCCGAACACATGGTTAAATATCCAGTCGATCACCTTTATATTTGTACTGACCACTTCTAATATATATAGAAACGGCATAATCCGGCCCAGTGGTTAGTATGTGAATTCTCTATCGAAGCCTTCATTGCTCATCAGTCATAGACTACGGGGGTCAAGATCTCCATAAATGATATCTATTAATTTTTCCTACTAATAATTACGAATATATTGTGTCCCGCGGGAGCTGATGGTCCCGCAAATACTTGGCTTGCTCAGGACGATTCTATGGCCCAAGTTACTGTACGAACCTTTCAGTTTTCTACTGCGAGCAGATCGAGGCTCAGAAATACGTTTGTTGATGGTTGTGGGATAACAGCGTTCAGGTGAGCCTCTAGTAAATTTATTTTTGCACTCGTAACATTGAATTCTTAGCGTATTAACAATGTCGGATAATCAACCGCTAATAATCAACTATGCTGATCCAGTAACCTTGCGTAATGAAACTTGTTCGGCTTCCTGCCCTCTTGGGACGGATTCGTCGGTTCTATATCAAGATTTCTTATTCAATGGGGTTCCACAGTCACTTACAGGTGTTCAAATTACCTTGAGCGAGTGGCAAGGAGCTGGCGCAGATCTTCATATTCTTCAATTCCTATCAACTTGATGGAGCCTTTGCCTCCGCTGTACCCAGTCAGAACCAATCTTCATGCTCCTCCCATCTCCATCCACCTCGTCACGGTCCGGTACCTGGAATACTGTGCAAGCTACAACTTCCATCCCTGACACAACACAACCCATCCTTATTTCTACCGTCGACGTTGGGACTTCTTCCTCCTCACCCCCTAGCATCACGTGGATGCCATATGTTTCCGCTTCTGGCAGCCATGGCATTAATTTACACATTCCGGGATGCACAACTTTCAGGATTGCGCCTTACGTACTTCAGTCAAAGTCACCGTTTCCCCTGGAGGCGGGCTTCAACCGGCCATTACAGATGTTCGGCAGGATGTGACTGCGGACATAACAAGTCGCATCTATAACAGACCTATCTGTGCTTCAGGACCCAATTTTCAGACCACTATCACATTCATTCGTCTGTAGGAGGCGGACCTGCAATCAAGGTGAGCTCTCATTAACATGCTCGGCAAAATGAGGTTTCATTGACAGACCAGTTGGCGGGGAGCACGAAATCGAAGAGGACTAACAAAGTCCAATTTTACATCTCTAAAAATCCTTGCTGATTATTGTCCGCGCAGGCTTAATCCCGTGATATATCATCATTACCCTGAGTTCACTTACATCCACTCTGCTCCCTATCACCCTATAGCTCCAACCATTCGCATCGAAACTCGCACCCAGACGCGCTTCCCACATATCACTTTGAAACCACGCTGCAATGATTTATTTTGGCACTAGCACTCGTCTCTGCTCCGCACCCATCGAACCCGCCGTCTTTCTATTATTTCCATTTTTTTTTATCTTGCCTTGCCCGTTGTCGCCCGAGAGGCCCTGTAATCCTAGTGCGCTCCAGCTGCTTATATGATTTTTTTGACGCGCCACTTTACCCGTTCGAATAAGCTGAAAATCCGGCTGCAAATATCGACTTGTAAAATCGGCTTGTAATAACAGCTCTAAAAAACGGCTCCTCAGAACAGCTCCGAAAATCGGCTTATAATGGGTCACGTTAGTTAGTAAACTAACAGTGCGTTGAGGAGCTGATAGAACAGCTCCTTAGAAGCTGGTAAAACAGCTTGTTAGGAGCTGATATACAGCTTCTTTTCTTTCTACCCTGCAGGGTAGCCTCTATGTACACGGCAACAGACGACAACACATTCTTCGTCCGGGAGGTTATGGTGTTTTCATGTGAAACAAATCGAACTATATATCAAGGAAAGTGAAGACACAGTTGCCCTCGCGTCGGAAGAAACGTACATGACAGGCGAGCGGGTATTCGAAGAGTCAATCAGTGTTATAGTGTTGCGTCTGTTGACCACATGTATAAGAAAGCGATACAGCATGCTTACTCACGCGTACAGGCAGCCCAAGTTGACCCCCAACTCGACCACGTTCCCCACTATGACAGCACGAGAAAAATTGATTCGAAGTATGGGACCCTAAGCTCCAAGCTTAAGCTCAAGGCCTAAGGCCTAGGGCCCTAGGGCCTTGAGTGCATATTGGTAAATGTGATTAAAATTCACTATTCAAATATTCAACACGTACAGATACAGGTAGACATGAAGACAAGAATGCGTGTAAGTACCTAGTAATACACTTAGGGCGCCGACGCGTTTGAACACGTGACAGCGTAATTTCCTTTTGCGTCATGACTACGCCGCCGCAGTTCATCTTTCAACTCTCTTTCTCATGACGGCCACGGACGAACACCCAGTGACCACTAGTATTGAATCCTTGCACTCCCCGCAATCGTCTCTTGCTGTTGACGATACCCCGAAGCCACAAGACTCTTCTTTTGGTTCACCTCAGGACTTGCTCACTCCCGCCCCCTTTGAACACACACTCACGTCATCACAAACACACACTCCCAATGCTGTCACGAATTCACCCATTCCAGCAGAGCAACCTGCCGATCCCAAAGTCGCAGCACTCCTCGCAATGTTCCCAGATTTCGACTCGTCTCTTTTACAATCTGTGCTCGAATCCGTTTCGGGCGACCAAGATAGGGCAGTGGATGTATTGTTAGGGATGAGCGATCCTTCCTACAATTCCACTGAGCGTGCTGATGCTGTGCGTTTTTTTCTGTTTCGGAGCGATTACACCTTTCTCTGATAATTGCATTTGGATGACCGACAGACTCAGACAGAACTTGATGAGGAGATTGCACGACGCTTGATGCTAGAAGAATCGGAGCAACATGTTTCATGGCGGCCACGAGTTTCCCGTGACGCGCGTGCCGACGTACCCTACCAACCAAGGACAAGCACGCAAAACGTATCCCAAGGTGCTTCGCAGCAGCGGCCGTCCGAGGGAGATAGTGTCGCACAATTCCAAGAGCAACTGGGAAGATTTGCTGAAAGTGCGTTGATGCATGTGAAGCGTCGTAGAAAGACACCGCACTCACAACGGCACAGCGGGAAAGAAAACCTTCAACACAATCTTTTCTAAAGTCAAGGCGAAGATGCAGGAGTTTGATAATCCATCTGGGTATATTATACATTCTTCCGTCTCTGCATCGCATCATATTATTTCAGACAAGGGCAGCCCTCCGTTGCGACGTATCCTGTAGCGGGCGGGGACTCCTGGAATGCGCCGGCGCAATCTCAATCCCATTCATACTATGACCCCCTCTCTGCCTCAGCTCAAGGGTATGACATGGGCCCAGCAGGTACGTTATGTTGTTCCGCAGGTAGTGGGCTTACCATATGGTTTATCTAAAGCTCCGCCCCATACTTCAATAAGCGACACTCCAGGGCCCGCAACTCAACCAACCACTGTATTGAAATCCACTTCCACTACGCCGGTGACCTACCCTTCCCCTTCAATACCCCCTGGAGTACCTAGTTCCGGCACTGTCGATCCTAGTAAGATCCCCACACTATCTGTTATCAGTCCGGACTGACATGGGTATGCAGCAAAGATAGGTCTTCTTCCTAAACGTCCCGTATCATTAGGATCATCTCCTCAACCTTCGAGGCCGGCCGACGATGATGGTAAGTCGCTGCCTATACATTTTATGTTTGTTCAACAACCTGGACGCTGTGACAGAGCTTGAATATGTTGAGAACCCCTTCGAGGAGTCTACTCGTCATTAATGTTGAAGAATGACGATTATCCCCTGCGTGGTGAAGATACATTCCCGTGGTGATCTTATGTTATATACATACATCGGCTCCTTCATGAACAGAACGTTTCAGTGTAATCTGATGAAATAGAGCAATGAAATGCAGTTGTGATATTATTCTGGTATGCTTTTACAGTATGGAAAGCCTTCCCGTTACTCATAGTTTAGCTTCAAATGCTTGCGCTTTCCCTGACTGAATATGGGGCTAAGAGGAAATAGATAAAGCATGAAGCATAACTCACCACAAGTAACCCCACAATCAATCCAAACAAGCCCATTATACTGCTGAAGACTTCAACAATCAAAATCTTGACGAACAAGTTTGGATCTGCCGCGTCCGCCAGAGCAGCGTTGGATCCGGTGATACCCACTGCAACACCGCAAAGAAGATTGCACAATCCGACAGTCAGCCCGCCCCAAAATAGAGAAAAGCCGGTGTAATAGTTGTCGGCTGTGTATAATTGCGAATCAGGTACGCGTGCGATTTTTGAGGAGAAGACAATGGCCATAATCTATAAAAACCGTGAGTCGAATAATGTCACTGAGGACGAGGACACGCACGACGCCATAGATGGCAACCACCTCGCAAAAGATGATGCTGCGGCATTGTTAGTTGCATAATAGTAATACAACAAGGTGCACACGCACCTGATAAGATTCTTTGTTCGTATCCGCGGCGCACGCACTCCCCCTCCCAATATTGACGCCCCCGTTACGAATATACCCCTGCCAGCTTGTCAACGACGCAACTAACTGCGCTATAATATCAAACATTCTACTCACCATCCAGCACCAAGTACGCTTAGACCTATGCATAGGCCAATACCAGTCATAGCCCACACATACGGGCTCGATTCTTCTAAGAACCGGCCAACATTGAACGACTCCCCCGAACCTAAGTGATCGTACAGCAGTCAGTCGGAAAACGAAGCCTCGCGAAAGGATGATTCCAGACCTGTGAGTAATAGGTATAAACCGATAACAGTCGCCGCTGTAGTAGGAGCGGCAAGGCTGTATGTAGCGTAACCCATGGCTGGAAGTTGGGGGCTCTCTGAATTTGTGGGCGCCTATCAGACTATGACAGTTGCTGATTGCTCGCGCCCGCCATCTGCACAGAATTAAACGAGAAAGTGGAGATTTTTCGAGTCTATGCTCATCAGTGCAAAGCAGAGTCTCGCGCGATCATCAGTCTTTGTGTCCTGGAATCTCACGCAGCGAGTCAGAGTAATGTCGACGCAGAGTCCGGATTCATCATCTATTTCCATCTTTAATACGGTTGCTTCCTTTCGTGAGTGGCGCGAGGATGCGCGGCGGCTAGGAAAATCGGTCGGCTTCGTCGCTACTATGGGCGCGCTGCACCAAGGCCATCTTTCCTTAGGTATATTTGTTCATTGTTCACCGTCTTAGCAGCACGATTGATGATATTTTGTAGTGGAGCATTCTCTTCGAGCCAATGATCTCACTGTTGTCTCTATTTTCGTTAATCCGGCCCAGTTTGCCCCTCACGAAGATCTGGACTCTTACCCGCGCACGCTTTCAACCGACTTGGCTAAGTTATCTGAACTTCAAGTTGTCAAATCTTCTTCTATTGTAGCCGATGCAAGCCCTCAGATGGTAGATGCCATTTTTGCCCCCTCTATCACAGAGATGTATCCCAACGGAATTGAAAGAACTGCGTCTTCCCAGAAAGGGACTTTTGTTGAGGTGAGAGGATATAGCCATCAGATGGAAGGGACAAGGCGCCCAGATTTTTTCCGAGGTGTCGCGACAGTTGTAACAAAGCTCTTCCACATTATTGAGGTGAAAAATCACTTTCATAAAGCCCTATGCAAACATAAGGCTAATACCGACTTGCTGAGTAGCCAACGAACACATATTTCGGGCAAAAGGACATTCAACAGGCGCTTCTTCTCCGTCGACTCTGCGCAGACCTCCTTTTCTCCTACCCTAAGCCACAAAATCTGCATATTGTGCCCACGGCAAGAGCACCATCGGGACTTGCGCTGTCTTCTCGGAATACTTATCTAAGCGATGTAGAACTTGGTTTTGCCACCACACTATATGAGGCCCTGATGGAGGGCGGAAAGGCATGGAAAGCGGGTCTCGGCCATGATGGGGTGATAAAGCGGGCAACCGAGGTTGTGGATAATAAACGAGATCAGGCCGACGCGTTGAAGGTAGAAGTCAAATTAGATTACGTGGAAATGAACGATCCTGAGACGTTCGAGATTGTGGCAGGGGACATGGGGGGATCTCTGGTCATTCTCAGCGGGGCTCTATGGCTTGGAAGGACTAGACTCATTGATAATATTTTATTAGGTGACCATTCGAAGGTCCTGTCCTGACGATCCAGTTAGTGACGGGAAACTTGGAGTCGATTGGCGGCGCACAAAAGTGCCAGATCATATAGCAAGAAAAGCGTGTGCTCGAGAAGGGTAAAGGCTGGGATAAACTCAAAGGTCACCGCATAACTTCCCTGTGAGAAGCTGTAAAAGGTCTACAGAAGCAAAAGAGTTTGATACACGAGGACAAGGCTCGGAGTTCATGTCACGTGGTCTGTGTTCGGTCGCCTCGTGTTTACCGCGTCGCAGTCGCTCTCGCTGTGCTCGCCCTTTCCCGCTTCTTGCAGCACGTTCTACACGCTTTTCTGCTCTCCTCGTATAATATATTCTTCACGATACGCTTTGTATATCACTTCCTCTTCCTCGCGTCTCTCCAGCTCTAGAAGAGATCGCGCTTAGATCGCTATGTCCCAGAAAGAGGTTTTCTCACTACCAATCCTCCTGAGATCTACGACTCCGGGTGCGTATTCCTTGAGCGTATTCTCCATAGGTGTCGAGACTTATTCATCCGTTCCAGTCGTCTCAGAGAAAGGTATTTAGTTTGGCATTTTGGTTCAAGTCTCATGATTGACCTGATTCCTTATCCCAGTACTGATATGGCACCAAAAAATGCAGGAGGAGGAACCTCTACCTCCAGAGAGAGACCAGGACCAGAGCGAACCAGACACAACACCTCCGGATCCTGATACCTGGACACCAGAGCCTTTCGCCCATCATCATATTCATACTCATGCACCTACCGCTCGCTCAGGCTCGTCTCCCAACTCTGCAAAAATTCTTGAGGACCTTGCAGCAAGCAAATCCGGTGTTGACTACGCTGGCGTGGCAGAGATTGAGGAAGCCGAGTCTAACATCCAAGAAAGATCTCAGGGCGGAAGGAGCAAGCGTGGTAGCATCACTATTCGAAGTGTGGTATGTCACCTACCAGAGAGCTTAGTTGCTTTGAGACCAAATGTTCATGCTATAGCATCCTGATGAGGAACCCACGCCGTCCCGTGCGCCTAAGCATCTGTCACACGACACTGTGCCGTCTTTTGGAAATCTTGATGCAAGCACATTCGATGCCCCAAAGGTTTGCAGCCATCCACTCCTTAGAATACATTCGTTCCTTTACGACTGTCTTACTCTGCCTCCCGTTAGATCGATGCAGAAAGCACTCCTATGGTTGCTGCCAGGATCCCGCTTCCAGCGGAACAGACACCGAACATAAACGTTCAGGTTCCCACAGATACCGATGCATCACATCACTCTGGATCTAAGAAAGACTCTCGAGCCCCTTCTAGAGTTTCTCACGCGAAAATTGAGTCTGTGCACGAGACCGAGGACACTGACACTGTTAAGGATGAAGCCGACGCGAGGACTGTTCCTGTAGAGACCGTACGGTCTTTTTTTTTTTCACACTGCCACTTAGCTTATTCTCGAATAATTTCTACAGCGAGCTGCTTCTCAAACCGCATCTCACAAGAGCAGGTCAATTGCATCTCATCATCCACCAGAACGCGATGGCCCTCTATCAGCCACTTCTATTAAGTCAGCTAAATCCCGCGCGTCTATAAAGTCTCCTCCCCCGCAGAGTGTCAGGTCTCACGTGAGATCAGCGGCCTCTGTTCATCCATCACAAATGGCGTTGCCTTCATCTATCGACTCCACGCATGATGCTACACCAACGCAGAGAACGGTTCCTTTACATGTGTCATCTAATTACGCTCAATCCCAGCATGCGCCGTCTAGTCATGCACCTTCACACCATGCACCTTCACACCATGCACCTTCACACCATGCCCCTTCCCAACACGCCCCTTCCCATCGGGTCCCATCTAAAGCCCCAACGATTACCTCCCTGAAGACTGTCTCGCAGCATGCGCTGTCTCAGCATCCTCCGTCTCAGCACGCTCCATCTCTGCATGCATCTTCCCAACATGCACCCTCTCAGCGTGCTCCGTCAGCGCAAGGCTCTATCCCACCCAGAGAACCCACCCCCTCTGAGCGGCGCGATCCTTCTCTCCACCCTCTATCGAACCATGCGGGGGCTTACATCGGTGGCGGCGGCACGCACTATGCAGGGTCTAAATACGCTGGTTCTCAGCAGGGCGGGGGTGGCCAGAGCCAGGTACCGTCAACGCCATCTCTTCACCCATTAACACAGCATCTACAAGCTCACCCCCCTGGGAGCCGGTCGTCGTCCCGTTTTGGCCGCATGCAGTCTCCGTACAATCAGACAACGACAGGAGAAGATCTGATGCATGCCGTTGTACGCAACCGGGCCATCTCTCCCACACCCTCAAATCCTCATGGGATCCCACAGGGTATGCATTCTGCGTTTGCTCATCACAATCATGGTCACCACTTCCATGACTATGGAGGAGAAACGCCGACACAATCTCGTCCACAGACACCTGAAGCATTGGATCATTATGAGCAGCAGATGGTGGACGATTTACTTGTGCGCACGCCCAGAACGTCCTTTACCGTCACTCCTAGCGCTTTAGCAGCTGAAGTCCATAATTCCAATTTCCACGATGAAGACCTCTGCGTTTTACTTCATGCTGCAGATGACGATCATACTCACGATGTTGTTAAGAAAGCAGTTCGAAAGGCTATTCGTGGAAGGGTCAAAAAGCTCGGGTTGAAACATGAGAACGAGGCTGTTCGTGTCTTTCCATAATTCTATTATTTTTATTTTTTGACATTCTGTTTAGCTGCGTCATTATGGTAGTCCTGGTGCCAGTCAACAGAGCCATCGCCACCATCACCACCACCAGCCGCAGTCACAACAACAGATCCCGCTCCCCCCATCAACTCCAGATCGTGTCGTCGTCGTTCCTATGCATCAAGAACATCAGGTAACGTCTGAACAAGATGTATCATGCATCATCATTAACGTCCATGATACTACAGGACCCGCCCATTTGGGCAAAGGACATGATGATGCTAATGCAAGAAACGCGTGAACGACTAGAAAGTTTGGAGAGAAAGAAGAAATCAGGTCGCTCGTACGCGCCAACAGAATCAATGATGGATGGTGAAGGCACTATTCGACCTGCCCGCAGTCGGCGTGGTGGCACGACTCTGACTAACGATATCGACGGAGCCAGTCCTATCACGGTCACCGTACCTATCAATACGCCGGGTGGCCGTACTGATACCGTAATGGAGGAGTCAGTCCTTCAACCAAACGAAACCGAGTTTACCACGCGCGGAGAATCAGAGCGCGGCGGTCGCACCATGGGCGCATCCGAACATCACTACGACGGTTCGGAGCATATCGAGGAGGGGCCGGAGGACGAGGATTATCCTGACGATTACGAGACGGGCACAAGACTCCGTGAGTCCGCCAATAATACGCCTCCAACCCAAGACCGGGAGGCCAAATCCCGGCAGGCGCTGAATCGTTTGTTGAACTCTGAATCAGAGCGCGACGATTCGCCGGGACAGCAAGTTCTCGAGGAGGAAATTTACAAACTCAGAGTCAAGCCATCGAGTCGATCTGAACATTCCCACCGTACGTGGGAGATTCAACAAGACGATGATCCAGATCAGCAGCCACTTATTGCGGAATCTGAGGCCATGCCTGAAATCCCTGATACTGAGGGCACCAATTCTGAGATTCCAAACTTCGATATTGACCGAAAGGCCTCCCCGCCTCTGCCGCCAATTCCGGTGGAAAATCGTGAGTCCGGCGTACAAGCGTATCCCCACGGCGGTGAATGGTCTGGTTCCGAACCTCCGGCACCCCCACCATGGCAACGAATCCATCAACGACTGCTCAGCTGGGCTATTGTATGGCCTATGTCAGAACTCGACCAGGCGCTCAACAGCACTACCCGTGGTCATCAAGTCGACGAGGTGGCTTTGAGCATTTGGTCGACTCAAACCTATAAACGTTATGTCCGGGCACGTTTGACTGATCATCCACCAATGAGGGTTGATCGCCTTTTCATTCCCCCCAACGTCGCGGATGCTATCAACAGTGCTGTTTACAACGGCCGACATGGTGATGCTTGCGGAATGTTACGCGACATGTGGACACCGTTCGGCTTGGACGGTATGCCGAGGTTGCTACTTGTTCTCTGCAAGCACAGGCGTGAAGAGAACCATTGGGTTGCTCACAGGTGCCCATAACTGTCCTTTATGTCGGGCATTACTGATGTCCTCTCAGATTCTCCCTTCCAGATGGCACATTAACAACTTACGATAGCTATCCAGAAAGGTCGCTGCCTGACGGACGGGTAAGCCATTTACGCTAATAATGCTGGCTACTGTGATTTATGTGTCCTTATAGCCTCTCGGATGGTGGTTTGCCATCCGTATCGCATGGCCTCATGCGATGTATCCCAGTCCTGACCATCTGGCCCAGCGAATGGTGCGGATACACCGCCCAATGCAGCTTGGGATCGATAACTCTGTCGCTACAGCTGGTATTTGGCGCAATCTCCTCATGGGCTCCAAGGCTGAACGAAGTATCGATCTGGAGCGGCTACGGGACCTCGTCAACACCGAGGTGAAGAATCTGAGACAACGGAAAGACATGGGCAAGCTGTCGATCACTGCTCCACGACCCAATTGGGAAGACATCTCATAAAGCACCGACAGCTTGGAATCGATATTTCAACGACCATATATTTCAAGTCTTTTTCCTTGCATTTGGACACTGTCCTTCACGCCGCTCTCTAATTACATCTCACAACCCCGTCCCGGCGACCAGGCGTTGTGTGTTCTCGTGTTTTCAAGATGTCTCTGGACCCAGGATGCATATTACGACTTGTCTACTCATATTGTCTGGGTTGGTTCTGCATTCTTTTACCAATTGTTGTTTGATCGGATTTATTGCACCTCTCATGTACGTATAGGTAATGTTTACGAATCTACGAACGTGATGTGGTCATGATACATGAAACTAGGTATGGATGAAATCCGCGGCGGAAGAAGCGACGTGTGCGTTGTGGGGTGACATTTGTGTGTCAACATTTCCAATGGATTCGTTCTAGAATGAGGTTGGAGACGTCAAGACTTGAGGGTCAGGCGGACCGATGTTGAGCGCCCCAGTATTCACTTGAAGGGTAGCATATGCACTTGAAGAAGTCGAAGAGCCGGATAGATTGGGATATTATAACAGTGTACAAGCCGCCACCTTGCGTTTACAACAATTTTTGTAATACTTGTTATAGCTCAAGGGTTATAGTCCGCGAAGCGTCTCTTCTAAAGATTTCATGGCAGCAACACTGTCCTGCTGGGAACCCTGCAATGCCATGGGCTGTACCAATGGAAGAATCGCCTACAGGTTACAGATGCGCATGAATAACAGATTAAAGAAAGGACGCGAAGAACTCACGGCCGCAGCGTACACTTGCTCGATTTGGTCATCTAGCTCTGCTTGTTTCTGCCGAGCTTTGCCTTTGGACCATTTTTTGACTTTTCGTTTCGCATTTGCGTCTTTGACAAGAAATGTAGAGCCCCGTGGGGGCACGACCCTCGTGTTTCGTTTCTTGCTGGTGGAGGTCATGCACAGGGAATTGGTCCCGCGGCCTAGTAGATCATCGTACAAACAACCAATTGCACACGCTATCTGCCTTGCCAACTTGGGGTCTGTGCTGCAGATAATATATACATGCTCCAGATGGGTAAGGTGTGTATAAGGCACAAACGTTGACAGCCCCCGTCGGTCCGGTCACTCGCGAATGCCGCTGACAGCCGTGACGTGCGCCGAGAGGGTCGGATGCCAGCACAGATACTGCAAGATACTGCAAAACAGGGATCCGCTCATGTGGCGTGGATGCGAGTCGAACCGCTCGCTGCATCTGTGGTGCCAACGGAAGGGCGACGATGACGTGAGTCCCAGGCTGCTTCGAACGACTGTGAAAGGGATGTGATGTGATGCCCCCTGGGAACGCAGAGAGCTGTGGGAGGCATGTGCTGCCAGTGCCGTGTGTGCTGAGCTGTGGAGTTGAGGCCCTCGCGCCAGTGAGGTGAGGAGACGAGGAGGGTGCACGTGCAGGGCGTCAGCGGGCAGCCCTGGCTTCACAGGGCTCCAGTGCTTCACACGCCGCAGACAGGTGATCTGGGGACCGGTGGTCGGAGCGGAAGAGCGTGTGGGCAGTGGAGGCCGCGGTGGGTTGAGGGCGAAGGAGGCGAGACCAAGGCGAGACCAATCGTGGACAGTGCCAGGGACAGCGTGGCCCTCGTGGGCGCCCGAGGACGATGCTGGCGATAGGGGGATGTTCGGGTTAGGCGTAGACCGGCAGCTGCATCAGCTAGCTCGTTCCGCGGATAGTGATGTGAAAGACGTCGTTGACGACCGGAAACGAACGAGCGCGCGGAGGTGTCCCGGAATCAGAGACGTGTGGGCTGCTGCTGCTGGTCTGCTGTCCATGGCAGCAGCAGTAATGAATAGTGCAATTGTAGTCTACGCTAGTGTGCTTCTGGCAGTCATCGCATCTCTCGAAAGAATCCGCGGTTTGTCGTTCAGTGGCGATGTGGACGGCGATGGCGCCAACTACGCAGCGCCGCGCAGAGGTCTTCGCACGGTGACCGCTTCAGTCATCTCCACCCTTTGCCCTCCTCCTCCACCACCGCATGGACCTTGCCCATCTCACAAATCCCCTCCCCTCACGCAACGGCAGACAAGGCAGCGACATGGACGTCTCTGATTCCGACGACGCTCTCACCGCCGCTTCCACTGGCGACATCCACATCGACAACCAGCACGACTCCCCCCACCGCGACACCGACCCCGATGCCGACGCAGACGCAGACGGCGAATTCGTGAACGCTGCCTCTGACGACGACGAAGACGACGACGACGCTCCCCCACAACCCTCCACCAGTGCTATCACCGAGGCAAAGGCAAACCCGGGGCTGTATGGGCTTCGGAGATCAGTGCGTCCACTCATCCTCTCTTTCTCTCCTGTATTTATGGTGGTGGTTGCAGAGCAGAAGCAGAGACAACGGTTCTGTAAACTCCGTGCGTACACTTTCTCGTCCTGCTCCCCTAGGGCTCATCTCCCCCTAAGCCCGAGGGCTATGACGACCTATCCAAATCGTCCGACGAGGATGGTTCATATGCTGATGAGGAGTACGCCAGAAGGAAAGCATCTACCAAGCGAAAGAAACCCAGCAAACCAAAAGGTTGGTCCTTCACGCTACCTAGGCCTCTCTGCTCTCCCTCACTGCCTTGTATATCCAGCGCTCCCACCACAACGTCCATCTGCTTCCGACTCTGACTCTGAATACGGCGGCCGCGCTCGTAAGAAGCGTCGCTCGGGCCCTCGTACGAATGGATACAGCAGCCACGAGCCAGATGTTCGTCTTACCAGCCGTGGCAGTAAGGTCCCCAACTACCGTGAGGATGCTGAAGACATGTCACTGCTATATGAAGAGGATCAAGGCTTCTACGGTGGGGAAACGGAATATGGGCAACATGAAGAGGAGCATGAGATTGAAGCTGTCCTTGCACACATGAGGGATGAAGGCAGCGAAGACGACCCAGAAGATATGTGGCATGACAACATCGTGAGTGCCTCCACCGTTTTGTCTGCTGTTCATTAACCGCATCTACGTGCAGCGTTTCCACATCAAATGGAAAGGCTTTTCACATTTGCATAACACCGATGAGACCTATGAATTCCTGAAGCGTTACAAGGGCCTAAAGCGTGTTGACAATTACATCAAAGCCTACAAGATCTACCAAGCCCGTCTGAACGCTCCTGGTGTCTCCCGCGAAGATCTTGAAGCAATTCAAATAGACAAGGAGCGCGAGAAACAGGATCTCGAGATGTACAAAATCGTCGAACGCATTGTCAGTCAACGTGAACTCGATGGCCGTGTGGAATATTTCATCAAGTGGCAAAGCCTGAATTACGACCAGGGAACTTGGGAACACCAGGATGAAATTCGACCCATTGCTCGTGCACAAGTCGAGGCCTACCATAACCGCGAGCAGCGTGGCCAATTTCCCTACCGCTCCGAATTGTATGCGCGCGATAAACGCCCCACTTTTGTCAAAATTGATAAAGATCCGGACTACATTGTCGATACGGGAGGGCAACTGAAAGACTTTCAACTCACGGGGCTCAACTGGCTTGCGTACCTATGGGCAAACGGGGAAAATGGTATCCTTGCAGACGAGATGGGCCTGGGCAAGACGGTTCAGACCGTCGCTTTCCTCTCATATTTATTCCACACCCACAACCAGTTCGGCCCATTCCTTGTCATCGTTCCACTCTCGACCATTACTGCATGGCAAGCCCAATTCGCCGCATGGGCACCTGACATTAGTGTTATTTGTTATAGTGGTAATGCTGGCGCGCGCGAGACCATTCGCCGGTACGAATTTGGCCCGTTGACTATTGGACCACACGGCGCCAAGTCATACAAGAAAGTCAAGTGCAATGTCCTGCTAACGACGTACGAGCTGACGCTACGAGATGCTTCGGACCTTGGTGGGATCAAGTGGCAGGTGTTAGCAGTGGACGAGGCGCACCGACTGAAGAATTCTGAAAGTCAGCTATACGAAGCCTTGAAAACATTTCCTGCCGCTTCAAAACTTCTTATCACGGGCACCCCGTTGCAGAATAACGTAAAGGGTGCGCTATACGTGCATTCATCTATGAGCTACCGCTAAATGCTATTTTTCTTATAGAACTACTCTCTTTGATGCATTTTTTGATGCCTGAAAAATGTAAGTCGCAGCTAATTGAAAAAAAAAAACCCCCAATTTACCGAGGCTGACATTGGGAAAAGTCACGCTCACCAGTGAATTTGATCTCAATGACACGGACCATGAGGCGAAAATCAAAGACCTCCACACGCAACTCGAATCACTCATGCTTCGTCGTCTCAAACGTGATGTCGTCAAGTCGCTCCCGACCAAGAGTGAACGCATCCTCCGGGTCGAAATGAGCGCCCTTCAGACAATATTTTACAAAAATATTCTGACGAAGGTCCGTGTTCACTACCTTCATATTTTATGTTACGATGATACGATGAGGCATTTAGAATTACCAAGGCTTGATAAAGAGTGCACAGGGTAATAACAGCATCAGTTTACTCAACATTGGTAATGCTTTGTTATTCAGGATGCAACAAAATTGTAGTTGACATAGTTTGCAGCCATGGAGCTAAAGAAGGCGGCCAATCACCCATACCTCTTTGATGGCGCCGAAGTTCGATCCGACAACAACGAGGAAACCTTAAAGGGCCTCGTGATGAGCAGTGGCAAGATGGTGCTCCTTGATAAACTCCTGGCTAAACTGAAGGCCGACGGACATCGTGTTCTTATATTCAGCCAGATGGTACGCATGCTGGATATATTAAGTGACTACATGTCGTTACGAGGGTATCTGCATCAACGATTAGATGGTGAGTACCCTGAATCCGCGAGGAATGCGGCACACTCATTTCTTTAGGCACCGTGGCCTCGGAGGTACGGAAAAAGTCCATTGCACACTTCAACGCACCAGGATCTCCAGATTTTGCGTTTCTTCTGTCAACACGTGCTGGCGGACTTGGAATTAACCTTGAGACTGCGGACACTGTCATCATATTTGATGTGCGCTTTTCACTTTCCCTTCGCTTCGGCTTGCTCGTAACTCACGTTTCTGTACAGAGTGACTGGAACCCACAAAATGATCTTCAAGCCATGGCGCGCGCACATCGTATTGGCCAAAAGTCGCATGTCAACGTATATCGGTTCGTTAGTAAAGACACCATGGAAGAGGACGTGCTGGAACGTGCCAAGAAAAAGATGGTACTGGAATACGCAAGTTCGTCGTCGTCATGACTCGAGTTGCCCGCTCTTATTGATGCTCAATACCACAGTCATCAACCAGATGGACACCAGCCAAGCACATCTCAGCTCCAAGGCCCCTGCGAACGGCAAGGACACGTCCAAGCCCGACAATTTGAGCAAAGATGAGCTGACGGCTGTCCTCAAGTACGGAGCCCAGAAGATGTGAGTGTGTTTGGTTCTGTTTTATTACCCGCGCACGACTAACGCGCTGCTTCGCGCCAGGTTCAACAAGGACGACAGTATGCAGAACAAGAAGCTCGACGAGATGGATCTTGACGAGATCCTCAAGGTCGCCGAGGACCACGAGACTATCGCCACGGGAGGTGAGGCGGCCGGTGCGTCACTTGGTGGGGAGGGTTTCTTGCAGCAATTCGCGGCCGTCAGTGATGTCAAGAACGACATGAGTTGGGAAGATATTATTCCTGCCGAAGAGCGTGAGAAGTTTGAGAAGGAGGAGAGGGAGAAGGATGCAGACCAGGATGCGCAGCAATCTCGGAAACGCAACCAACCGCAGGTTTCGTATGAGGGCATGGACGTGGAACAGGCTTCAACAACTACCACGGCAAAGAAAGCCAAGGCTCCAGGCCCCCAAAGGAAATCTGCCGCTCAAAAGGCCATGGAAATGAAAGAACGAGACGTGCGTGTTCTTGTGCGCAGCCTACAGAAATGGGGCGACATTCGCCAACGATACGACGTCATCGTGGGTTTATCATATACACTTCTGTGCACTGGTCTCACATGAAAACTGCAGGTTCAGGATGCCAAACTCCAGGACAAGAATAAAGGGATGATGATAGACATCGCCGATGACATCGTCGAAAGCTGCGAGCAAGCTGTGAAGGCTAACGAAGCCGAGAAGAAAGCGAAAGCAGCATCTGGTCAAACACTCACCCCTGCACAAAAGAGCAAAGCCGTTTTGGTGACATTTCGCAACGTCGGTAACATCAATGCAGAGACTCTGCTTTCCCGCACCCGCGATCTCAAGGTTTTATATGAGCAATTGAAGGACCTGGGTGATGATGTATACAATTGGGCCATCCCCGTCGACAATATCCGTCCCACTCTCAACTGGTCCGGACGTTGGGGTCCTCGCGAGGACGCCATGCTTCTCGTTGGCGCATTTTTATACGGCTTCGGCAGCTGGGAGAAGATTGCTCAAGACCCCAAGCTGGGTCTTTCAGACAAGTTTTTCTTAGATGAAAGCAAGAAGGGTGAGGATGCCGCTAGTAAACCTATCCCAAATGCCATTCATCTCGTTCGCCGCGGCGATTTCCTACTCGGGCTTATTCGAGAACACTTCGAGAAAGTGAAGTCTTACGAGTCGACACTAAAATCAAAGGGGCAATACCAACTTTCCATGTCACCTCCTACCGCTGGCCCTTCTTCGGGCTATAAACGCCGAGCCGAGAGTCCTCTTGCTGCCGCGACCGATGACGGCGGCCCTAGGAAGAAGAAACGCCGGCCCACGCCCACATTCACTGACTCATCTTCCGAAGACGAATGGTGAATTCTCTGTTCTCACACACTGGGAATCATAATATTGACATATCTGTTGTAGCCCTTCCATGGATGAAAACGCCACTAAGAACGAGTTGCGTTCTGTTAAAAAACATCTTGTAAGCGTCCTTATCACATACAATATAAGTAATACTAATAGTTTTTCGACAGAAACAATTGAAAGTATCTGGTGGTGATATGCCGCGAGAGGAGAAGGTGGCTATCCTCAAGGACTCCCTAGCAGCTATCGGCCGTCGTATCCAGGAGGTGTTGGAGGTCAAACAACGTAATGGTGATGACGTTGTACGATGGCGCCGTCATTTATGGGCGTAAGTCGATCTTTTTACTTCCCTAACCTGCGTTCTCAATAAGAGGTATAGGTTCGTGACGCTTTTCTGGCCCAAAAAAGTCAAGGCTGCGAAACTTGAAGAAATCCACGCAAAAATGGTCGTGAAAGAAACTAATGCATCTACCCCCAGAACCTCAACGGATGGCGCGTCCTCATCCTCAAAGAAACGTCCAGGGTCTAATACTAAGGCGAACGGCGTTTCTTCTTCTAAGAACGGTCGATATAGTCGCTAGTCTTTTTGTGGCGAACTTTCGTAGCTAATTCTGCGTTTAATACCTCTCGTCTCTGGTGTATTATCTCCTGGTTTCTTGTTCTCAACTCATTTCTGCATCTCTATACAAGTATCCTTTGTGTCGTCCTATCTCGTAACGATGCCTCAACCGTCCCAGCACCCTCCAACTATTGAAGTCTTCACTCTGTTCTGCTTCCGGTATGCTTTGCCCGATACCATCAAGATTGCGGAGAGATTCAGTGAATGACAGCACGTGTACTAGTACGCGAAGCCAAATACTGGCACTGCAGCACCTTAGAAGTTTCTAGCTAACACTCAGTTGATTATCATGCCAAAACTTGTGCGAGATTCAGAGACAAGCTGTGAGTGTTCACTGTGTTGCTGTTTGATAAACATGCTCGGATAATGATGTGACAGTTTCGGACGAGGATAACGATCAAGCGAAAGATGGTACGGCGAAGACTTTGTTCCAAAAAAACCTTGAAAAGTTGACTTCAACATCAAGTCGACGTCTTCAACGTTGAGCGTCTTATTACTGCAGATCGAACCCTAAACATGAAGAGGGCCGCATCAATAATTTCCACACATTCGCATATCTCTCGGGTGCGTTTTTTGGTGCTTGCTGGTGGATTTTCTCTTACTGTCTTCCTTTATATAAAAGGGTTCCTCCCAATTTTGGGAAGGGTATGACACACCGGATGATAATGACCTTCAAGCAATAGACGATCTCGAGACAGCCGACTGTGGTGAGCAATATATAAAACGAAGCACTCTAGCACTGGCAGCTTACTCAAATTAAGGTCTTGAAGAAACTCAAAGCAAATGGTGTAATCTCGACAAAATCCACCAGACTCCTCCCTCTGGCCCCGAGAATGTGGCTATGGAGGTTTCCAATACATATACAACCGCTGGCAATCAAACTTCCCGTACCAGAAAGCGTTCATTAAGTGAAGTTCACGACTCCGATGTTGTTCACAGAGCCACGCAACGGCAGAAGCTAGACATTACTACCTCGAAAGAATTCAGTGCCCGATTACAGCCTGAGCTAGCAAATTCTTCTGTGGTTTCAGACGTATTCCAGCATGCTTGTTTTCCCAAGAAGCCAATCGTGATTGCTCACAGTGATATACACCAACGTTTCTTCGAGAAACATCGGCTCTCATGGGGAGTTCAGTGGGAGATTGGAAGACTCATTTCTTCTGAAAAGCTGCGATATGAAGAAATCCAGGTGACCATCTTAAAGAATCTAACTGGTCCCAGCGCTGTTGCGGCTCCCTTGGTCGAAAAGCTTTTGGGACCACAGAAAGGGAAAGCCCAATATTGCCAGACATATGAAGAAGCCTTTGCAAGGGAGCTCAGCGTCAAGGTATGATTTTACCAATTGCTTTTCTACGTTGCTGCATATATCTCGCTCAAAGACACCGTGGGCTGAACTGGACAAAGAAGAAGTGGAACTTACCCAAGATCCATTAAGTGGCCTTGGTTGCAACAGTGTCCATGATGACTGGTATGGGGGTAAAATTGCCTTTGTGGCCAGGCTACGCGAAAGAGAAAAGAAGTCGAATGACAATCCTCGATACTTTCTGGAGCTTGACTCCCCTGAACTCGGTACCTCCACTCGGTTTACGCGGCGATGGGGTAGTCGTAGATTTTTGAGAGTTCGGATTCCTGACACTATCTTGTATCAATCTAATAACCGTGAGCATTGCACTCCCCTTGTTCAGTGCCTGCTGATGTTCTCTCTGCAGAACTTCTGGGGTATTTCAAGAACAATTTCGTCTTGCACGGAAAGGTTTTTCGACCCTTTTATGCCAAAGAGCATAGTGTGTTTCTTTTCGATATAGACTCTATTTATACCCAAGGACGTATGGTGCCTAATCCCCATAGCAAGATCACTTTTGATCAATTCATTCAGTGGCATAATCCTATGAGACTCAACAAGCATCAGGTGTGTTTGCATCTCACAATATTTTGCATGGATTTATAAGCTTCTCAGTCGCTTGCCAAATGGTGTGCTCGCATGGCTCTAGGGCTATCAAATTCTGTCCCCGGAGTGATAATTACACCTGAAAATATTCATGAGATTGATGATATCTGTGTGTTTTCTACAGATGAAATAACTGCATGGCTTAAATCACTTCCAGATTCTCCGGCAGGTCGAGATGCAATCCGTATGGGACTCAAACCTGAATCAAAACACATTTTCACCGATGGGTGTGGATTTACAAATCTATCGACAATGGTCTATCTGAAATATAAATATAACTGGGATCTTGTGCCGTCTGCTATTCAATATCGTCAAAAGGGGGCAAAGGTGTGTGTCTCCTCAACGTTATCTATGGGGTCTTATGCATTGACAAGGGATTATATTTGCTATACCCTGAGGACAATGGTGCGCCGGAAGCTCCCTTTGAGGTGTGGATCAGGCCTTCCCAGAGGAAAATTGTTTATGATCAAAGCTCTCCTCTTGATCAAGCGCACACTATAATGGACGTCCTGCGCAAGTCGCACCTTAAACATCCGGCCCGGCTCTCCACAGAGATCATCGTGAATCTCGCCCAGAATGGAGTGTCCTATGATGTCTTCGAAGGGTTACTGAAAGATGGTCTCCAAAATATTGCTGCAAGTCTGACGCAATGGTCTGGTCAATATGCTATGCAAAATCTCTGGGCTGCCGTTGCCGGTGCAAATGGCAGTGTCATTCGTTCTCGGATGTCGAGGGAAGCTAGAGGATCTTCCAGAGTTTTAGGTTTTAGCTCTCGTGATGACGATGACAAAGACGGAGAAGATGAGGACGCAACGACGGAAACGTTCCCGGTACGTTCTAAGGCTTGGTGGGTCGATGAGATTTCAGGCTGTCCTTCCACGCTTGAAGAGACTGTCATGGTGTTGCTTGCTGCTGGGTTTGAGCCACAATCATGCGCCATACTGGCCATGAAACTCAAAGAAGTTTTCAAGAAGGTGAGCTGCTCAGTGTCATTCCGAAATGTGTCTGAGTCATCGCTTATTTTAAGGCGTTGAACTCGTACATTGAGAAATACAAGATTACGGTACCTCGGTCGTGCGAGGCCTGGATAGTACCAGACCCTTGTGGTGTCTTGGAGGCAGGGGAAATATTTCTTAAGAGCTCCGACAACCTAATTGGACAGGATGGTCTCAGCCGAGACCATCTTCTGGGAGATGTGCTTGTGAGCGTCCATTTCACCTGTCCTTGTAGCCTTAATGACTAGTCAGCGCCAGGTCACCCGACATCCTTGTCGTGTCCCGTCCGACATTCAGAAGGTTTTCCTGCTTCTCGCGCCTTTGCTTTTCTTTTCAATGACTTTCCTTAAACTCAGGTACGAGCTGTATGGAAGGATGAGCTTCGCAGATATTGTGATGTCATAGTCTTCAGTGTTAAAGGAGAACGCTCTCTCGCATCAATGCTTGGAGGAGGGGACTACGACGGAGGTAACGTTAAAGGCACATAGGATAACTTGTTTGACATCGATTTCTTTTAGACACAGTTCATGTGATATGGGAGCCTACGATCGTCACGGCTTTCCGAAGACCGGACGATAAGTTTGCGGATCCCCCCCCCAATCTCGATAATGCTTTTGAGAAAGACACA
This sequence comes from Ramaria rubella, assembly GCA_015039355.1. Taxonomy (NCBI): domain Eukaryota; kingdom Fungi; phylum Basidiomycota; class Agaricomycetes; order Gomphales; family Gomphaceae; genus Ramaria; species Ramaria rubella. Next base: position 9,569 of record MU134433.1, on the reverse strand, counting down.
CTGACTGTTGAAGAATTCCTTAAGAATCATGAAGAAAAGCATGAAGCGCTTGCAATGTCCGATAGCCTCCAGGACTACTTACTGGCCGCCTTGAAAGATGTCTCTCTTGTGGGCCAATACTCAAACTGGCATGATGTGGCGGTGTATAAATATGGTTACGAGCATGAAGAGGCCTGGCGGCTTGCATACATGTAAGTGTAAGTAGATTGCTCGCTCATGGTCAACGTCTTACATCTACGTGACCAAGGTTCTGTGCAGTGTTGGACAGCAGCAAGACGGGTAAAACAGTTAGACCGGATGTGGTGAAACGGGATCGCCAATCATATCATGGTTTGCAATTTTTTTTTTGTCAAGCATTTTTTCAGATATAAATCAGGCCAATGGCATGATACTAGGACGAGGTCCCGCCTGGAAGGAATCTCTTCTAGACGAATCCTCCTCTAGACCACCCCCTCAACATGAAGCTCCACGTCGACAGGGGGTGATGAGTCGAATTAAATTTATAATGGACTATCTCAAAGACGCAGCAAGGGTGGAATACCATCATCATATGGTTGAGTTCGAGAAACTTCTGAACACATCACGCAAGCAATACAAGGATCATCGAAAGATCATGGCGGCAGGTCTGTATGTGGATCCTGCCCTTGAAGCACCATGGTTACAGGCAATGGAGCGCGCGCAACAGCTGATCGATAAGGACGGCCAGGGTCGAATGAAGTATGAACTTGAAATACTCAAAACACACGTCCAGTCAATCCGTGAAAGGCACCGAGAGTTGTTGCATCAGGAAACCAAAGGAAAGGGTCGAAGTGGTCACCATCCTGTGTCCCTTCGAAAAGACAACACTTCGTTTACCAACAAACCGATCGAGCAGCGACAAAATATTCTACGAGAGCTTTCTCTCCTTTTCAATCAGAATCCTGAAGGAGTCAAATTTATCACCCTGAGCCCTCAAGAAGTAAAGCGATGCAGAGCTTCTTATGGTGAGTCTCAGTATTGGGTTCAATTTGATGCATCGCAGTCGTATGGAAGGTTAACTTAAGTTGGCAGCCTATATACTTGAAGCAGAGCACCAAGAAAAACGATTCACGGATGGATCTCGATATTCTAGATTTCCCTTTGATGTCGCGATGCGAGAGCTGGGCAACATAAAGGCAGAATCCCTTGGATCTTGTCATATGGTCACTGCTCCCTTTTACTCGGTGTTCAATGTGGTGGCTGCTATCAAGGCCTTCCGTCAGGCAGACGCCCCAGGATATACGTACTCTATTTAGCGTTTTCTTCATCTACCATCATACAACAGTGCAAATTGTAGCATTCGGCGGTTGGTGTTTACTAGTACTCATCAGTGACTATACAAACACGTGCAAATAACGCGTCCATTACTTACCACATGACGCACGTATCTATTGTACCTACTGGTAAGACACAGTTGTGACAGAAGGCATTCAATCAAGTTACTTACAGGCCTGCGGTATGTCCTTGATGGAGGCCTACCGGGAAGTAATGTTCCAACAGTGCCACTAAGTACTAGAGGCAGTAGGAAGAACGTTGAATTTTTGAGGTTGCCTCATCCCCGGACAGGTCTATCTCCTGTTCTTGTACAACGATGCTAGCTAACTTTGAGCGATTTCCCAGGCGTCCCGTCGCTCTTTTTCACCCAGATCAACCACACGGTAACATCTGAGATAAAATCTCAGTCATTTATACTAGAAGTACAAACTATTGCGCCCCATTCATCCCGCTCTTGGTTTCTCGAGGGAGATCAAGTCGTCGCAGGTGTACTGAATTGCTAGGTAGCTTGAGTCAGTACTGAAGTGACCGATGCCCTGTTAGATGGAAAACTTCTCGTGATGGCACCAATAGATCCAGCCTTCCTCCTCTTACCTATTCTTCAGGTAGCACAACCTGTGAGCATCTCTGATGTTTTCTTAGTATTCTCTTGATGTTTTCCAGTTAGACGGGAGTATTGGAAATTTTAGACCACCAGACGATATCTTCGAAGAGGCGGCGGCAAGACTTTCTCAAGGATCAAAGTCATGCACCATCAAGAGTAAGGATGTGTTGCAATTGGCTGCGCTTGACTGTGTGCATGCTGCTTTAAAAAGAATATGCGATTATAAAGGTCAATAAACACATTGTGTTTATTCTCCATTATTTTGCTACTCATCCCGCAGTAAACATGAACAGAAATCACGGAAGAAATTTCCGTTTACCGACTATCCCCTACTAAGCTGTTACAAATGATTGCTGCCAAAGTCGCTCGCCTATCTCAATCCAGCGTCTTTGACCAGTACCCATCTCTGCGACGTCAACTGGCCCGAGATGGATTATCCTTATTAAATGAAGAGAAAGATGAACTCCGACAGGGTATGATCATCTAAAACTGTATTGTCTTCCTAATAATTTTTAACAGCTTGCCGTACACGGATTGTTTGCGAATTTTTGTCTCAATATCTTCCGCCGGATGTTTCAAATGACCTACTGGCATTGTACGAGTAAGTTCAGCTGCATGTATTTCACTTCTTTTCCGAGTTCAACACTTGCAGTTTCACGGCCCTTGATACCCACGTTCGGTCGTTAGTAGAGGATATCACTACACTGGCGCCAAGACACCCTGTTCTACCCCCAAAGGGGGACAACGACAAGAAACGCAAGGCTACATCACAACTCTCAAAAGGGGTCTCCAAGTTGATGAAGGTACGAAATTAGGTATTATCCGAATTACATTGTAAATTTAACATTCCTTAGGTGAACACAAGTGGCATGCATAAAATCTCTTCATTTTTCAAAAAGCCTGCAAAATGATGCAGAAGCTCTCATAATGTACACAAGCTATGACTGTAATGATGATCAATGTCTTAAGGCCCAGTAGGAAGTCTGATCATTGGAATCTGGTGGAACCTCAGTTGGGTTCAGATAGATAGATTTGTATCACTGGAGGCATGCCAAAATTTTCCAACCTGGAAAACCCTGAGGAAAACCATTGGACCTGGGTGCATCTTCCAAGGAAAATCCAGCCAGGAAAACCTAGGGAAAATTCATGATTTTCCAATGATTTCCAGGCCTAGGAAAATCATTGGGAGACATAATGGATTATGTTGTGACAATGTTAAGGAAAATCATTGGTAAACACAGTGTTTCTCCAGTGTTTTCTGGCCAGACAGTCAGTAGGAATATCTATCATTATCTGATGGTTTTACAAAGGTTTTTCAGGAGGGAAAACCCTAGGAAATCATAATGTAGATCAGTGTAAAAATTGAAGGAATATCTAGAGTTTTCCCAAAGTGTTCATCCATGGAAAACCTTGGGAGAATATAAAATTCACATACAAGGTACACTGTAGGAGAATCTGATGGGAAATCTTAAATTTGATTATAACTTTCCTATGGAATTCCAATGATAGGAAACCCTGGGGAAACTGGGGGAAAACATGGGGAACAAATTTGGGAAATGCTTGGTTGTCCACTCTGGAGAATTATGGAGATTCCACCAAAATCCTACAGAATCAACCAGAATCATGGAAAATCCACCAGGATCATGTAGAGTCTAGCAGAATCCATGAGAATTGTAAAGAATCCATGATAATCTTAAAGAATCTATGATAATCTTGTAGAATCCACCAAAATCATGTAGAATCCACCAGAATCCACCAGAGTCTACCAGAATCCACCAGAATCACCAAAAATCAACCAGAATCATGTAAAATCCACCAGGATCATGTAGAGTCTACCAGAATCCATGAGAATCTTACAGAATTGACAATAATCTTGAAGAATCTATGAGAATCTTGTGGAATCCACCAGAATCCACCAGAATCACCAAAAATCAACCAGAATCATATAAAATCCACCAGGGTCATGTAGAGTCTACCAGAATCCATGAGAATCTGAAAGAATCCATGATAATCTTGAAGAATCTTGTGGAATCCACCAGAATCCATCAGAATCTACCAGAATCTACACCAGAATCATGGAGATTCTACTGGAATCTGCGAGAATCTACCAGAATGCACCAGGAGCCACCAGAATCTTTGACAATCTACCAGGATCCACCAGGATCTACCAGAACTACCATCATCCACCAGAATGATGGAGAATGTCCCAGAATCATTGAAAATCCACCAGAAGCATGAAGAATACACAAGGATCATCAAAAATCCACCAGAAGTATGAAGAATCCACAAGAATCATGAGGGATCAACTAGAATCCACCAGAATCATTCCACGTTATGGAAGAGAATGTGAAATCTAGATGGATTTTGGTTGCCCACTAACCACACAAATGTCATGTGAGTCCCCCATTGTGGGGCAACATGGCTCACGAAGGAGGAGAAAAGTGGATTTTGGTGGATTCTGAAGGACAATAGGGAAAATGCAAGATGTAGATGGTTTTTGCATGCCTGGTGACCACACAAGTGCCATGTGAGTCCCAGAGTGTGGGACGATGTGGCTCACAAAGGAGGGGAAAAGTAGATTTTGGTGGATTTTGGTGGATTTCATTGGATTCTCAAGGACAATGGGGAAAATGCAAGATGTAGATGGATTTTGCATGCCTGGTGACCACATAAGTGCCACGTGAGTCCCACACAGTGTGAGGCAACATGGCACACAACAGAGGAGAAAAGTAGATTTTGGTGGATTTTGGTGGATTCTCAAGGACAATGGGGAAAATGCAAGATGTAGATGGATTTTGCATGCCTGGTGACCACACAAGTGCCATGTGAGTGCCTGTGTAGATGATGCAGAGAGAGCCTCTGCATGATAGAGAGGGCCCTGGGGGTGCTGCCAGTGGTCAATCTGGGGCAAGGTGGCTCACAAAGGAGGAGAAAAGTGGATTTTGGTGAATTCTCAAGGACAATGGGGAAAATGCAAGATGTTGATGGTTTTTGCATGCCTGGTGACCACACAAGGGCCCCCATTCTGGGGCAACATGGCTCACAAAGGAGGAGGAAAGTAGAAATCCCTCCAGATCTCACATTCCCTTCCATAGTGCAATGATTCTTGTGGATTCTCCATTATTCTGGTATATTCCATCCACTAGAAACAAATCAAGGTGTCCTGAGTCAGGGAATGCTTGGGACACCTTCTGGAAAGCTATCATGTTAACATTGTGTATTGTAAGAATGTATATTCTTATAGTAGCATATATGCTACTATCTAAGGTATATAAGTCACCGGAGTAGCTTATGGGTTGTATTATATAATCCACCCACTAGGGGTGCTTGTAGATACATCAGGAAACAATGCCATGAGTTCATAGATTTATGTAGACCAAATAGCACCCATACCTCCATAGACAAGTCCCCCAGTATATAGCCCCCCATAGCCCCTGGCTGTCACACAGTAGCAAGTTATAGCCCTAGGTGCCCATGTGATAGCGCTGTGTAGTCTGGTATAGTGTGGACTTGGAGTTGGATAGCATGGGATAGGTGTGTGCATTATAGCACATTATAGGTCTATTAGTAGTTATCCACTGAGTGGTTGCTGGAGTGGTTGGGTGTAGCACTAGCCAATATACACAGCCAGAGAAATACAGCGGAAGAACAAGTCTATTGGGGGAGGTAGTACAAATGTATGTCTCGTGCATCAATCAAACAAAATTTTGAAAATTTAGGTACCAGCACATGTCTAATCTCTAGTGGTTTACTCTCCTCACACAACAGCTTCATATTCCGCCATTGCCTCTAAGGCTGCCGCTTCCAAATGGTCAGCCATACATCTCATAAGGCACGGTTGTTCAAGAGCGCCAGCCTGTCTGCTCAATGGTAAGTGAACGAGAGAGGGTGGATGCAAGAAATGATCAGGTGCACTGAACTTCATCATGCATGTGCTGTTGAAGCCACATGAGAATCAACCCACCTGAACGCATGTGCTTGGCATTTCTCCAGGCTAGCCAGATGTTCTTTGTGAATCTCCTGGTAAGATTGCTCCATGAAGTCCATGGCTTCTTACCGATGATCTTCATCCACGGTCCTCAATCTGTGACAGTGGCAAGCGTGAGTGTTAGATAATACGTAACATGTGACCATTCCAGTATTGGCCATGGTTGATAAGAGAATAGGGTCAACATAATAGGTGAAAAACAATACCTATGTTTATGAAACTATTGGTGCTTGAGTATTGGTGAGCTGGTTGCGAGCATCAAATTCCTAGGTGTCTATGAGATAGGTGGAAACCCTGTCATTTTATGCATACCTTGTAACCCATCATGTTCTTCTCTCTCATTAGCTGTTGAGCACGTCCTTCAAACTCCCACACACTTGACTCCTGTGGGCATGAATCTGTTCAATGGGGGGTCACAAACAACTGAATGAGCATGGGTGTCGAATGGTGAGGACTCACAAGTTTGGAGGGCTTGCAGGTTTGTGAATAATCTCAAGGTTTTGTTTGGCATGCTAACCGTGAGGGATGCCATACATACCACTCTTGTTCAAGCCCAGAAGGGAAAGCTTACTCCATGCATAGTAAGTAGTTTGAGATGAAAGTAAGATGAAGAGGTGGACACACTGTTGAGGTTGAAAATAGTTGCGTTCCAAGGATTTCACTAGTCACCTGGACATTTAGGGTTGGTTCATTTGGACTTAGAGAAAATATGTACATTGCTAACTTAGCGTCTATCTGGATTCTGAATGCCAAGACGTCTGGCTCTCACAATGAAAGTAGAGCAAGCGAATATAGAATAAAACAGCATCCCAAGAGGGCCTCTCTATGTTATTTGAACCCAACTGTCTACGTAGCTAATAAAATGTACGAGAAATCAGTTTGATGTTAACGAAACAGGTGATGCACATAAACAAACCTGCTAGGTTCAAAGTGGGGCCCAGGCCAGCTACGTGTCTGAGACCTGCTCATAATGTGAGACATGGGTGGGAAGTGAGCTGACTTTAGTCTAAGCGGTGATGAGAGAGCATGCTTGCGAGGCTAGATATTTGCAGCATTGCTGTGTGTAAAGTTGCACCTAAGGAGAATTAAGGAACAAACTTACCACGGCAATTGTGTCTGAAAGAACATATAGAACACCGCTGCGGTGCTAGTATTATAGAATAACTTGGGGGTGGTCCAGGTGATAGAGTAACCTGGTGTGGCGATGAGAAGCTATAGAGGACAACCATATGACGATGAGGGGATATAGAGGACAACAGAGGACAACAGTGCGGCAATGGGGAGCTATGAGGCCACACACTCACCCTGTGTTGCCAGGAACGTCTGGGATAGATCCCAGCAGAGCTACAAGCCATGATCAAGGCAACCCGGTGCTATCTACTTTTGGCACGGGGCTATGCCGCATTTGCGCTTTTTCCTGATGTAATGGACAACTATACAGTTGTCCACAAGTAATTAGATAAGCAGAATACTCTTTACTTGTAACCACACAATCACAGACACCAATATTAGATATTGGCTCAGTCTGTTTAGTGTGAACAATAAGAATTCTTACACTTTTTTGACTGTCAATACTATTGGCAGCACTGCGATAAACCAGAAAAAGATCAAATCGACCTTTTTACCCAAACAGATGAGTTTAACACTCGCTGGAATTCTCAGAAACAGTAAACAGACATTTACTGTTGATTCTTCTAAAGCAATAGAAGAACACCACAGAGTGGCTGATAGATCAGAGATCTATGACTTCGATAAGAACTCAAAGCTGAGCATCTAGATCTGGAGAGGACATCTGGAGCCACAGTGAAGGGCCCAGACAGGAGAGTTGAGCCTGCTCACAACATGGACAGGCAAGCAGGAACATCGATGAGGATATCTAGTCCTTGTAGAACTACAACACCTGTAGCTTTTGACTCAATGAGTTGAAAGCGAGTATTGGTGGATCTAATGAGATCTTCACCGGAGGAATGAGAAACAGACGAGATATTGCCTGTTAAGAAAACTAAAAGGACTTTGACCAGGTCAACGTTACGATCGTCTCTCGGCGAGTTGAGAGAAGTGCCAACAAGCAACACAGACAATTTGCCAGGAGTGTGAATGTCTCAGCTCCTGCATGTTCAAGAATGTTGCAGATCACAAAGTTCGCCATCCCAAACAGGGATGGTGGAGCATGGGTCAACACACTGGGATGAAGACACCTGGCGATACAAGTGTACAACCGGACACATTGCCCTGATGATTACGGCCCTCAAATAGAGCTGTAGACACGTAGTGTAAGGGGAACCCCTATTCTCTCTCCTATTCTCTCTCTTCTCTCTGTCTATTATTTTGACTCCTCTTATCTTCATTCCCCTATGACCTTCCTATTCTCCTCCCTCTCGACCTTTCATCTTTCCCTTATTCTAGCTACATCTTGAGTGCCTATTTAAGCACTCAAATGTTGATCTTGCAAGCACCCACATATTGATCTTGCAAGTGCTTGTGTTGGCCTTTCGGCTTCATTCTATTCGGTAGTGTAGTTGGCAGTGGGGTCCCTAGACTTTTCTCTTCGGATTCCCACCTGCCAGGTATGCATCCTCCTCTGTAGCTTCCTGTAGGCTTATATACCTTTGGATTCCCACCTGCCAGGCTATAGTGTGATATTCCACTAGCCTCAGAGGTTGCCTTTATAGTAGAAAAGTCTGCCAACTCACCTGACTGGTCACTGTCACCATCGTCTCTGAATTGATATCTTCAGGTGCATAGCAGCTCAGGACCCCTCTGGTACATTCCCTAATACTCCATCTACCTCTACTATGTCTACACCCATACCAGAAGACCCAAATCCCTTTGATTCACAAGCGGCTTACAATGAGCTGCATCAGTGTGTTGCAGTTCTAGAGGTTGCCTTGTGTGCTGAGAGAGAACAGAAGGAATTACTGGCACAACAGGTTCAGCAGAAAGATGTCCAGGTGCACACCTTGAACCATGATGTCACTAGCCTTATGACTGCATCCCTCTCCCCCCCTACTACTCAAAAACATGCCACTCCTGCCACTCCTGCTGACTTCAATGGCAACAGAGAAAAAGGATGAGCCTTCTTAAACTCTTGCAAACTCTATCTTGCCCTGTGCCCGACTCACTTTGCCAATGATCATGCAAAAGTCCTGTGGGCCCTGTCATTCATGAAATCTGGTTGTGCTTCATCCTTTGCCACACGTATCTTTGAAATGGAAACTAGAACCGGTCACCCTACCCATTCTACCTGGGTCTCTTTTGAGAAGGCATTCAAGTTGACATTCTTCCTCCCCCAGGAAGAAACTACTGCCTGGACAAAGCTCAAGTTGCGTCAATATTATCAGAATCGCTGTACCATTGATGACTATATTGATGAGTTTGAAGAGCTGGTCAAGAGGTCTGGGTATGGAGAACTGGCCTCCCTCATCATGAAATTCCACCATGGCCTTGACCCTTCTATCCAGAGCCGGATTGCTAATATGGTTGAAGGACACCCATTGGACGATGACCTTTCCGAATGGTTTTCAGTGGCTAGGACAATCTCAGAAGCACATGCTGCTAATGAAGCCTTTCAAAGTGCCTCACATACACCCACCTCACCAATCGGAATCAGCACCACAGCTTCAGGTAGCCCCACCTATTGTTACCACAGGTGTCCAACCAGCGGCAATGGAGGTAGATGCTGTT
>MU134432.1:210629-228787 GCA_015039355.1 Ramaria rubella | reverse complement strand
CTGCCTCCTTCTCTGGACAACCTAGCTTTTGGTCACCAGTTTGATACATTCCTAAATCACAACTTACACACCTCTGAAACTTGTGGCCAAAGCATTGTTTAATTTCTCCATGGCAAGGAATCAATTGTGATAAATTTTCCAATTTACCAACCACTTTCCCATTGGGAAAATGGTGAACAAACTGCTGTTTTGCTCACTAGTGGCAAGGAAGGAAAATTATGAAAAAATTCAAAATTTGCTCAACATTTTTCCCATGTGCAAATTGTGGACAAAGTCTCTGTTTTTTCACTAGTTGTGTGTTAGGAAGATTGTAAGAAAATTCACAATTTGCATACCAATTTTCCATTGAGCAAATTGAGAACATATCCATTTTTTTCCAGGCAATTTGTTTAACATTTTCTCTCCAGGAAATTGGAAGATTTATCACCAGATGGTTGGTGTGAAAATTGTGATAAAATTGACAAAAATCCCTGGAATTGTGTGGGGCACAAATCTGAGGCAAATTCATAATTTCCACCCCAATCAAATCATGACTTTGGTCACCATCTGCACCCTAACCAAAGGCTGAGCAATAACACATTTTGTTTTCAATTTTTTCACTGTACAAATGCTGTCAAAATTCGATCTTTTTGCACAATTTTCCCACACTTTTCTCTAGGTACATTTTGTATCATGTCTCTGGTGCTAACAGGGAATAACTCACAAGGAATTGCACCAGGGGAGAATCCAGTTTATGATGGTACATCTTTTGACTGCAATGGCTGGCTGACACCAAATAGACCACAAACTTCAACACGATCTCGAGTTGGTTATCTGGGTTTTGCTATGCTGTCGAAAGGCGTGGGGTGTCAGAACTACCTAAAAGCATTTCCGATGACAAACCTGGGCCTATCCTCCCTATATTGCCCTTCACACTGTTTGTCTCCATCGCCAAACTCAGCCTCGGAGCCTTAGAACTCACTGAGACACATCAATCTGGAATGACACATAAGTTCCAAGGTCAGGTGCTATGAGAACTAGACTTACAAGAGGCTCTGCACTTGTGTCTTTTGCATGAGCAATATGCTGTTCAAGGATACGCATTGCAGGGACCATTGCAAGGTTCAGGTGGCTAGCATTGAACAGCAATGAGTTAAATAGCATACAGAACAAAAAATGAGATGACTTACTTACCACATAGCACCATGAGTGCCAACTCTTCGACACAGGTTGTGGGTCAGGTTGGTCACATGACCAACACATCACACGTCAGCAGACGTCTGGATGTCGATTCACAACCATGACCAAATCGAGGTTGCCAATACATTATGTACCACGGATATCCGCCAAATTACCTGTGAGTCCAAGAGGCCAGACCCGCACCCGGGCCTTATCCATGGGAAATGGATATCTGAATCTGCAGATGGATTACCCACAGGTTTCCCATGGATGGATCTGGAAAAAACCTGTGGGTAATCCGCACTTGTGTCATGCCTTATCATGTACTCATCAGGCAGATGTATCATCCACACTGCGTACTTTGTAATATCATTCAGTAATTCCTGAACAGTTCTAGTCCCTTGCACAATTGTGTGAAACAAGTTCGACGCATGTCTGTGCATGAGTGCGTGTAGGAATCGCTGTTGTAGACCAGCAATTGCACTCTCGAGGGTCCAATCGACTACGACTCGATCATGATGCTCGATATTTCAAGCATACCACTCCAATGCCTTGCCTTTGAGGTGAGTGCCCAAATAGTTTAATTGGAGTTCCGTGCTGGATGGCCCCAGTAGACTATTCATGCCTAGCCATCTCAGGATTCCTGAGATGAAGTTCTCAAATTCTTTGAGATCTGCTTTCCCAGCATATTCTGCTGGATGAGGTAGTTTTACTCTGGCTTTAGCAAGCACAGACTTGTCTCGCTCACCATCCTTGTGTTTCTCAAGGGCAGCTCACACCATCTTTGCGACTCCATCTACATAAGTAGACAGATTTCCTCCTACCTCCTGAACCCTCCATTCACAATCCGTAACTGCTAGCAATACCGCACACGGGATCGCTTGTATCTGCCTGTGCAGGTGAGGGATGTGATTACTCATGTCCTGCTGCACTGGTGGAGCAATGATGTCTTTGTTGATCTGATACAACAGTCAATGTTTGTCAGCTGTTAAAAACGCATCTCTCAGTTTATGACTGCTGCAGAGGGTGGGTTGAGCCACTCTCACTGACTTGATCAGCTTGTTGAAGGCATCACCTTTGACTCCGGCAATATATGCCTCCTCGACTAGGTTATCCGTGTGTTTAGCATGGAGTTCTAGCGCATGGTGTTTCCGTTGCACTGCCTTATGTTTGATCCTATCCCAGTAATCAAACTCACGTTCAATGGTAACATGAGTGCTAGTCATGGTACTGACACTATCACTTCATCATTTCTCGCAGTGACTGTTGGGTCACTGCCTTGAGCACTTCTTGCTCATTTTATGTTCTTTTCAATCTGCAAATTCCTTTGTGGATATTTTCTCTCTCACAAGCCTCTAGCTCACAATCCATCTCTTCCTCAGTACGCCAGTGCATTGACAAGCATGATACTCGACAGCACCTACTACTCTATAAAAGACACTCACTGCACACGTGCCTACCTGCATCATCTTTCACCAGACCATCATCTGCTGTGCTACCTCCAGTTCTCCAGACACATCATCTCCACACTCATTCTATTTTTCATCAATTCTATTTTCAATATGCCATCCAGCATTGCCACCACAACATCCCATGATTCATTCCAGATGATTGTAAGGGGAACCCCTCATACTCCTCCTTTTTATTTTCCTTCTCCTATTCTCCTCTCTTATTCATGTTCACCCCTTCTATCCCCATTTCCTTTTTATCTCTCTTTTCTCCCTGTTGTTTCTATCTAATATTCCCATTTCCTTCCTCCCCTCCTCCTTCCTACTCACTTCTACAGCTGGCGCTTCTGTTCGCAATTTAAGCGCCCGCTTACGTGTGCAAGTTGGAATCTACCTGGGCTATGTCACAGGTCACGTGACTTCCGTTTAAGCGCCCAAAACGTTCAGTCTGTTCGGAGTCTTTCCTTAGTTAGTAGCCACCTCGGCAGTGGGAGTCCTTAGGCTTTTCTCTTTGGATTCCCATCTGCCAGGTATGTATCCTTGTCTGTAGCCTTCCTTGAGCTTATATACTTTGGATTCCCATCTGCCAGGCTCTGGTGTGATATTCCACTAGCCCCAGAGGTTGCCCTTATAATGATCACCAAGCCAGACATACACGTTGGACCACACATTGAACTTCCTAATTGACTCCCTCCCCTTGATGCTCATTTGTCTAGTCCTCCTCCACATGTTGTATATTGTCAGTACTATCCTCTTTACATCAAATCTCCTGAAGGCCCATTCAGAATATTCCCCTCCTATCCTCCTTATCATGTTCATGATTGCATATGGGTATTTGACCCTGTCTTCCATGCTCCCTTCCACGACATTGGTTTCAATCCAATCTACAGACCAGTAAATGGTTGGCATCATATCGTACTTAGGAACTATTGGGATATCAAAGAGTTTGGTCCAGGCACAGAGATTTGCTATGGTTATGTGCCCAAGGACTTCATCAAGCAAGACTTGTCTTTGTTCTCTCTCTGGAGGAGATTTGTATCCAAGTGTCGTAATTGGTTCACATGTTTCTGAATCATCTTCAAGTCAAGTAACTCTCTTACTCATCCTCGGAGATATTGGACAAGCAACTGGAATCCTATTGGACGGCTATGACTCATTTTATTCACATGACTCACTTGCTTCTTGGCTGTACCTCTATTTCCAATTGTTCCACATGGTCTATTGTCTGTGACTCACTTCTATTCTATTTCTGGCTTCTATTTCCAGTTGGCTTCCATGTTTCTATTCATTTCTTCGACCACCTGACTCATTTTTCCATTCCATTACAAACTACCTTCCTATTTTGGTTTTCTGCCTCTCCCCGTTAGTCATTTCTCCTGTCTGCTGTCAATGACATTGTTGTATGGCATACTCACATTGTTTGTTGTTCTGCTCATGTATATAAGGCCTGTTTTGCCTTAGTGTACCCCAATTCACCTCTTTCAGTTGGATTCACTTGTCTAAGTCTCAAGTCTATGTCTTCTAAGTCTACTACTACTTCTACGTCTACGTCAAGGCCAGCTTTGTCAATCACATGACATTTTATGTTGTATCTCATCTACACTTATGTCATTGTATTACGTCATCATCATTGTCACTGCTACGTCCTCGTCTTCATCTTCGTTCTACCTTTGTTGCTGCTGATAGTGAAGCACACTGAGCTGAACACCAGTGTTAGTAGCTGTGCAACAATGACACCGCTACCCACTGTCTTTTGGATCCATTTCTGAAAGTAAACTGACAGCATACTGATACTATCCTGCTCCAGGGTAGCACTAGCTTCCCAAGAAACATTTCTGTTGCTCGGTCCAGATGGAGGTGGCATCCTCTGTCTGTCTTGTTTCTTGCGAGCCTTCTCAGCCTTGTGGTCGACTTCATGATCCCTACTGGGATTGTTTCCACATTTGGGGGCCTTTCCATGTAAAGGTCCTTGTACTTCCTCCTCCCCCAGGGACTGTATTAACAGTTCCATACCATCTCCTAAGGTTTGGAGTTGGTTTGTAGTGTCGTCCGCTGCACAAGCTGCCTCAGCCGCTCATTGGCTCACTTCACGTGTAGTATCTACATGTCTATGGCTCTCTTTGAGGGCCGTGATCATCTGGGCAATGTGTCCAGTTGTACGTTTGTATTGCCGGGTTTCTTCATCCCAGCATGCTGACCCATGTTCTATCGTCCCTGTTTGGGACGGTGAACTTCATGATCTGTGATGTTCTTGGACATGTGGGAGCTGAGACATTCGCACTCCTGGCAAATTGTCTGTGTCACTCGTTGGCACTTCTCTCAACAAGTCGAGAAATGATTGTAACTTTGACCTGGTTGAATTTCTTTTAGTTTTCTTAATGGGCGATATCTTGTCCGTTTCTGATTCCTCAAGCATGGATCTCCTCAGATCTGCCAATCCTCACTTTCAACTCATGGAGTCGGAAGCTACAGGTGTCATAGTTCTACGAGGACTACATATCCTCATTGGCATTCCCGTTTGCCTGTCCACATCATGGGCAGGCTCGACTCTCCTGTCTGGGCCCTTCACTGTGGCTCCAGACGTATCTGGATCCTCTCCAGATCTGGATGCTCGGCTTCGAGTTCTTATCAAAGTCATAGATCTCTGATCTATCAGCCACACTGGTGTTCTCCTATTGATTTAGAAGAATCAACAGTAAACATCTGTGCACTGTTTCTGAACATTCCAGCAAGTGTTCAACTTGTTGGTTTGGGTAAAAATATTGGTTGATCTTTTATTGGGTTTTATCGCAGTGCTGCCAACTTGATTGGCAGTCAAAAAAGTGTAAGAAACTTAATATTGTTCACACAAACAGACTGAGCCAATATGTTATTGGTGTCTGCGACTGGTGTGGTTACAAGTAAAAAAGTATTGCTTATCTAATTACTTGTGGACAACTGTATAGTTGTCCACTAGCTACAAGCGCCCCTAGTGGGCAGCTTATATAATACAACCCATAAGTCACTCTGGTGACTTATATACCTGAGATAGTAGCATATATGCTACTATAATAACTATATTCTTACAACGAATGTCCCTTAAGATGTCATGCTCTCTGTCTGTAAACTCCAGCCCTTCTAGTGCTCAAATGACAAAGAGTTCTGGTTGGAGAAGTACCAAGTTTTCATTGTCATTTGAGCCTGTGCCATGATTGGGTTGACGAGAGAGCACATCTGACTTGCTCATTGTTTTGCCTGGGTGGTGGTATAGATTGTAGTCAAACCGAGATAGGTAGAGTGACCAGCTAGCTTGACAGCGGTTGAGCTTTTTAGATGTGTGAAAGTACTCGAGGATTTTGTGGTCAGTCCAAATCTTGACACGGTGTCTCACCCCCAAGGAAGTGTCACCACTCTTCGAGGGCATGGATGATGGCGAGCATTTCCATGTCGTGGATCTCGTAGTTGCATTCTACTTGACTGAGGCTCTTGGAGAAGAAGGCTATAGGGTGCCATTTGTTATTGTTTTTGGATTGTTGAGATAAAATGGCCCCAGTTGCAAAGTCTGAGCTGTCTCCCTCAACATGATATGGGAGGTCATCATCTGGGAATGCAAGGATGGGTGCAGACATTACCAATCTCTTTATTGTGTCAAAGACAGCCTGTTGAGATGGTCCCCCATGTCCAAGGATTGTCCTTGCAAAGCAGGTCAAACATCGGATGAGCGTGGTGTGAGAACTTCTCAATGAAACGATGGTAGAAGTTTGCGAAACCAAGGAATGACTGCACCTCCTTCTTGTTGTTAGGTATTGGCCATTCAGCAACGCCAGCAACTTTGACAGGATCCATCTCAGCCTTCCCATGCAAAATAATGAGACCCAGGTATTCTATCTTGGTCTTATCAAAGTTGCACTTATCAGGACGCAAATAAAGCTTGTGTTCTCTGAGACGCTGGACCACCTTCCATACAACTTCATGGTGCTTCTCTAGGTCCTCTGAAAAGATCAGAATGTCATCCAGATAAATGCACATGACACCTTCAGCAATGAGGTCATGAAAGATGTTGTTCATCATGGTCTGAAAAGTGGCAGGGCTGTTAGTGAGGCTGAAGAACATCACTAGAGGTTCAAATAGTCCCTGATTTGTCCTGAATGCCATTTTCACTCATCACCCTCTTTGATCCTGACATTGTTAAAGCCCCAACAGACATCAAGCTTGGTAAAGTAGTGGGCCTCTCATAGGCTATTGATGAGGTCAGAACTCAAGGGGAGAGGGTAATCATTCTTGATCATCATTGCATTTAACACCCGGTAGTCTTGGACAAATCGTAGGGCACCATCCTTCTTTTTGACAAAGAACACTGGTGAAGCCATTGGTGACTTTGATGGTTGTATATGTCCCATATGTAGATTCCCTTCGAGGAACCTGTCCAGCTCAGCCTGTTCTCCTGGCAACAAGGGGTATACCTTGGATGATGCTTGGGGATTGGTTCCCGGTTCTAGTTCAATGGCGTGATCCCATGGCTTGCATTCCAGAAGCTTGTCAAACGACTCCTTTGCAAAGACATCTTTGTAGTCAGACAGGTAGTCTGGAAGAGTGTCTGAAGGTTGGTAGTTACACCAGGCAGCTTCTGCAAGGTGTTGGGATGTTGTTGAAGAAGCACGAATCATGAACTCAGCTTGGGGAGGGAGCATAGTGACTAGAATGTGGTCGCCCTCTTCTATAGCTTCATCAGATGTGTCTTCAGTCGTTTCAGAATCACCTCCATACTGTTGGCTCAGGAGAAGTTCTTCTTCAACTGATGGTCCATCCGAATCATGCATGAGAATAGGACAAGGACTGATACAGCAGGTGCACAGTCATAGGGCCTTCTGATGTTCTTCCTTGATGATATTGTGACATGTATGACACTGGAGAGGGCAACAAGTCATTTGTACTTCTTGAGACTTCCAGTCAACTTCTGGGTTGTGGTCTCGAAGCCAGGTGTAGCCAAGGATCATATGTTGATGCCCTAAGCACGTAACAGCAAACACAGCTCTCTCAGAATGGTCCTTTTACCGCATAATTAGATTGACAACTTCAGTGATAGATCCAGATTAATTGGGTGATCCATCAACATTGTACATGGGAATAGGATGAGAGAGTGGTCATGCAGTGAGGCAGTTTTCTTGAACAAATCCCGAATTGATAAACAAACCGGTGGCACCAGAGTCGAGTAGAGCGCAAACCAACTTGATCTCTGCTGTATCAGTGGTTTGAACTGTGACTGGGAGAGAGAGGGAGTTTGGGCCTGGGGTGGAGGCAATGACATACTGTGCAGGAATATTTCGTTCCCATTTTTTATGATGGAAGTTAGTGTGAGATGGGGAAGGAGTTAAGGGTTGTGTGTCTAGTGTTTCACTCTCCAGCATTGAAGAATCAGGTTCTGAATCTGTATATTCATCATTTACCTGATTATACAGCAGTGGAGCAAAATGATTGAAAGTTGGCAGCAGGGGCACACTATTCACCTGCTGCATGACACAAAATCCTCTTCTTCCTCTTCCCGGAGCTTGGGTTCATCTTCCTTGATAGGGTTTGTCCTAGGATCAGAGGATGACAGCAAGTGGGTGATCCATTCATCCTTCTCTTCAGCAGTCATGGTATGAACATTGAATGCTTGAGGACATTCTCAAGAGAAGTGGCCTGGTTTTCTGCATATATGACAGACAAGGGAACTGGGTTGGCCACAGCAAGTGGCATCCACCTCCATTGCCACTGGTTGGACACCCATGGTAATGGTAGGTGGAGCTGCCTGAAGCTGTGATGCTGAGTCTGATTGGTGAGGTGGGTGTGAGTTTCTGTGGTTAATACCAGCAGAGACAGTGGTGGGGTGAGTAGGAGTATTTGATTTACCATGCAAGGCACCTTGGAATGCTTCATTAGCACATGCCTGTGAAATCGTCCTAGCCACTGAAAACCTTTTGGGAAGGTCATCATCTGATGGGTGTCCCTCAACCATATTAGCAATCCAGCTCTGGATAGAAGAGTTGAGGCCATGATGGAATTTCATGACAAGGGAGGCCTGTTCTCCGTATCCAGACTTCTCCACCAGTTCTTCAAACTCGTTGATATAATCATCAATGGTATGGTTCTGATAATATTGATGTGACTCAAGTTTGGTCCAGGCAGTATTTTCTTCATGGGGAAGGAAGAATGTTGACTTGAAGGTCTTCTCGAAAGAAGCCCAGGTAGAGTGGGTAGGGTGACCAGTTCTAGTTTCCATTTCGAAGATGCGTGTGGCAAAGGATGAAGCATGACCAGATTTCATGACTGACAAGGCCCATAGGACTTTTGCACGATCATTGGCAAACTGAGTTGGGCACAGGGCAAGGTAAAGCTTGCAGGAGTTCAAGAAAGCTCATCCTTTTTCTCTGTCACCATTGAAGTCAGTGGGAGTGGCAGGTGTGGTGTGTTTTTAGGTAGTAGGAGGGGAGAGGGATGCAGTCATAAGGCTAGTAACATCATGGTTCAAGGTGTGCATGTAAGAATGTAGATTCTTACAGTAGCATATATGCTACCAATTAGAGTATATAAGTCACCAGAGTGGCTTATGGGTTGTATTATATAAGCCACCCACTAGGGGCACCTGTAGATAGTGGACAACTATACAGTTGTCCACAAGTAATTAGATAAGCAAGATACTTTTACTTGTAACCATGCTATATCACAGACACCAATACATTATTGGCTCAGTCTGTTTTGCGTGAATAGTCAGATTCTTACAGTGCACCTGGACATCCGTCTGTCGAACCTGTTGTGCCAGTAATTCATTCTGGTCTCTCTCGACATGTAAGGCAGCCTCTAGAACAGCAACACACTGATGAAGTTCATTGTAAGCTGCTTGGAAATCAAAGGGATTTGTATCTTCTGGTATGGGTGTAGACATGTTAGAGGTAGATGGGAATATTAGGGAATGTACCAGAGGGGTCCTGAGCTGCTATGCACCTGAAGATATCAATTCAGAGACGATGGCGACAGTGACTGGTCCAGTGAGTTGACAGACTTTTCTACTGTAAGGGCAACCCCTGGGGCTAGTGGAATATCACACTATAACCTGGCAGGTGGGAATCCAAAGATATATAAGCCTACAGGAAGCTACAGAGGAGGATGCATACCTGGCAGGTGGGAATCTGAAGAGAAAAGTCTAGGACACCACTGCTGAATAAACTACTGAATATAGAATGAAATCCAAAAGATCAACGTGTGGGCACTTGCAAGATCAACGTTGAGTGCTTAAATAAGCACCCAAGACATAGCTAGAATAAAGGAAGGATGAAATGGCAAGAGGGAGGAGAATAGGAAGGTCATGGGGAAATGAGGATAAAAGGAGTCAAAATAATAGATAGAGAGAAGAGAGGGAAAAGGAGTTCCCCTTACACTGTCTTTCTTCGGGGTGGTTTTGGAGTGACCACCATTGGTATAGAACACTTCATCTTTTGACAATGGCCTTTTTGTGCATATGGTTTGTACCTTTCGTGAGTCGTATCTCTCTGTAGCAGCACTTATCATCTGCTCAGCTGTGAGTGGTTTTCCATAGATCTGGGCAGAGGATGCCAGGTTGAAGATGTAGTTGAAGTATGTTGGAGGCAGTGATCCAAGGATGATGATAACATAATCCTCGGCATCTGGGGTGGCACCCATTCCGGCAAGGTGTTCGTGGGAAAGGGCCAGGGACTTGAGGTGGACACATATGTCTTCACCTTTGCCCACTGACAAGCATGATACTCGACAGCACCTACTACACTACAAAAGACGCTCACTGCACAAGCGCCTATCTCCATCAGTGTTTGCCGGACCATCATCTGCTGTGCTACCTCCAGTTTGCCAGACACATCATCTCCACATTCATTCCATCTTCATCAATTCTATTTTCGATATGCCATCCAGCATTGCTGCCACCACATCCCATGATTCGTTTCAGATGACTGCCAAGCCAGACACACAAGTTGGACCATGCATCAAACTTCCAAGTCGATGTTCTCCCCTTGATATTCATTTATCCAGTCCTCCTCCATCTGTCGCACATTGTTGGTACTATCCTCTATACGTCGAATCTCCTGAAGGCCCATACCAAATATTCCCCTCCTATACTCCTTATTGTGTTCACGACTGCATATGGGTATTCGACCCTGTCTTCCATGCTCCCTTCCACGTCATCGGTTTCGACCCAAACTACGAACCAGTGAATGGTTGGCATCATATCGTACTCAGGAACTACTGGGATATCAAAGAGTTTGGTCCAGGAACAGAGATTTGCTATGGTTATGTGCCTAAGGACTTCATCAAGCAAGACTCGTCTTCGTTCTCTCTCTGGAGGAGATTCGTATCCAAGTGTCGTGATTGGTTCAAATGTTTCTGAATCATCTTCAAGGCAAGTAACTCTCTTACTCATCCTCGGAGATATTTGACAAGCAACTGGAATCCTATTGGACGGCTATGACTCATTTTCTTCACATGACTCACTCACTTCTTGGCTGTACTTCTATTTCCAATTGTTCCACATGGTCTATTGTCTGTGACTCACTTCTATTCTATTTCTGGCTTCTATTTCCAATTCGCTGCCACATTTCCATTCATTTCTTCGACCACCTGACTCATTTCTCCATTCTATTACAAACCACCTTCCTATTTTGGTTTTCTGCCTCTCGCCATTAGTCATTTCTCCTGTCTGCTGTCAACGACATCGTTGTATGGCATACTCGCATCATTTGTTGTTCTGCTCATGTATATAAGGCCTGTTTCGCCTTAGTGTACCCCAATTCACCTCTTTCAGTTGGATTCACTTGTCTAAGTCTCAAGTCTAAGTCTTCTAAGTCTACTACTACGTCTACTACTTCTACGTCTACGTCAAGGCCAGCTTTGTCAATCACGTGACACTTGCTGTTGTATCTTGTCTACGCTTACGTCATCAGATTACGTCATCATCATCATCACTGCTACGTCCTCATCTTCGTGTTCTACCTTTGTTGCTGCTGATAGCAAAGCACACTGAGCCGAACACCAGTGTAAGTAGCCATGCAATGACGACACTGCTACCCACTGTCTTTTGGATCCATTTCCAAAAGTAAACCAACATTTGTGGCTGCCCCAGAGAGGCCCAGTCCATTGTCTATCATCTCAGCAATCCCTATTCCCATTTCAACACACATCCTTCCATCAAGTCCTTCCAGAACTCAGTTCGGTCTAGCCTATTGATCGTTCATCACACACATTCCTCATCCATCATCTTCTCAATAAGGCCTTATCCCTTCCTGTTTCATCTATCTGGCACTCTCTCCGACAGTTATTGCCATTTATATCTGTCATACCTAGCTATTCCGACGACACCTGTCTATTTCGTACATAACAGGAAGTCGTATTGCAAGTTAACTACACTTTGCGACAGCCAATACAGTCGACAGCCATCTCAATTGGCACCCCACACCAGATCAGGGCTTTTCCTGCAGATCCTATTCCACATCTGGACTTACCATTGCCATCTTAGGACCTATTTGCCTTGCCTCATTCATACCTCCAAGGCGCTTGGCACTCATACCTTCCATTTTAGGCTTCATTAAGCGCTTGCTTATCTTTTGATGCTTGTCTGGCCTCCATTTGAATTCCCATTCATTCCCAATCTGACTCCTACCACCTCCGACTACTTCTGACCACATCCAGTCTCCACCGACATCTGACAAGGCCCTTCATCAAGTGCCAATTACCAGGATCTCATTAGCCCGATTTGTACTGGATCCTTTTGACATCATCCATCGGCGATTGTTCCTAGTGCCTGTCAATCAATCTTCATTTGTCGCTGCCTGTCCAGTGCTCTAATCAAAGTACAATCCGCCAGCATTCAGCACTCACCTCCATCAGATCCAGCTGCTTCCTTCGTTGGCCCGATCCTTGACTCCCTCTTTGGTCCAAAGACTTGTTTCTCTCATCCCAGTTGGGTAGTCAATACACCTCCACCTGGCCACATTTGGCTGTTATCTTCATCAAAACTTCATATCGACGATCCTAGCTGGTTTCCCAATCAAGCACGTCTCTGGACTTCAATTCCTGTCAACAATCCGCTGCTAATTGACTCCCTTATTGACCATCCCATTCTGTATCCCCTTGAATACGACTTCTTGACTCCAACAGAGCTCAATACACCTGTCAGCTCCCATTCACCAAGCTCATCTATTGTCATGGCTCAACCAATTTGCTCCAAATTTGACTTCCCTCCCCCTTGCTCTTGTAATGCACCCAAGAGATTTTCAGGTCAATATGATGAAGTTGCCACTTTCCTCAAAACTTTTGCAGAACTTTCCGATGCATATGGATTAACAAATGAAGATGAAGACTGTTTTGAATGACTTCCTCTCTATGTCAAACAATTGGTTCGACAAGTCATCAAAGGCTTAACCAAATTCCATCAGAAAAATTGGACTGCATTTGATGCCAAGTGTAGAGTCTTATATGATCATGACCGGACATCAAAACACTTCAAAGAGAAAGATCTAGAGAACTTTACTACCAAGTATCGTCACAGGGTCCTTCAAAATCTCTATGACTTCCATCGCTATCAAAGGAAGTTCACTCGCATTGCAGGCTGGCTGCTCAATTGCTCCAAGATCAGTGACAGTGCCTATGAAAGATACTTCTGGCATGGTATTCCAAAGTCAATTTGGGAGAAACTTGAAGACAGAATGCTCCTGGAAAATGCTGCACTGGACAGATCGGTTCCCTTCAAAATCAACATTGTAGTCAAAGCTGCAGAACACGTCTTTGACCTTGGTAAATTCTACGATGATGAATCTGACTCAGATGGTCTTGTTTCAGAAGCAGAAGATTCAGATGAAGAAGAAAGTGTCTCATCAGACAACGATGATAGTGATTCTGATGACAACAAGAAGAAAAAGAAGAAGAAGGTGACCTCCAAGTCCAACAAAGCTTCCCCAGCCCCTTCCCCTCCTACTTCAACTTCTACTCCATCATCTTTGACTTCTAAACCCAATGGCTCATCCCAGAATGAAACTGACAAAGTTGCAGATCTCATCAACAAGCTTGTTCACATGAACATCAGTGACCCCAACTACTACTCTCTTTATTTTTGAATTGTCACAAAAGCACCCATTATGGTCAATATTCTTCCGAAGCCCTCCCAACACTCAAGTGAAACTTGCCCTCACACCAATACATCCTCCTCGAGTCAATCCCAACAGGCTAATTCCAGCTCGTTTGAATGCTATTTCTGTGGAGAAAAAGGACATGGAACCCAATGATGCCATCAAGCTGACACAATGATTGCTCACTGGAGGCATGGCAAAATTTTCTGACCCAGAAAACCCTATGGAAAATCTTCAGAAATGGTTGAAGATGCCAATGATTTGTCCAAATAGGAAAATTGTTTGGAAACAGAATCTTTGCCAATGATTTTCTGATACCAGGAAACATTAATAAGTTCAATCAGAATAACTTGCAAAAATTGAGAGGAAAACCATGGGAAAACAGCTTTTCCCATCTTTTCCCTTGTTTTTCACTTTTTTCCTTTTTTTGCCTCTCAATTTTCTCAGTCTATTCTGAGTGATCTTATCAAAGTTTCCTGGGATCAGAAAATCACTGGCAAACATTCTGTTTTTGCACAGTTTTCCTATCCAGATAAATCATTGGCATATTCAACCATTTCTGAAGATTTCCATAGGGTTTTCTGGGTCAAAAAATTCTCACATGCCTCCAGTCGCTGCTAACACAATAGCTCGAAATGATTCAGGTTGTATCACATGGCCAGATGGTTCAGACATCCTTTGTAATGGCTCAGAAACCATTTTATCTGCCATCAATCAAGAATTAGCTCTCCAACTCAAAAAAAAATTGGATCGTCCTGCAACCACCAATCTAATCATGGCTCCTCCAGAAATATATGCAGCTGACTCAGACTATTCAGAGAGCGACAGTGGCAAGGTTTATGCGCAGTATACCAATCCTGTCTCACGACCATGTGACGAAAGAAAAAGCAATAGGAAGAAGACAAGATTCGATGGAGTTTATCCTCCTCCTCACCCTAAGCTTGCTCCCAAAGCTCAAGACATGTCATCTACTGCAGCAGTCCCCTCTCAGGCAACTATATCCCCTCTTCCTGATGCCTCACAGTCTCCTACTCCATCAGCATCGGCAGACAAGGAGAATATCATTCCTAAGGTTACTCCTTACGTGTAAGAACTTTATTGTTTCACACAAACAGACTGAGCCAATAACTTTATTGGTGTCTGCGATGGTGTGGTTTACAAGTAAAAAGTATGTCTTATGTAATCTACTTGTGGACAACTGTATAGTTGTCCACTATCTACAGGCACCCCTTGTGGGTGGCTTATATAATACAAACCCCATAAGTCACTCTGGTGACTTATATGTCCTAAATAGTAGCATATATGCTACTGTAAGAATCTACATTCTTACACCCTCCCCACAGACCAAACCTCTGGCAGGTTTGGGAACTGTTATGCTGATGGCGGATCAGCATATATAGGTGCAAGTGCAGTCGATGATGACTGCATGGCTACTTCAACGGTGTTGTCATAGTACAAGGAGTCGGCTGGGTCGACCTCCATAGTAGTATCATCTGCTGTGGTAGCGGATGCCGGGTGAGTGGCAGACAGGGCGGATGGTTCCATCGTCGGCACGTACATACATGCCTTTGAGCAGGGTGGCCCTCCACCACATCTGTCCATGGACAAATCGTCGTCCGAAGTCGACGGCGCTCCCCAGAAGCCTGGGGGGCGAGGGGTCATGGGTATATGAAGGCCGGTGAATGTCTGGCCTTTGCAAGCATTGAGGACCCTCTGCGCGGTCTCGTTGTAGCAGACCTTGCTCTGCTTACAGAAAAAGTAGGGCTCAATGTTGACGTGAGCCCTACCGGGATCTACCCCCACATGGTTTCCTAGCCATTGGGCTAGTTCCTCAAGAGTCATACTCTCGTGGGGGTGTTTCCACTCAAACACCTTATTGACGCTGGTGGACAGCAACGCTGATAGATCTTGCTGCCAGTTTGAGCCGGCAAGATCGGCCCACTGGCCATGGACAGTGAAAAGCTCCGTTAGCTTTTGAAGAAAGACCAGGCTGTCTTTCTTTGGCTTAATGAGTTTAAGCCATACCCATATGTCAACATCCTCCAGTTGGAGGGTGTTGTCGCCGTTCCCGCAAATGGCAGGTGATACTCACTCCGGGGAGTACTCGATCATGTGCAACGCATCCCTAAGATTGGGAGGCATATCATGCGCAATCTCAAACACTGGCGTTCGAGTAGCAAGTCGCTGCTCGCGATCAGCATGCTTAATGATAGCATGCTGCATGGTGCTGCACGACAGGGCAAATGTCACGTGCGCAAGCATGAGCTGCTCAACGAATTTTGGGTCGTTGAGCTGGCATTTGTCAAACCACACAGTTGGTCGACGACTGGTGTGCACCGCAGTGGGGTGTGGTGCCTTGCCCAACGGGTGGGGTAAGAATCCTGTCTGCATTGCAGGCGGGTCGCCTATGGCAGGGGTGATGCGAGCATGCAGCGATGCTGGGTACGGCACCGCCAGCGTTCGCTGTTTGGATGCGGTCCTGCAACTGGATTGGGTGGGTCCTCCCAGTGAGGCTCCAGTAGTGGTCGTAGATGGACTCACTGAGTCCATCATTGAATCTGGCAACAAGGTTAGATCAATTATAGTCGGTGCTGATTGTGCCAACTTCATGGCGGATATTTTATCTGCCATTTCAAGATTAATTTGCCGCTCTTTATCAAGGGCAGCACGTAGCGTGTCGAGCTCTGAGTTGAGCTCGTGTACATCCTCCTTACAGGAGGATACTGCATCCTTAACAAAAGGACACGCCATCTCGGCAAGCAACGGTGGCCAGGCCACTTTTAATGCGCGTTCAATGTCGCGCATTCGGGGGTCGATGAGCCGCAGTTTTGCGGCTTGCAGCAAATGCTGCACATACGCGTTACACTCCGGACAGGAGTCGCAGTGGACAATGGCGATGGTGTCCTTGATGCCATGCACAGTCCAGTGTTGCTCCTTTTGGAGCATCGCGAATTGCTCAGAGGCACTACCTAGCACTAGGTAGTGCCTCTGCTGAGTGGTGTGTTTGGGACGCTTCGGCGTCCATGGATAATCGTTTGTTTGACACTCGCACTGGTGCGAGTGTGGTAGTGGGTGGCAAAAAAACCTTGAAGCGGCGATGAAATCGTTGCTTAAAATCAGAGCGAGCACGCTCGATGCATCACGTGACTAAGTTCACGTGATGCCGTCACGTCGCGCGAATCATCGACACAAATCATGTTCGTGTCGAGTCCTTTTTATTAAGGACTCCTTGTCATCTTTCTCATGCCTTATGAGGCATGACTAGGCAGCTCTAGCGGCTTCCTAACTCCCCTTAGTTCTAGATTGGCATCTAGCGCTTCTAACTCTCTGCATGCAGAGAGTGGTTCCCAGGTGACATCTCCCAATGTCCATCTTACTTGTAACTCCAGCTTGGAGTTACTAGTCCAGTGATGAGCCAGGATCTCATCTACAAACCATTCTGGTTCGTCTTCTTTCCCAAAGTCATACATATAATTTACATCACGACGAGGAAATAATTCATCGTCATTGGGGTATATGTGGTCTATTAGACTCACATGAAACTTTGGTAGTATCCTCTGAGCCGTGAGCTCTGGGGGTAACTCAAGTTTCACCGTAGAACTGGAATTGTCCACTTCTATTACTGAGTACAGCCCAATATAATTGGGTACCAATTTCTTTGCCCGTCCCTTAGGTAAGGACAGGTTCTTTGTAGACAGATATACTAGCTGTCAAACTTCGTACATCGTTCCTTGATGGTGTCTAGTATTAGCAGTGTCTGTCTGCTGTACTCGGCTCGCAATGATTGCATCGTGAGCAGCAATCAAACTTGTTGTGCAAACTGCCGCACTCCTCTAAATGTAGTATCCACTGATAGCACCTGCCCAATACAGGGCAAGTATTCGCTGTTCAATTTGAAGGGTGCATATCCTGTGGTCGTGCTGACTGAGCTGTTCAGTGCAAACTCTACCATTGGGCATTTCTCGGCCCAATCCTTCTGATCACTCTGCACTACCATGCGGAGTATTTGTCCTACAGAACGATTTGCTCGTTCTGTTGCTCCATCCGTCTGTGGGTGGAATGCTGTGGACATGAGCAGCTTAGTGCCCATTATACGCTGCAATTCCCTCCAGAATATGGAGGTGAATTTGGAGTCGTGATCCGATATTATCGAGTCAGGTACTCCATGCAACTGTACTACCTCTTTGAGGTATAACCACGCGACTTGTCATGCAATCACTCTCGTCGTAGTTGGGGACTAGATGCACCATGGACGTGAGTCTGTCAATCACGACCAGTAAATAGTCGTGACCTTTGATTCCGGCAATGGACCAACAAAGTCCATTCCAATAGACTGCCACGGTCTATCAGGTATCAGCAGGGTATGCAATAACCCTGCTGTTCGTCTATTGTCCTTCTTTGCAGCCTGACAGGCTGCACAGGATCCACAGAACGACTCTAT
>MU134432.1:170579-210026 GCA_015039355.1 Ramaria rubella | reverse complement strand
T
Source organism: Ramaria rubella (assembly GCA_015039355.1). Classification (NCBI taxonomy): domain Eukaryota; kingdom Fungi; phylum Basidiomycota; class Agaricomycetes; order Gomphales; family Gomphaceae; genus Ramaria; species Ramaria rubella. The sequence continues at coordinate 210,025 of MU134432.1, read as the reverse complement.
CTGTGTCGACATATTCTTCTGCTGGGTGATGTTCACCCTGCTTGTCATTCTCGTAGTAGCGCGACAGACAGTCAGCTACTTTGTTCTCCACCCCTGGTACATGTACCATGGTATAGTTGAATCTGGAGAGAAATTCCCACCAGCCACACCTGTCTGTCGGACAGATGCTGTTGTGTCTCGAAGTATTCGAGACCTTTGTTATCCATCACCAGTGTGAACTGGCGACCTAGCAGCTTATCCTCCCACTTCATAAGTGCTTCAAGGATAGCAATTGTCTCGTGCTCATACGTTTTGTAACGCTGTTGCGCAGGACTGAACTTCTTTGATATAAATCCTGCTGGACGACAAGTCATCCAGTCCAGACCTTGTCCGTAAACTGCCCTGACTCCAGATTTGGAACCGTCAGTCACAACCCAAATGGGTTCTGAGCTAGCATGATTTATTGGCTTCAGAATCGGAGCCTTACATGCTAGCACTTTGATGGATTCAAAGCACTTATCCATCAAGGGCATCCATTGAAATGTCCTGTTATTGCACGCACTTCCTGATAAGGGAGTTGTATATGCCATCAAATCTGGCATATATGGTGCCAGATACTGCACGAGTCCTAGGAATTGTTGGACTTCGTTAAATGTTCAAGGTCTTCTCCAACCTCGAACCTTCTCCATTTTATCCGCATCGGCATGTATGCCCTTGTCATCTATTCTGTGACCAAGGCACTCCATACGATGTGAATACAAATCAATCTTGGATCAATTTCCGCTGAGGAACAAATGGGCCTTGCGTAAAATATCAAACACCTTTTGAAGGTGTTTTTTGTGCTCTTCTATAGAGCTTGAATAAATGAATATATCGTCCAAGTATACGTGGACTGATCGACCAATTTGGTCATGAAAAATCAACGTCATGAGACGTTGAAATGTAGACGGGGCATTACAGTTGCCAATCTGCATAACCCGGCTTTTGAATGTACCGAATATAGTCGCGAAGGCCGTCTTGTCGACGTCCTCCTCGACTATGCATATTTGTTCGTACACGTCAGACATGTCAAGCTTGGATCGATACATAGCACGAGCTACATCATGCCAAATCGTATCCTGGTCTGGGAAGGGTGTAATGTCCTTCACTGTGTTGTCATTGTGTAGGCGTAAGTCTATCGCTGTTCTAAGCTTTCCATTTTTCTTTGGAATGCATAGTGCTGGCGTTGCAGAATGTACTGACGCTGCTACCCACCAACCAGCAGTGGTATACCGGTCGACTTTGTCAATCAGTTCATTTCAAAGTGCTTCCAGGCACTTCGGTAGTCGATAATGAAACTGTTTGGTTTCATCCACAAACTTAATTTCATGGTTAATCTCCCTCCACAGAGGAAGTTCTAATGGCACACCTCCAAAGAGGTCTGTGTACTCTAGCTCCCATCTTTCCCTGAGTTTGGGAAAGTCCTCAGCCGTCAATAACAGTTGCTTGGAGCCAGCACCTCCTTCGGCAATCTTGTCAGTACATTGGTCGATTGGACCAACATCAATGTTTTTCTGGTTTTCCTTCCGTTTTCCTTTGTCTCACCTCCCATCTGGCGAGCTCGTTGGTGGCTCCACATATAATGAAGAGCCACTTGCAAGTCATGGTTTGTGGCTGCTAGGTTGGGCTTAAGACTCATGATTTGAGTCTTATGTTCAGCCAGGTTTTTAATGTCCAGCTGTTCTTCCCAGGCATTCGCATGGTTCGGAATTACTTCCTTTCCCATGCGGATGCATCCCTCGCCTCTAAAGTCAAGGGATATCCCTAATTTACGTAGGAATGGTGTTCCTAGTATTGCATCGTAATAATCTACGTTCGCTATATCAAAGTATTCCTCGATATTACGCTCACCAAAATGAATGTTGGTGTGCGTTCCATAGTTGATGGTCGACTTACTGCCAACACACGCTAACTGTAGACCAATTGGACGTTTGAGTTCGAACGTCTTAATGCCTACAGCTCGTATGAAATCTGGAGAGAGCATAACTCCCTCACACCCACTGTCTAATAGACAGTGGGCTCTGACTCCACCAATCTCCCAATACCCGGAGATTGTTTGGCTGTCTATACGTGCCCATTTGGGGCACGTCTTATCACGCGGTCTGAACCGATGATCATAGACAGGCTCAATTGTCCTGTCTATGACTCGCACATGTGTACGGAAGTCATTGTTTTGGCTTAAACCATCACTGATTGTGATAGTTGGTGTCTGCACCACATATATGCACCGCCTTTCTTCATACGATCCTTCTAGCAGACGTACTCCGTCCACTCGATATGAGCTTTGCGTTCTTGTATTGTCGTCATTATCCCATTGATAGGGCATAATTTCCGACTGATAATCAGTGACTAGTTCACCGATTTCGCTCTCATGGTCATATTGGACATCCATTCACTCATCTAGTTCACCACTTGGTGGCTCCTCCTCCCTTTCTTGAGCACTCCCTGAGTGTTCAACCACTTCTTCCAACCGTGCACCTGCTATGCGCGGTTTGTTCTTCCATTGCGGGCAATTAGGCTTGATATGCCCAACCTGTCCACACTCGTAGCACATTATCTCTGTGCTACGTCCCTGACCCCCTGAACCTCCAGAAGGTTTTTGCAAAGGACGTGAAGCGACGATAGCTCCAGCTCTTTGCGTAGCCTGTACCCCTGCTTGGGGTATACTCGGCCTCGTTTCAGCTTGAGGTCAAGCGTTCAGTGGACGATATATCGTCTGCTTCGCAGTAGGACTGCTTCCTGTGTTGGGAGCTTGGGACAAGCCCGGCCCAGCCTGATTTCGACTAATTGTCGATGTTGGATTTGCCTGTGGCGCATGCACGCTGCTAGATTCTGTTCTTCATGACCCGATGTCATATCGAGACACATCCTCTACTGCTTTTGCAGCTTCATACAATTCAGTTGTTGCACTGAATTCTGTTGTATAGCCTAATTTTAAGAGTTCATGATGCAGTGCTTCTCTAAGCACTGCTACGAACCATTTGCGGATCGTATACTCATCCAGCGGATGTATCATCCACACAGCGTACTTCGTAATGTCGTTCAGTAATTCCTGAACGGTTCTGGTCCCTTGCACAATTGTATCGAACTTATTCGACGCATGCCTGTGTGTGAGTGCGTGAAGGAATCACTGTTGTAGCCCAGCAATTGCACTTTCCAGGGTCCAGTCGACCATGACTCGATCATGACACTCGATATTTCAAGCGTACCACTCCAATGCTTTGCCCTTGAGGCATGTGCCTAAATAATTTAATTGGAGTTCCGTGCTGGACGGTCCCAATAGACTATTCATGCCTAACCATCTCAGGATCCCTGAGACGAAGTTCTTGAATTTTTCGAGATCCACTTTTATTCTGCTGGGTGAGGGAGTTTTACTCCAACTTTGGCAAGCATGGACTTGTCTGGCTTGCTGTCCTTGTGTTTCTCAAGGGCAGCTCGCACCATCTTTGCGACTCCATCTACATATGCAGACGGATTTCCTCCTGCCTCCTGAATCCTTTGTTCAGGATCCATGACTGCCAGTGATACCACACATGGTATTTCTTGTATTTGCCTGTGCGGCCGGGGGATGTGAGTATTCACATCCTGCTGCACTGGTGGATCGACGATGTCTTCGTCAATCTGATACAATGGTCGACATTTGTCAGCTGTTAGAAATGCATCCCTCAGTCTATAGCTGCTACTGAGGACGGATCAAGCTACTCTCGCGGACTTGATCAGTTTATCGAAGGCCTTGCCTTCGATCCCACAGTATATGCTTCTTTGACTAATTTATCCGTGTGTTTAGCATGGACCTCTAGCGCACGGTGCTTCCATTGCGCTGCTTTTTGTTCGATCCTATCCCAGTGATCGAACTTGCGTTCAAGACTAACGTGAATGCTAGTTGTGGTACTGACGCTATCGGCATCAGACTTCATCATCTCCCGCAGTGACTGCTGGGTCACTCCTTTGAGCACTTCTTGCTCATTATAAGCTTTTTTTGATCTGCAGATTCCTTCGTGGATATTTTCTCTATAGTGAGCCTCTAGCTCACAATCTGTCTCTTCCTCAGTATGCCAGCGCGTACTGATGCTGTCTTGCTCTATCGTGACACTAGGTTCTCGAGGACCAGTCCTAGTGCTCAGCCCAGACGGAGGTGGCATCCTCTGTCTGTCTCGCTTCCTGCGAGCCTTTTCTGCCTCACGGTCTACTTCACGATCCCTATTGGGATTGTTGCCACGCTCGGGGGCCTTTCCTCGCAAAGGTCCCTGTACTTCCTCCTCCAAGGACTGTATTAACAGTTCCATACCATCTCCTAATGCTTGGAGTTGGTTCGCGGCTTCATCCGTTGCACGAGCTGCCTCAGCCGCTCGTTGGCTCACTTCCCACGTAGTGCCTACATTTTGACGGCTCTCTTTGAGGGCCGTAATCATCCGGGCAATATGTCCAGTTGTACATTCATATCACCGGGTTTCTTCATCCCGGCATGCCGACCCCTGCTCTATCGTCCCTGTTTGGGATGGTGAACTTCGTGATCTGCGATGTTCTTGGACATGTGGGAGCTGTGACATTCGCAACCCCGGCGAATTGTCCGTGTCACTCATCGGCAGCTCTCTCGACTCATCGAGAGACAATCATAACTTCGACCTAGTCGAAGTTCTCTTCTTTCTCTTAACCCACGATCTCTTGTCCGTTTCTGATTCCTCTGGTGCGGATCTTCTTAGATCTGCCGATAGTCGCTTTCGACTCCTAGAGTTGGAAACTACGGGCATCGTAGTATTACGAGGACTAGTTACCCTCGTCAGTGTTCCCATTCGCCTGTCCGCGTTGTGGGCAGACTCAGTTCTCCTGTCTGGGCCCTTGGTTGCAGCTCCAGATGTATCTGGATCCTCTCTGGATCTAGATGTTTGGCTTCGATTCCTTATCAACGCCATAGATCTACGATCTATCAGCCACACTGTGGCATTCTTCTCTTGAATTTAGAAGAATAAACAGTAAACGTCTGTTTACTGTTTCCAAAGATTCCAGTGAGTGTTAAACTCGTTGGTTTCTGGGTAACAAAAGATCGGTTGATCTTTTCTTTATCGCAGTGCTGCCAATAGTATTGGCAGTCAAAAAAGTGTAAGAACTTTATTGTTTTACACAAACAGACTGAGCCAATAACTTTATTGGTGTCTGCAATGGTGTGGTTTACAAGTAAAAAGTATGTCTTATGTAATCTACTTGTGGACAACTGTATAGTTGTCCACTATCTACAGGTGCCCCTTGTGGGTGGCTTATATAATACAAACCCCATAAGTCACTCTGGTGACTTATATGTCCTAAATAGTAGCATATATGCTACTGTAAGAATCTACATTCTTACATTACGACATTCCTCCCCTCCCTTTTGATCCAGATGATGATGATCAAACCATGGAAGATGTCTCACAGCCTACACCTCCTACAACTTCTCCTCGTTTTGGACCTCCCAGGGATGCTAAGCCATCAAAATCATCAATGAAGCCTATGACAGCTCCCAAGACCTCCAAGACACCAGCTCCAGTCACTACTCCTTCATCTCCTTTGACAAAGCTTCAGTCGCAACTACAGTGCAATCTCAATGTTGACACCTTCGTTGACAAAATTTTGGACTCACCTATCACTGTCAAACTCGGAGAAGTACTAGGTTCATCACCTTTTACGTCAAGAAAGATTTTGGATTATCTGTGGCTCACTTGTCCTACACTATACCTTCAAGACAGCAATATTGACATTGACACTGCTATGGTTCACAATATGGGCATGAATCCTCCAATGCGCTATCGTCCTCGTGAAGCTAGACTCATCTCAATTCGCATGAGCTTTGATACAGGACACTCGGTCAATACTCTCATCGATTCTGGCTCAGAACTCAACATTGTATCACATGAAGTTTCCAATCAGACACAGATACCTATGGATCTTTCAGCCACTTCATATATGCATGACACTGGACAGCACACTACTCCCCTTGAAGGACATATTCACAATGTCAATCTCAGCACAGGAAATCTCGCCACTACAACAGATCTTTGGGTCAGTGGCAGAGTCGAATTCTCTCTTCTTCTAGGATGACCTTGGCAACATCGAAATCATATTAGCATTGAAGAAAGAAAAGAAGGAACTTATCTCTGTCGTCGAGACAATACTGACAGAAAGATTTGGGAACTTTGTGCTATTCCTGCTAAAAATAGTTCAGATGAACACAATCATGACAACAGGTCTTTTTTTGGGAATCCTCACAATCATCATCCACATCTACATTCAGATCAAGAATAATACATCCTTCAGTACGAGATGACTTTAAACTACCATATACCCATTCTCCAATCTCAAATTCTCCTTCCTCATCTTTCTCCTCAAGTCCTATATATGCTGGTTCAACTGTCATGATTCAAAATATCTCCTCTCCTCAAGGAAATCAAGTAAATCCAAAAACAAGTTCTACTTTCGCTAACAGAAAATACAAACCTGTACATCGAAGAATTTGCCCGGTTCCAGCTGTTTTCCCTGAAGATGCTCATGTAACTCGAAGATTTCCCAATGATCCCCTTCTCAACCTTCCTGTACTATCACCCAATCCACCCGACTTCATTCCCACTCCAAAACTCACTCATGAATGCCTCAAGATCCTCAATATCAATCTTGATGGTTTCTTATGGCCTGAAGAAGAAAATCTTATGATGATGGTATTCACAAATAACCAAAGAGTCTTAGCATATGGTGATTCGGAAAGAGGAACACTTCGTTCAGATTACTTCTCTGACTACATCATGCCTGTTATTGACCACATCCCTTGGGCTAATCCCCAAATCCCTATTCCTCCAGCCTACCTTGAACAAGTCATCAAGCTCACAAAAGGGAAAATCGAATCCGGAGTTTATGAGCCCAGTCAAGCCTCATACAGATCTGCTATGTTCTACACTCAAAAGAAAGATGGTGGTTTATGACATGTCATCGACCTTCGAACACTCAATGGCATTACTATCAAAGATGCAGGACTCCCTCCAGTCATTGACTCATTTGTTGCTCCCTTCGCTGGACACTCCATCTATTCTGTTTTCAATCTCTTTTCAGGCTATGATGCCAGATGTATTCACCCCAAGAGCCATGATCTCACTTCATTCCAAACTCCACTAGGACTTATGCAAAATCAAGTCTACCTCAAGGCTACACCAATTCCTCTGCCAAATTCCAGAACTGCACTGTCTTCGTTCTACAAGATGAAATCCCTGATAATGTTGGTGTTATGATCGATGATCTCGGAATCAAAGGCCCTCCTACTCGATATGAACAGGCAGATGAATCTTACAAGATTATTCCAGAAAACTCAGGCATTTGTCGTTTTGTTTGGGAACATGCTGTCATTGTCAATAGAATCCTACATAGAATTGCAGAATGTGGTGCTACTATCTCTCCAAAGAAGTCTCAAGTCACTGAATCTGATGTTTTACTTGTTGGTCAAAGAGTCACATATGAAGGACGACTTCCAGATCACTCTACTATCTCCTAAATTCTCAAGTGGCCTACTCCAAGGAATACAACCAAAGTTCGTGGATTTTTAGGACTTTGTGGTACATCACATATTTGGATCAAGAATTATTCGGCACTTGCAAGACCACTCACTGAACTCACTCGCAAGATTGTTCCTTTTGAATGGAATGAACGTCGACAAGAAGCTATGGATGCTCTCAAACAAGCGGTTGCACATTCTCCTGCCTGTCATGATTTGACACCTAATGACACTTATCACTGTCGCTATCCCCTCCACGTCTTACCGACACTAGCGATACTAGTGATATTCACTGTCCAAGATCAGATCACTCAACCTAACAACTGATCGTCGATATATGCGGCTCCAATAACAGTAGATAGGAACATCAATCACCATGACAGTTATACCTCCATTTAGTATATAGCCCACATGGTATCTATCCAACATCGGTGAATACGTCTAGTATAAAACAGTAGGATAGAACACATGTATTTCTTTAGTTCTATTATCATAAGTCTTCCCCCTCTCTTTACTTGGTGTCATCTACACATCTAAGTCAAACGGCGAGTCTAACAACTATTCTGAACTCATCATCCTCTTATCTCTATCTCTATTCAGTCTTAACGATCAACGTCGATAACATCGCTAGAACTTTATCTGCTAAGTGAATTCTACTTTCTTCTTTCAAATTACCTCTCTATTCCAGTCCCGACAAGTAGGCACCATCACGGCACCATTCACTTAACTGTCTTAGTCTGTATACTTTGCATACATCATTGCTAACACTTTCGGCTTCGTCGGAAGGGTTCTTTAACCACCTTTGTTGTTACTAACTTTGTTCCACCAAAGATAACAGGTTAAGGGTGGTTTTTGACAGTATAATAGAACTAACACCTACTAGTCGGAATCCTTCTCCCAGTCTCTCCCTTTCAAGTATGTTGGATAGGACAATCGACTCATCGGGTCACCCCCGATACTCCCCTATTGATCGTATCCGAACCCATTCCCAAGGACCTGCCATCACACCGCTACCTTTACCAAATAGAGCTCGATCAGCACCCTTCCCACAGATTGATCTGACAGCATCCCAACAGCACCAATCTGATGCATATATTACACCCGGCTTTATTCCAGACCTCCCCCCACATATGTCATCATTCCCACATCAATCGACATTGGTATTACCTCGAACAATAGGACAAGAGGAAGCCAAACTTCAACAACTTAGTGAGAATCTTTGCCAGACTGAAGCACTGATAAGCAATCAGCAGAGACAACTTGTTGAAACTCGAGCACAACTAGCGCAAGCTCATATGCGAGCGCAACAGGCTGGTATCACTCTAGAACCTATCAGTAATCAACCCATACAGTTACCACATCCATCAGCAACTATGTCATTGCTTTCATCTTCCTCACATCCACCAATCCCGACACCAGCACGGTCGGATTCAGAACTCTATACGCCAACTCGACAAGCAATTAATCATCCTTATACAGCAGTAGCATTGAATATATTTTGGCCCAGCTCTACTTCCCAAATGCATGAATATGGATCCCCTTATCCTTGTCCTGGGACTGCATATATGCAACATAAACCACCAATCGCTCTCTGACCTCTGTTTGCTCAACCTCATCGACCTCCCATTGATCCAATAGCAACCCCACTTCCGCAACGACCAACCACTCGTCCGACGATGCCAAGAATGCCTCCTTCCGCTCCACCACCTAGTCCAACAGTATTGACTACGTCGCATCGCCACAATGTGTTGACACCATTGCAACCTCAATCTCTTCCTCCTGGACCCCCTTCAGGACACCCAGGACAACCTCCTCCTTCAGCATTTCCTAGCAGACCACCTCCCAGGCCTCCTGGCAGACCCCCTCCCTTTGGAGGACCACCTGGAGCACCCTTCAGCAGACCCCCTGGCAATCCCTTTGGAGGATCACCATCCGGACCACCACCACCTGGAGGACCAGCAAATGGTCCCTGGTACCAACCATATGGCATCCCTTACTATGTAATGACACAATCGCAACAGGAAACCGATTCCAAAATCAGTAAACCGACTCACTTTGACGGTACCAAACCAGAATCTATCCGAGCATTTATCGCACAGTGCATTATGGCTTTCGATAACAAACCTTGAAGGTTTTCAACCAATCACCAATGAGTTGCATATGTGGCCTCCTATCTCTCCAGGATTGCTCTCAATTGGTGGCTCCTACACCTCACCGCATCACCCAAAACAACCATCCGAACCAACTGGGATGAATTCATTACTGCTCTCAACCAATCGTTTGGACAACCCAACCTTGCTCAATCTGCCCAACAATCAATCTGACAACTCAGAATGAAGGATAATCATCGCGTGAATAAATACATGATTAAATTTGCTGAACATGCTCCTCATACAGGTTGGAACGACCCCGCCCTTTATGATGCGTTCTACGAAGGTCTTGCCAAACACATTAAAGACCATCTTCTGTCGCTACCACGAGCAACAACCCTCGACACCCTCAAACAACAAGCCCTGGAATGCGACAATCACTACTGGGCTTGCCAAAACAAGAAAACCCCCCATGCCACATCAGCTCGCCAGACTGGAAGCGCTTCGACATATAAGAAGGAATCGGAGCACAAGCCATTTGAACAAAGAGGCAACAACTACTCCAGCGACAGATCAAAACCATCACAAGGAGTAGCGACAGACTGAAAAGACCTCAGCAGTGTACTCAATAACACCAGTCATTTGACCAACACTGAGAAGGAGTGCCGTAAAGCCAAAGGCTTGTGTATTTATTGTGGAGAAAAACCTGATCATCACAGTTGCGACTGTATCTATGCAAAGAACCCACAACAAGTGTCAGGACGAGCCACCTTTACCATTTTGGCAGAACCTCAATCGGCAACAATCAAAGAAGTTATAGATGAGGAACCTCAATCCTCAGCAGAAAACTAATCAGTGATCCATCCAACGTGTGCACAATGGGTCGCATGGCACACCTGCACACAATTCCCTCTGTACAATTATGGTTGGGACTTGTATCTCAATCCAATGTTTCATTCATCATTCATCTAACTCCCTCTGATCATTCTGATCCTGTACCTACTCTCATAGACTCCGGGGCAACATCAAATTTTATCAATGTACAATTAGCCACACAACTTCCGACGGCCTGACAATCTCTTTCGCAACCAGTTTCTCTATGTCTATTTGATGGAAAACCTGCCACCAGCGGTTTCATCCACAAATACATTAAAACTGCTATCTCTTTTCCCGATTCGTCATCTCAATCTCTATCACTCCTCATTACTCAACTTCATCCATCAGCCCCAATTGTCCTAGGTCTTCCCTGGCTAAAAACCACAAACCCAACAATCGATTGGGCTTCAATGTCACTTCATTTCCAATCCAGCACTGGTTCAACACTTCTGACGATGACCACTGCCATGTCTTGTATCACAACCACTCAGGACGTCCAATCGATGCTACCTTCGGTTTTCAATACCATCCCATAACTCCACACTTCTTCAGGGTCGCCCCCTTTGACAGTCCCTGGTTCTTCAGCAATTATATCGCCACCATGGGGTATCCTTTCGAAACCCAATTTCTCTCAATCCAACCCCCTTATCTTCCGGTTGCCAATCAATACAAATATGCCAACTACTTTTTCTGACCCATTACCTTTTCCCAACGGATTCATGACCGATATAAGGACACGCGAAGTTCCAAAAATCACTCTTGTTAGTGCTGCTGCATTCAGGAGATTCATAAATGCAGGAGAAGACATATACTCTTTTCATTTTATTCCATCGTTACCTACATTCAAGTCTGAAAGTTTACTTGCTAGCTCCCACAAACCTGCTCCGACATCGCTACTTCATGGTGAAGTATTACCAACAGACGAAGCAGAACTGCTCGCCAAGGTTGTACCCAACAAATACCTCGATTTTGTTGATGTCTTTTCCAGACAAGAGGCAAAGGCTGTCCCACCTCATAGGTCCTACAACCACAAGATTGAAATTGAAGACAACAAACCACTACCCCATGGACCAATATACCCAATGTCAGGAGTAGAACTGGAGGCTCTACGTGGATTCCTAGACGATATGCTTGGAAAAGGCTTCATCCAACCATCGATTTCCCCTGGTGGAGCACCAGTACTATTCACTAAGAAGAAAGATGGGGGCCTTCGACTTGTTGTCGACTCCCGCGCTTTCAACAAAATTACGGTCAAGAATCGCTATCCAATCCCCCTCATCGGTAACCTTATCGACCAGCTCAAATCAGCAAAAATCTACACCAAATTTGATCTTCATGCTGGTTACTATAATGTTAGGCTCAAACCCAGCCATGAATGGAAAACAGCCTTCCGCACCCAATATGGGGCCTTCGAATTTTTAGTACTACCGATGGGTCTCACAAACTCTCCGGCAACATTTCAGCATTTTATGAACAATATCTTTCGAGATATGACTGATCGCTTTGTTGTAGTCTACCTGGATGACATTCTAGTATTTTCCAACAACATCAACAACCATCGGAAACACGTTTGGTAGGTACTCACTCGTCTTAGAGACCATAACCTTCATATCAAACCCAAGAAGTCCATCTTTCACTCTATTTCCGTCGAATTCTTAGGGTTCATTGTATCACCAGCTGGCATATCAATGGACCCTGCGAAAACAGATGCAATTGAAGATTGGCCGACACCCAAAACCCTGAAGGATGTCCAATGTTTTTTGGGTTTCACCAATTTTTACCGACATTTCATCACTCGTTTCTCCAATATTGTACTTCCACTAACACAACTGATGCGTAAGGATACCCCATTCGCATGGAATAAACCACAAAATGATGCTTTCGAACACCTCAAGCTCATGTTCACTAAGGCTCCAATTCTCACTCATTTCGACCCCAATAACCCTATTGTCGTCGAAACCGACGCATCCAACTATGCCGTTGCAGCGATCATCTCTCAAATCTCTCCCGACAATGGTGATATCCATCCTATTGCTTTCTATTCGCGAAGCATGAACCCAGCTGAATTGAACTATGAGATATATGATAAGGAACTGCTCGCCATCTTTGAGGCCTTTAAACAATGGAGAAACTACCTCGAAGGTGCTACCCACGTAGTCCTTGTCCTATTTGACCACAAAAACCTGGAATACTTTGTGACAACAAAGCAACTCACCTGTCAGCAAGCTCGCTGGTCGGAATATCTCTCAGGATTCAACTACATCATTCACTATCGTGCCAGACGTCTTCGAACAAAACCAGCTGCACTCACACGTCGTGGCGACGTGTACCCTAAAGGCAGGAGTAGCAACTATACAGAAGCTAATCCTCATAACTTCCAGACCATGTTCAAGGCTGGACAGTTACTTCTGCGAGCCATAGTACTAGAATCAGCCTCACTTCTTTCCTCCATCAGGCAAGGAATTTGTATGGACCCCTTCGCTCAGACGCATATACAGAGACTCCAACAGAAATTACCACCTGCTGACGATCGCCCCAAACCATGGTCCTTATCGACAGACAGTGATATCCTTCTGTATAATGGTCTATACTACGTCCCAGACTACCAAGACCTTCAACTCGACATACTCAGATCCTGTCACGATCATCGATTATTGGGACACCCAGGAATCGGCAAGACTATTAACAATATTTGATGGTGATATTATTGGCCAAAAATCATCGCCTTCGTTACCAACTATGTTAAGTCTTGTACCCCTTGTCGCAACGCAAAATCTATTCACCATAAACCATTTGGACCCCTCAAGTTCTTACCAATTGGAAAATGACCTTGGGATTCCATCTCGATGGATTTTATCAAAGGACTTCTGCTATCTGACAGATTCGACACCATCGTAGTCATTGTCAATAGACTAACAAAGCTGGGTTTATTCATCCCCACATATCATGACATTGATTCCGAAGATGTAGCCATTCTTTTTCTTCAACATGTCTTCTCTAAACATGGCACCCCATCTGACATTATCTCTGATCGTGGCAAACACTTCATCTCTCATTTCTGGCAATCACTATGCCAGCTTCTCAACATCAAGGCCAACTTATTGATGGCCTATCATCCCCAAAACAGATGGACAAACCAAACGGCTCAACCAAGTCCTTGAACAGTACATTCGGATTTATGTTAATTATCAGCAAGACAACTGGTCACATCTCCTCCCCCTTGCCGAATTCGCATACAACAACACTTTGCATTCAGCAACACAGGTCACCCCATTTTGTGCAAATAAAGGCTTCCATCCTAACCTCAAAGTTTCCCTTGATACTGTTCCATCGGAGACTGCTCATCAAATGGCTGTAGACTTAAAGGAATTACACCATTATCTTCGCAAACAAATTAAGGTAACCTTGGCACAGTATCAAACATCAACCAACAATCGAAACACAGCAATTCTGAAGCTAATAGTTGGTGATGAAGTTTGGCTGGACAGCCGAAACATCCAAACCAAGCAACCGTCCAAGAAACTTGATCATTAAAGGCTGGGACCTTATCCTATAGTCGAAAAGGTGTCATCACATGTGTTTCAACTCAGCTTACCACTAGCATTACAGAAGATTCATCCCATCTTCCATGTATTGCTATTAGAACCCGTGACCCCAAGTCTTATCCGAAACCGCAATCCAGACCCTCCACCTCCTGTCGAAATTGAGGATTCCCTTGAATATGAAGTTGGTCGCATTCTAGAAACGAAGGAAACACATACAATATCTTGTTGAATGGAAGGGCTATGAACACACTAGTGACGCAACAAGTTGGGAATATTCCGACAATCTTCAACATGCACTGAAACCTGTCGAAGCATTTCACAAGGCTTATCCCGATAAGCCCCGACCTTAAAAACTCTTCTTTCAATTATACTTTAGCTAAAACCCTCATTTATTCCAAACCACTACATGATGATAGTCTTAGCAACGGCATCGGAATTCCTTCCAAAGCAACATCAATAGCACAAGACATCTGAACAGTCATTTTTCACACTCTTTCTTCCAAAAACTTTCATTCTCTCTTAGTTAAAATGCTTTTCACTCAATACTTTTTAAAGCAATCATTTTTAATTTCAAAGAGAAGCTCCTTCTTATTCACACTCTCCTTATTACTCTTTCACAAAAACTTTTCTAACTTCTTATTTGTGTTTCTCATCCATGCCTGAACCTCCAACATTTCCTTTTGAACCCCCATTACTGCATTATTGGCAATAATCCACTGTTGCGCTAACCGATCCATCTGATCAGCCCCTTCCACCATCGAATCCTGCAAGCTTTGCAAAGCGCTGCTTCCAATGACATCGAGACGAAGTCACTTAGAAGGGCGAATAGGCGATTCCCCTGGCAATGAGTTCAGCACAAGGTCGGGGGGCGCTTAGCGTCGCGAGAGGGTTGCGAACGAGTCAAAGGGATAGGGGGTAGAGAATAAGGCCCGGCGATGGTGGGCGATGTGGATTTGAGGTGTCCTATGCTCTTGGACGAAGTGATGACAACCTTGCCCTTCCCTTTGGTGTGTTTGGCTATACAAGAAGATATTAGCGATGGCAACCACAAATGAACCATTTGCTTACGATTTAGGCTGCACTGCTTTCCATCGTGACAGCATTGTCCACATGCACACCCTGGCAACCCATAACACCAATAACTGCGGCAATCACACATCTCACATTTATTTTCGTTCTCGACCACAACACCCTATTGGATGTCAACAAGAAAATAAACAGTCAATAAAGAAATTACTTATGTCAACATATACAATGCCAGCGATATGATATGCCAGTCGATCACCATACTCTGCTGGCATAGCTATCTGATGCGTATCGGCAATCCCAACACCACCAAGAAACTTAGCTTCGCATCGTGAGATGATGGCGATATTGTCATGGGCCAATTGATCGACCACTTCGTCTGTCAGATCCTCTGTCAGCGCCCCTTTACCGAAGAGCAGGGCTACTGGGACAGACGGAATCGCCTTCGGTGGTGGAGTATCGATTCGTGGACTTGCTAGGCCCACAGCAGCCATCGCCAAAGGATTGGGCGAAGCCATTGTGAAGCCCCCCTATCAACAACAGTCAAGAACAATTGATAAGGAGAGGCTCAATTACTTACCTTCATTACAGATGCCCAAGACTTCACTGCCTTGATATCGCTTCAAATCTTCGTCACTTCAGGTGGAATCGTAAACTTCGGCTGTATGGATAGACGAGCCTCCATTGCATCTGATAGCTTGTCCTGTTATCAATATCCATTAGCGACAGGAATCAACAAGAAGTGATCCTACTCACATCAATTCCCTCCATTTCCTTCACCCACATCCCGATTTCTTTGAGGAGACTTTTGCATTGCTTGGGTTCAGTCAACACCTTGGTCTGGAACTGTCTTAATAGAGTGTTGAAAGAGGGTGCCATTGGAAACCGAATGAAGACTCGTTAAAAGCTGCGCCTGCTTTTATGTTAATGACACGTGCTGCGCACAGACCAGGTCACATTATTGGTGGTATGCCTCTCAACACCTATCAGGATGTGCACGGACCACAAGACTATCTGACAAATCAGAGCAATTCTCCATATGCGTCACTGGGGCTCCGAACTAGAAAGGGGGCTACTGTCATGATTTGACACCTAACGACACTTATCACTGTCGCTATCCCCTCCACATCTTACCAACACTAGCGATACTAGCGATATCCGCCATCCAAGATTGGATCACTCAACCTAACAACTGATCATCGATATATGCAGCTCCAATAACAGTAGATAGGAACATCAATCACCACAACAGTTATACCTCCATTTAGTATATAGCCCACATGGTATCTATCCAACATCAGTGAATACGTCTAGTATAAAACAGTAGGATAGAACACATGTATTTCTTTAGTTCTATTATCATAAGTCTTCCCCCTCTCTTTACTTGGTGTTGTCTACACATCTAAGTCAAACGATGAGTCTAATGACTATTCTGAACTCATCATCCTCTTATCTCTATCTCTATTCAATCATTAACGATCAATGTTGATAACATCACTAGAACTTTATCTGCTAAGTGAATTCTACTTTCTTCTTTCAAATTACCTCTCTATTCCAGTCCCGACAAGTAGGCACCATCACGGCACCATTCACTTAACTGTCTTAGTCTGTATACTTTGCATACATCATTGCTAACACTTTCGGCTTCGTCGGAAGGGTTCTTTAACCACCTTTGTTGTTACTAACTTTGTCCCACCAAAGATAACAGGTTAAGGGCGGTTTTTGACACCGCCCTCATCACCATCAACTATAAATCAGGACGACTTGTCATTCTTGCAGTTGATATTTCCATCATTGCTATTGGTTTCATCATCTTCCAGCTTGACAAAAACAATCAAAGAAGACCAGTACGATATGGCTCACTTCCTATCAATGAACAAGAATCAAGATATAGTCAGCCCAGGTTAGAACTCTATGGTCTCTATCGCTCCCTTTGTCATTCAAGAATTCATCTCGCTGGTATCAAGAACCTCCTCGTCGAAACTGATGCCAAGTACATTTGCCAAATGATCAATCGCCCAGATCTTCAGCCAAATGCAACTCTCAATTGCTGGATAGAGGGTATTCTTCTCTTCGATTTCAATCTCAAACATGTTCCAGCTACTCTACACAAAGGCCCAGATGGACTCTCTCATTGAAGACCTGCAGAAGACGACTCAGATGTTGAAGAAGAAGATGATGATGATGAAGAAGAAGAAGAAGAAAACGACTATGACATAGGACAAAAAGAAGAACAACAAGATTATGAATTCGATAGCAGAAGCTAATTATTTATTGGAACATTCAGGAGACACTTATGCCATCCTTGACAGTATTGATCACAGAGATGGGTGGCGGATTTTTCATCAAGTCAAAGATACTCCACCAGCAGAAGATCACCTTCGACGTATCCAAGATTTCCTCACTACTCTCAAACTTCCTACCTTTTCCTCCCCTTCACAACAACATCACTTCCTTCATCAAGCCAGAAGATACTTTGTCAGAAATAACAAGCTTTGGAGACATTCAAAAGGACATCCACTACAATTTATACTTGAACGACCTCAACACAATCATATTCTAGAACTTGCTCATGACAAACTTGGTCATCATGGAATCTACTCTACTGCTAAGACTATTTCTCTTCGCTTTTGGTGGCCTTCTTATTTCACTGATGTCAAACAATATGTTCGTTCATGCCACCCTTGTGTAAGGGGAACCCCTGAGAGATCCCTATGACTCCACATTCTTTTATTTTTCCATCAGTTTTATCTATTCTTCCTCATCTCCCCTCCTCTGCTCCCTATCTTTCTTATTCTCTTCTCGGCGCTTGGGTCCGTTTAAGCGCCCATTAGTCAGCATGCTCACGTACGCAAGAGTGTGTGCTCTTGCGTACATAATCATACTGCTGGTTATTTCAGAGTTATTCCCTCATTAGGCAGTTACTTTGGCAGTGGGAGCCCTAGGCTTTTCTCTTTGGATTCCCACCTGCCAGGTATGTATCTATGTATGTAGCTTCGTGTACACTTATATATCTTTGGATTCCCACCTGCCAGGCTATAGTGTGATATTCCACTAGCCTAGGAGGTTGCCCTTATAGTAGAAAAGCCTGCCAACTTACTGGACTGGTCACTGTCGCCATCGTCTCTGAATTGATATCTTCAGATGTATAGCAGCTCAGGATCCCTCTGGTACACTCTCTAATACTCCATCTACCTCTACCATGTCTACACCTATACCAGAAGACCCGAATCCCTTTGATTTCCAAGCGGCTTACAATGAGCTACACCAGCGTGTCGCAGTTCTGGAGGTTGCCTTACGTGCTGAGAGAGAACAGAAGGAACTACTGGCACAACAGGTTCAACAGACAGATATCCAGGTGCACACCTTGAACCATGATGTCACTAACCTTATGACCTCATCCCTCTCCCCCCCTACTACTCAAAAATGTGCCACTCCCGCCACTCCTGCTGACTTCAATGGTGACAGAGAAAAAGGATGAGCCTTCTTGAACTCCTGCAAACTCTACCTTGCCCTGTGCCTGACTCACTTCGCCAATGATCACGCAAAAGTCTTGTGGGCCCTGTCATTCATGAAATCTGGTCATGCTTCATCCTTCACCACACATATCTTTGAAATGGAAACTAGAACTGGTCATCCTACCCATTCTACCTGGATATCTTTCAAGAAGGCATTCAAGTCAACATTCTTCCTTCCCCATGAAGAAACTACTGCCTGAACCAAACTCAAATCACATCAATATTATCAGAATCGCCGTACCGTTGATGACTATATCGATGAGTTTGAGGAGCTGGTTGAGAAGTCTGGATACGGAGAACAGGCCTCCCTCATCATGAAATTCCGCCACGGTCTTGACCCTTCTATCCAAAGCTGGATTGCTAATATGGTTGATGGACGCCCATCGGACGATGACCTTTCCGAATGGTTTTCAGTGGCTAGGACAATCTCACAAGCACGTGCTGCCAACGAAGCCTTTCAAAGTGCCTCATGTGCTATGCCAAATACTTCTACTCGTCCCTCTGCCGTCTCTGTTGATGTCAGCCACAGAAATCCACAGCCACCTCACCAATCGGAATTGGCACCACAGCTTCAGGCAGCCCCACCTATTGTTACTATGGGCATCCAACCAGTGGCAATGGAGGTAGATGCTGCTTGCTGTCACCAACCCAGTTCTCTTGTCTGTCATAGGTGTGGAAAACCAGGCCACTTTGTTTGAGAATGCCCCCAAGCCTTCGATGTTCGTACCATGACCACTGAAGAGAAAGACGAATGGATTGCCCACTTGCTGTCATCCACCAATCCTAGAGTCGCAAGCCCTAACAAGGAAGATGGCCCAGAGCTTCAGGAAGAGGAAGAAGAGGATTTTGTGTCACACAGCAGGTGAATAGTGTGCCCCTGCTGCCAACTTCCAATCGTTTCGCTCCATTGCTGTATAATCAGGTAAACGATGAATATACAGATTTGGAACCTGATTCTTCAGCGACAGACATCGAAATGCTAGACACACAACCCTTAACTCCTTCTTGACCTCTTACTCGCTTCCATCATAAAAAATGGGAACGAAGTCTTCCTGCACAGTATGTTGCTGCCTCCACCCCAGGCCCGAACTCCCTCTCTCTTCCAGTTGAGGTCCAAACCACTGATACAGTGGAAATCAAGTCGGTTCGCACCCTACTCGACTCTGGAGCTACTGGTCTGTTTATTGACTTGGGATTCGTACAAGAAAACCATCTCATGGCACGATCACTCTCTCGTCCTATTCCTGTGTACAATGTGGTTGGCTCACCCAATGAATCCGGATCTATCACCGAAGTCATTGATCTAATCCTGCGGTACAAAGACCATTCCGAAAGAGCTGTATTTGCTGTTACGTGCCTAGGCCGTCAATGTATGATCCTTGGCTACACCTGACTTTGAGACCACAACCCAGAAGTCGACTGGAAGTCTCAAGAAGTATGGATGACTTGCTGTCCTTCCCATTGCCACACGTGTTGCAACATCATCAAGGAAGAACACCAGAAGGCCTTGCAACTGCGTACCTGCCGTATCGGTCCTTGCCCTATTCTCATGCATGATTCAGGTGGATCAATAGCTGAAGAAGGACTCCTCCTGAGTCAACAATATGGAGGCGATTCTGAAATGGCCAAAGACACATCTGATGAAGCTATAGAAGAGGGTGACCGTATTCTAGTTGCTATGCTCCCTCCCCAGGATGAATTCATTTGTGCTTCTTCAACAATGTCTCAATGACTTGCAGAAGCAGCCTGGCATAACTCCCAACCTTCAGACACTCTTCCAGATTACCTGTCCGACTACGAAGACATCTTTGCAAAGGAGTCATTTGACAAGCTTCCAGAACGCAAGCCATGGGACCATGCCATAGAACTAGAACCAGGAGCCAACCCACGAGCATCACCTAAGGTGTACCCCTTGTCACCAGGAGAACAGGCTGAACTGGACAAGTTCCTCGAGGGGAATCTACGCACCGGACGTATACGACCGTCCAAGTCACCAATGGCTTCACCAGTGTTTTTTGTCAAAAAGAAGGACGGCGCCCTATGGTTTGTCCAAGACTATCAGGTGTTAAATGCAATGACTATCAAGAATTGTTACCCTCTTCCTTTGATCTCAGACCTCGTCAACAGTCTACGAGGGGCCCACTACTTTACCAAGCTCGATGTTCGCTGGGGTTTTAACAATGTCAGGATCAAAGAGGGCGATGAGTGGAAGGCAGCATTCAGGACAAATCGGGGACTATTTGAACCTTTAGTGATGTTTTTCAGCCTCACTAACAGCCCTGCCACTTTTCAGACCACGATGAACAACATCTTTCATGACCTCATTGCTGAAGGTGTCATGTGCATTTACCTGGATGACATCCTGATCTTTTTGGAGGATCTACAGAAGCACCACGAAGTTGTACGGAAGGTGGTCCAGTGTCTCAGAGAACACAAGCTTTATTTACGTCCCTATAAGTGTGACTTTGACAAGACCAAGATAGAATACCTAGGTCTCATTATTTCACACGGGAAAGCCGAGATGGATCCGATCAAGGTTGCTGGTGTTGCTGAGTGGCCAATCCCTAACAACAAGAAGGAGGTGCAGTCATTCCTTGGCTTTGCAAACTTCTACCGTCATTTCATTGAGAAGTTCTCACACCACGCTCGTCCGATGTTTGACCTGCTTTGCAAGGACAATCCTTGGACATGGGGACCACCTCAACAAGCCGCTTTTGACACAATAAAGAGATTGGTAACATCTGCACCCATCCTCACATTCCCAGATGATGACCTCCCATATCGCGTTGAGGCAGACAGCTCAGACTTCACAACCAGGGCTGTTCTCTCTCAGCAATCCAAAAGCAATAATAAATGGCACCCTATAGCCTTCCTCTCCAAGAGTCTCAGTCAAGTGGAGTGCAACTACAAAATCCATGACAAGGAAATGCTCACCATCATCCATGCCCTCAAAGAGTGGCGACATTTCCTTGAGGGGGCAAGACACCATGTCGAGATCTGGACCGACCACAAAAACCTTGAGTACTTTCGCACATCTAAGAAGCTCAACCACTACCAAGCTCGCTGGTCACTCTACCTATCTCGGTTCGACTACAATCTGTACCATCACCCAGGCAAAACAATGGGCAAGTCGGACGCACTCTCTTGCCGATCTGATCATGGTACAGGCTCAAATGACAATGATAACTTGGTACTTCTCCAACCAGAACTCTTTGTCATTCATGCACTAGAAGGACTGGAATTCACAGGTGAAGAGCACGACATCTTGAGGGACATTCGCAGCAGCACCAAGGAAGGAGAGCTTGAAGAGTCAGTTGCCCGTGCCACCAAGGAGCTTCGCAAGACCACAGGGAAGTCCATGAGGTCATCGGAGTGGGATGAGAGAGACGGTACACTCCTGTTCTGTGGAAATGTATATGTCCCTGATCAGCATGACTTACGACGTTGAATTGTCTCCCAACATCACGACACCTGTATTGCTGGCCATGCTGGACGCTGGAAGACCCTGGAGCTTGTCTCTCAGAACTATTGGTGGCCTCATATGTCTCACTACATTGGTAGCTACACGAGGACATGCGACCTCTGCCTATGCACCAAGGCTCAATGCCAGCTGCCTGTTGGAGAACTACACCCTTTAGAGGTTCCTGAACAGCATTGGGAGACAGTCAGTGTCGACTTTATTGTCAAACTCCCTGAGTCGCATGGGTATGATGCTGTGATGGTTGTTGTAGACTCCTTATCCAAACGTTCTCACTTCATCCCCACCCTGACTATGATTATGGCATTAGGAGCCTCTCGCCTCTTTAGGGATCATGTTTGGAGACACCATGGCCTTCCCTTCTGTGTGGTTTCAGACCGAGGTACACAGTTTGTCAGTGAGTTCACTCGTGAGCTGTACAGACTTCTGGGTATCAAGGTAGCTGCCTCTACTTCATACCACCCACAAACAGATGGACAAACAGAACGTGTCAACCAAGAGCTTGAGCAATATCTACATCTATTTGTGAATGAACGACAGGACGACTGGGACGACCTCTTGCCCCTTGCAGAGTTCCAGTACAACAACCACATTCATTCATCCACAAAAGAGACTCCCTTCATGCTTGACTCTGGTCACCACCCATGGATGGGCTTCAAACCTTGCCAGCAACCATCTAGGAAAGAGGCTGTGAACAAGTTTAAGCAACGAATGGCTGACTCCCTGTCCAAAGCCTGAGCTGCCTTAGTAAAGGCCAAGGAAGACATGGCTCAGTACTATAATCACTGCCAAGAGCCAGCCCCTGCCTTTGTTCCTGGTGACAAAGTCTTCTTAGATGCAAGTGATATCAATACCACTCGTCCTTCGAAGAAATTGTCACACCAAAACTTAGGCCCCTTCCTAGTGGAACACAAGGTTGGCTCCCATGCCTACCGTCTTCAACTCCCCAAGTCTATGAGTCACCTACACCCTGTTTTCCCTGCGGTCAAACTCCTCTCAGCCCCTCCAGATCCCATTCCTGGTTGGAAGGCTCAACCACCTCCACCCCCAGTCCTTGTAGGAGGAGATGAGCACTACGAGGTTGAACAGATCTTGGACAGTCAGCTTTGCCGTGGAAGACTCGAATATAAGGTTAGGTGGAAGGGCTATGGATACGAGCACGACAAGTGGATCCCCGAAGCAGATTTAGCAGCCCCAGACCTTATTACCAACTTCCATTGCCTCCACCCAGGTGCCCCTCGTTGTATTCATGTAGCAGATTTTGACACCTTTCGTCAAATCCCACTTGTGCCTCCCGTAGGTGTCAGTGCATCGGGACGTCACACTCTAGAAGGGAGGTGATGTAAGGGGAACCCCTGAGAGATCCCTATGACTCCACATTCTTTTATTTTTCCATCAGTTTTATCTATTCTTCCTCATCTCCCCTCCTCTGCTCCCTATCTTTCTTATTCTCTTCTCGGCGCTTGGGACCGTTTAAGCGCCCATTAGTCAGCATGCTCACGTATGCAAGAGCATGTGCTCTTGCGTACGTAATCATACTGCTGGTTATTTCGGAGTTATTCCCTCATTAGGCAGTTACTTTGGCAGTGGGAGCCCTAGGCTTTTCTCTTTGGATTCCCACCTGCCAGGTATGTATCTATGTATGTAGCTTCGTGTACACTTACATATCTTTGGATTCCCACCTGCCAGGCTATAGTGTGATATTCCACTAGCCTCGGAGGTTGCCCTTATACCTTGCCAAATTCATTCAATGTACAAAGTTCACATTCCTATCACCATTTCTACCCCTGCGACTCTATTCTCCAAGATTTATCTCGACATTATGCTTATGCCAAGAGCTCAAGGTTATCAGTATATTGTAGCAGCTCGTGACAATTTTTCAGGTGCTGCAGAAGGACAAAAACTCAAGAATGCTGCAGCTTGTGCAGTTTCTGAATTCATCTTTGAAGAACTCATCTGTCGTTATGGAGCAATCAGGGAAATTGTTACTGACAATGGTCCAGAACTCAAAGGCACTACTCATGAACTTCTTCAATGATATGGCATTCCTCAGATTCACATTTCGCCTTATAATTCTCAAGCAAATGGAGTTGTAGAAAGAGGACACTTTACAATTCGAGAAGCACTCATCAAATCTTGTGAAGGCAAAATATCGAAATGGCCAGATCATGTTCATCATGCATTCTGTGCTGATCGTGTCACAGTTAGAAGAGCCACAGGATTCTCTCCCTACTATCTTCTCTACAGTGTTGATCCCATCCTTCCCCTCGACCTCCTTGAGGCGACATATCTTGTTTCCAGTTTCAAGCCCAAGCTCACTACTGAAGAACTCCTTGCACTCCATATTCGACAACTCTCTAAACACTCAGATGGCATCGACAAAGCAGCAGACACACTCTATCAATCTCAACTCAAAAACAAAGCCGAATTTGAAAAAGAAGTATTGGCGACATCTATGGCGCAGTGAATACAAACCAGGAGATCTAGTTTTGGTTAGGAATTCAAGAGTCAAAAATGAACTAGACTGGAAGACGAAACCAAGATATCTAGGACCATTCGAAGTTGTTCAAAGAACTACTGGTGGATCTTACATATTGAAGGAACTTGATGGAACTGTTTCAAAAAGAGGCATCGCAGCCTTTCATCTACTTCCCTACTTCTCAAGAGATGGCATTCCCCTTGCTCTCGATAAGCTTCCTTTGGATGATTTAGACGATTCTTCTGATGATGATAGTTGACTGAGGACAGTCAAATTTTCAGAGATGGGTGGATGACAAGCATGATACTCGACAGTGCCTACTACACTACAAAAGACACTCACTGCACAAGTGCCTATCTCCATCAGCTTTTTCCAGACCATCATCTGCTGTGCTACCTCCAGTCTGCCAGACACATCATCTCCACACTTGTTCCATCTTCATCAATTCTATTTTTGATATGCCATCCAGCATTGCTGCCACCACATCCCATGATTTGTTTCAGATGACCACCAAGCCAGACATACACGTTGGACCATGCATCGAACTTCTAAGTTGACATTCTCCCTTGATATTCATTTATCCAGTCCTCCTCCATCTGTTGCACATCGTTGGTACTATCCTCTATACGTCGAATCTCCTGAAGGCCCATTGTTAGAGACACGTGCTGGATTCGACATCGGCTGTTAGGATTTGCCAGATTCAATGTCGGGATCAGATTTGGTCAGAACTCTCCTTGACCAAGATCGGTAGTCGCAATATTCGGAAATGTGCAGAATACTGGATGACTCAGAAGTCAGAGATCCGAAGACTGATCTATATGGGCGTTGGCTTCAACTTATGAGTTGCGCCCTCTTGGATTTCTAGTGCCCTGGTATTTTGGACTGAAGACCGGAATGTTATCGAGGTTCCGATTGGTCGGGTCTATTCGGAAGGTCAGTGCCAAATATACGTTGAGACTTATCGGAGGTGAGCAGGGGTTTCAGGTATTCAGGAATGGAATAGTCAATGCGGATGGAATAGGGGTAACGATAAATCAATATCGAGCAAGGGTTAGCTTTACTGGAAAGCGAGTATAGTCAAAGAGGGTTTGGAATGTCGGATGAGGTAGGGTCGGAGTAATTGGAATAATTGGAATAATCGGAGTAATCAGGATACCAAACAAGGTTTGAAGGCCTTATTGCAGGTAGAGGTTTGGAGCGACAAAGTATAATAAAGGTTGAATGATAGAGGATGGGTGGGATATATCAGGGTGTTACGAGTTATATTGGAATAACAAGTTGAGGTAACGAGATATGAAGGATGCGAGATATGTGAAAAGGTATAAGATATACGATATAAGAGATAGAAGGTGATACGAGAGATAGTGATATGATATGATTTACAAGCTGAAGAAGCCTGATCAAGAGAGAACGTATTTAAGACATGCGGGATTCCGAAATTGGGAACGGAAGATAAGGGTGCGTGATATGGAGTTCCGAAGTCAGAGTGAATACGGAAATCAAGATAAGACGTACAGGGATTATATCGAAATAGAATTGTGACTAAGAATAATAAATGGGGACATGTCGGAAAGGACTTATCGGAATACGTGAAACATTGGAATAACACAAGTTGGATCTGGGATCTAACACCCATACCAAATATTCCCCTCCTATCCTCCTTATCGTGTTCACGACTGCATATGGGTATTCGACCCTGTCCTCCATGCCCCCTTCCACATCATCGGTTTCGACCCAAACTACGAACCAGTGAATGGTTGGCATCATATCGTACTCAGGAACTACTGGGATATCAAAGAGTTTGGTCCAGGAACAGAGATTTGCTACGGTTATGTGCCTAAGGACTTCATCAAGCAGGACTCGTCTTCGTTCTCTCTCTGGAGGAGATTCGTATCCAAGTGTTGTGATTGGTTCACATGTTTTTGAGTTGTCTTCAAGTCATGTAAGTCTCTTACTCCTCTTCAGAGATATTTGACAAGCAACTGGAATCCTATTGGACAGCTATGACTCATTTTCTTCACATGACTCACTCGCTTCTTGGCTGTACTTCTATTTCCAATTGTTCCACATGGTCTATTGTCTGTGACTCACTTCTATTCTATTTCTGGCTTCTATTTCCAATTCGCTGCCACATTTCCATTCATTTCTTCGACCACCTGACTCATTTCTCCATTCTATTACAAACCACCTTCCTATTTTGGTTTTCTGCCTCTCGCCATTAGTCATTTCTCCTGTCTGCTGTCAACGACATCGTTGTATGGCATACTTGCATCGTTTGTTGTTCTGCTCATGTATATAAGGCCTGTTTCGCCTTAGTGTACCCCAATTCACCTCTTTCAGTTGGATTCACTCGTCTAAGTCTCAAGTCTAAGTCTTCTAAGTCTACTACTACGTCTACTACTTCTACGTCTACATCAAGGCCAGCTTTGTCAATCACGTGACACTTGCTGTTGTATCTTGTCTACACTTACATCATCATCATCATCACTGCCATGTCCCCATCTTCATCTTCGTTCTACCTTTGTTGCTGCTGATAGCAAAGCGCACTGAGCTGAACACCAGTGTAAGTAGCCGTGCAACGATGACACCGCTACCCACTGTCTTTTGGATCCATTTCCGAAAGTAAACCAACACCACTCTGGTCTCCATCATACTATGGCATATATCTACTGAAATCATCCTTGTTTTTCCCTTGAATTCTTCGCAGATCACTTTCCACATTGCTGAAACAGATTTGGAGTGGGGGATCTTGATGAGTATGGTGTCTCCGACCACATTTCCAAGTTGTGAGCATGCTATGCTCTCACTCTGTTCCCATTTCGTGAGTGCGGTGGCGTGGTCAGCGAGTTCTGTGACTGTCGCCATGCTGATTTCAGGTGGGGCCGGCTGGCCGCTAGTCCCATCAAGGTGTCCTAGCACTCCTCAAGCTGCCATGGCCCAGGTTAGATGAGTTTTGAACATTATCCAGTTCAAACTGTCCAAAGTCAGTTTGGGGACTTGGAACAGTGAGTTTGTGGATTCTCTCGGTGTGGTGTCATCAGCGGGGCCCATAACCTGTTAGAATAATTGCGATATGAAGATAAGCTTCAGTTGTTATCGAACAACTGAAGGGTTATTCACCTATACGAAGATAACTAGAATGACATCAATGAACCTACAGTAAGATGAACTAAATGTACACTTCAGTTGTTATCGAACAACTGAAGCAACTACATAAGAAACTACATCTCTTTATAGGGATTCACAACTATGACGATGGAGATTGTAGTATGTACTTATTAAACTTAGACTTTGACTTAGACTCGGACGCCCTAGTAGAACCTTGGCAGGGCTACCTCGGTTTGTAATTCCACCACAGATTCACCATCCCTTATAATCCGGATTATTTGAGCTTCTCAGTGGAGGCTCCTCGCGGGTCCGCTGAAAACCAGTTCTCATTGGGTTGAACCATGGCTTCGAGATCGTGCGGAGTGTGGGGAAAAGGAGCGTTTGTTTAGGCGCTCATGTGTATCCATCGTTCCTGACCAACAGTGCCCTGCTGATTCCACCCAAACTAAACAGCATCTGATGCTGTCATTGATCAGGAGTGGCTCACTGACTCAGGTTCAAACGTTCATCCCCTCGGCGAGTTTATCCGAATCCGCTGTCTCAGACCGCAGTCCTGGTCCACATGGCGAGAAAAACAACTTAAATCTCAACTTCTTGCGACCCCCACCGGTTTCCGATGTAACTATTGTGAGCAGGAATTATTAATGATCAGCACTTTTCTAAGCTCTTAGGTTTACCCTGTACCAGCTCAGTTGATACACCACTGGCAATTAATGAACGATCGTCTTGGATTACATAATATTCGGATAGGCAAACTTCCCATACTTATATAGATGTGAGTACTATCAGATGGCGTTTCTTGCACGATTGCAAGCACGCCAGTATGATATGGTGGTCACTCTCCCCTGTCTTGCTGCTTGCTACCGCGATGCTACACATCGCGGTAGCCAGTGCCAGTGAGTGTACAATAGATCGTCTCATGCTAATCTGTTGCTAAGCTCATACTCGGCAGCGCTTACCACCAACCCAGAGGCCTTTATACAGAGCCACTTTGATTATCTGGTCGTAGGTATGTGGAGGCCCAATCCGCGCCCGTTTATTAACCAACTATCGTTATAGGTGGGGGTACTGCGGTTAGTTGTAGATCGGGAATTATGCTCTCGTCAGTATTAACATCTCACAAAAGGGGATCGCAGTTGCGGCTAAGTTCGTCGTTAGCTGTGGTCGAGAATTATCGCCTTACAAATTTTCGTTACATACAGGCTCAGCGAGAGCGGAGAATATACGGTCGGCGTCATCGATTCTGGGGAATATCTTAAAGATGATCCTTTAATTCAAGTACCAGGTGAATACTTAATAAATTGACATCGCGGTATTTTATATCTATCCCAAGGGCGTTTCGGACAAACACTATTTAATCCACGATATGACCGTATGTTTCCTATAGCACCCCAGCCTGGGCTAAATAACCGAGCGCCCCTTACGAACGGGTAAATAATGTCTCTTCCTCCTAAACTCCAGTCAAGCTAGCTGATTTTTCGGTAGGGGTAACGTTCTCGGCGGTAGCAGTGCAATCAATTTCGAGGTCTGGAATCGGGCGTCTAAGGAAGAGTACGACGTCATCGGCGAATTTGCAAGAGACGGATCTTGGGGCTGGGACGGCGGATTTTTGCCATATTTCAAAAAGCTTGATAAATACACTCCACCGACGTCTGAGGAGGTTTACCCCGGGATCAAGCAGAATATTTTGGCTGAAATTCTCACTAAAGTGAAACAGTTCATATTCTCTGAAACTAGTAATGAGAATGCCGCGTATCATGGCAAAGACGGTCCCATCCAGGTAAGGATCTAATGAATAGTATCGAGTCCAGGTGGATAACGGATTCTTAGACTTCACATAACCCTGCATATTGTGACCTGACGTTTCCGTTTGTTGAGGCGATTAACGCTGCTGGCATCCCAACCATTGCGGACCCTGTGAGTCATTCCTGAATCTAATCAATCAGTTATTTAATCCCTCTAAGGATTCTGGAGAAATCAGTGGCATCTGGGACTCTCCCAGTGCCGTTGATCGACGTACAGGAACCCGGGTGTCCTCCGTCTCAGCATACCTAGAACCTAACATCAACCGCACCAATTTTATTGTGTTGACGAGTGCCCAGGTTCTGTGTATTTGGCTAAGATCATCGGTAGGGACATGCATTCATGGATTACTTGTTAATATAGGTGACGAAGATCATATGGGATGGTAAGAAAGAACTTGTCAGAGCCATGGGAGTCCAATTTGTCTTTGGTTCCAAGACATACACGGCCGCTGTCAAGCGGGAAGTTGTTCTTTCTGCTGGGACGATCGGAACGCCTCAGTGCGTATACATCTAAAGAAACTGGAGCTTACGAACTAAGTAGTACGTGGTCAGAGTCCTGGAAAATTCAGGCGTCGGAAATCCTCTTATTCTAAAGAAACAGAAGGTTAAGTCGGTTGTAAATCTCCCGGGGGGTAAGTACGCATCCGCATAATGCTCCGAAAAACTATTCCAATGTATCAGTTGGCGAGAATCTTCAAGATCATTTATTCTTCGGTGTCATGTTTGCACTCAAACCAGGTCATCATACGATGGGTAACTCGATTTTTTACCGGTGACTCTCTCCACCTGAAACGATTGTGTACAGATGAGCCCCGTATCAACCCAGAATTCGCTGCTCAACAACAAGAAATCTAGTTCGTGCATTTTTCCCTTCCCTTCATTACACGTCCGACCCCAAATGAACTCCAGCGAAACCAACCGAACGGGAGTTTTTACGGCCGTCTGGTCCACGCTCGTTTTCTCTCCCCTGCAGTCGATCCTTTCCAACAACACGCTGGCAGCAACACTCGCAACGCTCGATGCTGAACTAGCCCAGCGCACACCGGGCAACAAGCTCATTGCGGAGCAGTATAAAATTCAGCGGCGGTGGCTTGATGAGGGGCGCGTCACGCAATGGGAGGCACTCCTCGGCCCGCTGGGTGGACTTACGCATTATCGCCCGAAGCCAGATACGAGCTATGTGACCGTGTTGATACCGCAGCTGCATCCTTTTAGCAGGGGGAGCGTCGTGAGTGCTACTCTTCGCGGTCTGAAAGCGGCAACACTTCATGCCTTTTTTTGTTTGTTTTTTGGCGATTTAGCATATTGAGAGTAAGAATCCGCTTGTGATCCCGCGCATTGATTTTAGGTATCTCGATTTTGACTTTGGTGGGTCATGGTTGTACCCCTTCCGGGTCGTCCATTTTATTAATCGGGATACGGGCCCGATGGTCGCGGTTGCTGTCAACTTGAATGCCTTTACCCTGACGTCTAGATAAGACCGTCCTCGTAAAAGCAGGCCAATTCATACGCGAGATCATGTCTAAGCCGCCCATGGTAGACTTTGTCGACACGATTGTAGAACCGCCGCCAGAGGCTACGACGGATGAAGCAGTGGAAGAGTACGTAACCTTCTGAATTTCTGAATTCCCTGTCTTGCGTTTAGGCTGATCGCGCGACTGCTATTGCTACACTAGTTACATCAGGAACAACGTCTTTGTGAGTGGCTTTTCTTTCGGGCTGATGATGTCGTTGTGCCTCTGTTGACGTAGGCTTCTCATGCACAAAATGCAGGCGATTCAACATCCTATTGGTATGAAGAGCTGTACCCCGCCGTGATGGTGTTCCCGCTTAAATATTTCCCCGTTTTGACAGGGACGTCACCACTGGCTAGCCGCGATATAGGAGGCGTCGTCGACAATCACCTAAAGGTGCCTGCATCTTTATTCCCTCTTTCTCATCAAACTCAACGCGAAGGTCCGCGGGACTACGTGCGTATGTAGGTATACGGCGTGAAGAACGTGCGCGTCGCGGACGCGAGCGTGATTCCAATGCAGTTGAGCACACATCCGCAGGCGACGGTGTACGCCATTGCGGCGAAGGTATGTCGTACGACTGGCTGACTGTCCCTTATACGATTATTGTGCCTGATGATGATGACGACGCCATCATGATGCAGGCCGCGGATATGATTCTGGCTAGTGCGAAGAGTGAGGGGGAGGATGCTTCGACAGGCCACGCCGAGCTTTGAGCGGCCGGGACCGTGGGCTGGTCACGGGCAGCAGGAGATGATGGGATGAAGTGATGAAAATTATTAGGAGACTGACGACGAGTTGACATGTCGATGGGCATGATGTATGTACGAAAGGCGACTGTACTGGGTTACTGTAGGGAGTAGGACAACGGGGATTTCAAGTTCTCCGCGGGGATGCATGCATTCGGGATAATACAAGGAACGCCACGAAGCCTGCCAAGGCCTGAGGGCGGGACGTCCAACTCATTACGAGAGGTGTGCCCTTGTCCTGCAGATGCTGACGGCTCTGACGAAGAGAAGAGTAGCACGTCCCGCCTCGAGTCACGCTTGTGTACGTACGTACCAACGAAGTGACGGTCGACCGAACGACGACGACGCAGAATTAACTCAGAGAGATTACGACAACGCGAGATTAATTGTTCCCCGCGGGGACCAGGGACTCGGAACTCGTGAACGATACCCATGATGCAGCTCACCGGATTCGGAACGCGATAAATAGCCCAGGTTGGGAGACTCTTCGACGCATGTACATCAAACCCGATCGAAATGAATGAATGAACGCATGCACGCACGCACGCACTGGGGAAATGAAGATTCTCGACACGAGGACATTAATGCAGACAAAGGGGGAGAAGGCGGGAAGACATCCACCCCGCACCGACGCCTAAGATTCATTTTAAAAAAAACATTAAAGATGCAGAAGAACGTTGGTGTGCTGCAGGTGCGCGTGATACAACATCGACGCAAAAGTCCAAACATCCACGCCTCCGACGGTATGTTTTGATCGCTCCTTGAAGTCCCCTCCTCGTTCTGGAAAAAAAAAAAGATGACATGGACGCCTTAACGAAAAGAATTCAGAAGAGAACGCGTTGTATCTGCATCACGCATCACGTGACTGTCCGAGAACAACGTAACGATGATTTCACGCAAAAAAAAAAAACGTACGTGTTCCCGTCAGTTCAGCCATTGCTTCCCCCAGGCCCGCATGACTAAAAGCACGGTTCTTCGAGCCTCAGCTAGGCGAACGCGTACGCGTAATATCACGTGACTTAAATTAGCGTGCGAGCGCGTAACGCGCTCATGGAGAACAATAAACAGCCCCTGAAAAGAAAGAGCCTGAGTCATGATCAGGGTACCGTATTCAACGCACCTCAAACTTCCAAACTTCCAAACGCCACAATCACGTCTGGAACACCCCTCCCTCCCTTCCTCCTATCCTAGGCCTTCCTTCTCAGGCTCCTGTTTCACAGCTTCCATCAAGGCCCCAGCGTATTGTTCGCAATGCATGATCGATCGTATTGTATTGTATTGTATTGTATTTACGCGCCTCGTGCTCGTGTCGTTCTCGTGTCGTGGAGCGTTAGAGGTTCAATTGAATGGCTGGGTGGCTGGGTGGATGGATGGATGGCTGCAGGATGGATGAATGAATGAACAGAACAGAACAGAACCTGAATCACTGCGGTCAGAGCGCGCCTACAATGTGCACCTTGGGATCCCGTACCACCCGTACGTACGTACGCAACGTCCGAATAAATGAAATGCTGTAACCGTGCAGCGACGACCACCTTGACAACCGTTGGACGCGTCTATGTATAATTTGGGAATTTGTGAACGGTGAGCGTCCGTCGGCGCTTACATGCATCTCCTTTGAGACATACGAGTCACGACAACACGGTGCTGTAAGTATGCTATGTTATCTGGCTGCTGTTATCTGGCTGCTGTTTATTAATATTATCTATCTACGGCGGGCGGGCGGACGTTGCCCTAGAGACGCAAAGTAGGACTGGCTCGGACTCCAGCCTGCAGAGACTACTTTAAGTTATTCAGAGAGTCACCAGAAAACCCCCCCACCCAAACGGGCCAAAAAATCCCGGACCTGAGTTTATCAATAAAGAAAAAAAAACAGGGTTTTCTGAGTCGAAGCCTACCGCGCGTTGGATCTCTTGCCGAAAGCAGCTAGGTCAAGTTTGCTAGTTTGCTACGTACGTACGTACATATATACGCGAGACCTGGGCCTGGGGATTCGAAGTCGAAGGTCGAAGGCGAAGGCGAAGGCGTGCCTACATATCCTGGATGCTCACCAAACCTGAGTATCTACTGAGTTAGACGCAGACGCAGACGCAGGGTCCCTGCGCTCCCGATTTCGGCTCCGGGGCCGATTTTAGGTGTAGCGTATATACGCACCTCCACTTCCACCTCCGCACGTCGGATGTTCCGAGGAAGGTACGCGGGCGTGGCGTAGGTGCGCACAGACGTCGACACACGGTAGGCCGTTATACGTATACCCGACCCTCCAATATGGCTGGGCACACTCCGGTAACCATCGAGCTACCTCGGCCGCATACTTAACGCGCTCCGTAATTGCAGCACATCCGAATAAACTGCGGACTGTGGCAGCAGCGATCAGCACATGGGCACCCCGGCGCGGGAGCATTCGTCTGGATTTGGGGTGTGTATCGGTGTGTGTGTGCAATCGGACGGGGAGGGACCTCTGGGATTCCTTGGGGGTCTACTTTATTGTGCGGGATTATGAGGTGTTTGGTTTGGTGTATGGAGTTGTGATGGTTATGTAGGTATGCGCTCTCAAAGCTCGATGGCGGTTTATAATTACATACACGAATAAAGTCTCAAATTGTTGAATTATAATCGATATGATACGATACAATAATAATGTGGGGGGCTCGGGACAATGCTGTTATGTAGTCTAACTTTAATTATTAAGAGCCTGGACTCCGGATCCGAACGGTATTCATGGAGAAGGTCCGGGGATTAATATTAAGTACGGGAATATTATAATATCTATGTAGGTGATTCTGAATCAGAATCGCCGAGGGCGGGGCGGGCGGGGGGGCGATCCTGAGCTCGGTTTGGGGGAGCCTGACTTGGAGATCATCCGGACTCCAGATACCTCTCCGACTTTATTGGAGCTGGGGTATGAGCAAGATGGAGGCTGAGATAGAGACGGAAGGGGGCACGTAGGGTGCTATTATATATAATTAAAGTTTATTCTATTTTCTAGAGCAGGATGAGTGCACGGCGGGGACAATTTGGGTGACTAGCCGATCCTGCGCCTGGGTAAGTAAGTATGAGAGTTGCCATGCGATGCCGTGTTATTCTGGGGCATGATTGGGAGTGCGGTTCGGGGCGGGTGTAATAAAATAAAGGTGAGACTGGTTACTGGGGAGGAGCGAGTCGTGCTCTGTCGTACTCGATCGTTGTGGTCTTCATCTAGGACGTGTCGCATATACTTTAAGGACCAGATGTGATGGGGATGCATGCATTGGACCCGGTGGTTGATCTGATAGGGGTACATACGTACATCCCGCAAGATCGTCGTCCGACTTCCAACCACCTATCGATTATCGATTAGCATTAGGGCTTGGGTTTCCGGTGGTAGGTGGGTAGGGAAATAGGACCCGGGTTCAGAAGACAATAATCGACTTTACTTACTTGTGATGATCCGAGTTCGTGTAGTATTCTGATTGGGGATGCGGGATAAGGGGGTATAAGACTGGAATGCTGTCTCGACTCGGGGGTGAGTGAACACCGAGCGGAGGTTTGAGTGTTACCCATTGGGGTGTATTACATGGCGGAGCCAGTGGATCACGGGCAGCGGAGCGGAGTGCGTATGGGCAGCGGACAAGGGGGGCAGGTAAATGGGACGCGGGAGTGCGCGGGGTCTGGAGGTTGGTGATGGGCAGGCACGGGCGGTGGCGGAGAAGAGTTGACGGGGTGTTTGGGTGATGGGAGTGTGTGGAGTAAGCTTATAGGCACTGATCTGGTTCCGGGTGGGTGGAGGGTGGCTGTACATGTATACGGTATACGTGCACGGATGCTGTGCACGGAGGTGCCTCGACCGAGGCTAGGGTGCGCCAGGCTGCGACGGTAGGCGTGGATATTGGGGATTGGGAGTAGCGAGATTGCATGGGTACTGAGATAGCACCGTAGGAGGGTTGCGTCTGGTTGCCTGCTGCTGGTTACGTGTGGGCACTAGCGGTGGATCAGGCATGGACGGATTTGGTGCCTGGGAGTGGTGCGGTGCGGCGTCTGAGCGGGTGGTAGCCGTGTGTGTTCCTGTGCGGCGGTTGCCAGCGTCGGTGATGGCAGCGAGGGCGGGCAGGCAGAGCACGGCGGAGAGCGGACAGCGGTTGCAGACATGGGGCACGTCATGCGCGGGAGTGGTTGACATGTCATAGTGGTTATGAAATGGCGAAGCAGGACAGACTCCGACAGAGGATCTTGTGGGATATCTTGTGGGATATCTTGTGGGATATCGTGTGGGATCTCACGGGACGTGTGTTCGCATCATCAGCACGCTAGCGGTGAGCGCGGATCCGCGGCGAGACACCGACGCAGGTGTCACAGCGAGAGCAGCGCTGCAGCCACTCTGAGCTATATTGGGCGCCTGTGCGCTGCGAGCATTTTAGTGTGGCAGGTCTCGATTCGTAGACGTCCAGACAGTCGCACTCGCACTCGACTCGTAGACGTCCAGACAGTCGCACTCGACTCGACTCGCAGACTCGCATCCATTCCTCTTGCTTCTCCCATCTATCAGAATATCTAATACTATCTATCAAACAGCCACGCGCTCCGAATGGCAGGCCCAGCAGCCGCAGCAGCCACAGCAGCCACGGCAGCCACAGCACCTCTCTCTCCTCCCACCAGCAGACACTGGTGGCCCCGCATTTCCAGAGACTCGTCGCCCTCCTCTGCTCTCGAGCCCGCCCCGCCCCGTCTCCGTGCCCGCCCGCAGACGTCCTCTGGCTCTCCCTCCCCGGCGACGTCGCCCCGCATGACCTCGCTGTCCCACTCCCGCCCGTCCACGTCCTCCGCCTTCCCCCCCTCCAAGAGCCCCTCCGCGTCCCGCTTCAACCTCCCCGCCCTCATCGGCTTCGGCTCCCGCACCAAGAAACACACCCAGCCCGTCGACATCCAGGAGCCCCCGCCCCACCTCCGCACGCCCCCGTTCCACACCGAGCCCCCGTCCCGCCCCCCCCACAGCCCCTCGCCCCGCCCCGAACCCGCGCCTCTCCCGCGGCGTCGCCTCCTCCACCTCGGGCACCTCCCGCGCATCCACCGACGGACCCCTCACCCCCGCCGACGAGCTCGAGCCCCGCTTCGTGCCCAACTACCAGCACTCCATCATGACCCTCACCGACCTCAGCGACCCCTTTGCCCCGAACGCTCTCGCCTTTGACCGCCGCTCCTCCGCGCACTCCGACAAGAGCATCAGTCGCAGGCTCATGCACAAGCTCGATGGGAAGGGCAGCAGCCCCAAGACCACCGTCCGCCTCCCCCTCGGCGAGGCGCCCAAGTCGAAGGAAAAGGACAAGGAGAGGGAGAGGGAGAAGGAGCGCAGGGAGAGCAGAGACCGCAGTGCGACCTTGCCGTCTCGCGCCAGGTGCGAAGACTTGTTTATTACTGCGCGCCTATCTAATGTACTCTTACTCCCCAGGACAATGAGCGACGCTGTCCTCGACTCCTACCAGCCCCTCCACGCCGTCGAGCCCCCCTGGGCGTCCACTATAACCCCCAACACCCGCCCTCCGAACCCCTACACCCCACCCGCAGACGCAGACCCCACCCCAACACCGCATTGCCTCCCTCAGACCCCTCCAAAACTATCCGCGGGTCCCGGCCCTTCAAGACCAGTAAACCCCCGCTGCCGTGGTCTGACACCAGCACAGCCGCGAATGCGAATGCGAACGCTAATACGGGCACGGGCACGGGGACCACTCGTGCGAAGAAAGCCTCAGCCTCAGCCTCGGGCTCGGGCGTGAGTCTTATCTCGCTCGCTGGCTCAGGGCAGAGTTTCATGTCGGGGTCGGGGGAGAGGCAGAGTGCGCTCGTTGGGTCTGGCTCGGGGATAGAGCCGGGGTCGGGTTCGGCACATTTTGGAGGAGGGACAAGCTTGGGACATCACCGCACGCACTCGCAGACGACACACGGTGGAGGCGAGACACGTCGTACGCTCGATGTCATTGCCACCGGCCCCACCTCTCCCATCACTACCTACTCCAACACAGCCCCCACCACCACCGCCACCGCCACCACGACGAAGATCGGCCGCTCGCACTCCGCCTCCGCCTCTACCCACACCACAGCCTCAACTACTGCCTCAACGTCCTCCTCCTCCCCAACATCACCCACCTTCTCAACCTCCACACCCTTCATGGCGCAGTTCCCCCGTCCACCCCCTACAACCGGGCTCCCGCCCACCCCCACCCCAACACATACGCACACCGCCCCGCACGTCCGTACATCCACATCCGCCTCTCCATCCCCATCCGCCTCCCCATCCCCATCGTCACCCTCCCCCACACACGCCACTCACCCCACTCCCCACACCCACACTCCCGCCGCCCCACGCCCTCCCCCACATTCACGCTGGACCACACGCACCCGACCTACCTCCCCTCCCGCACGCGCTCCAACACCGCCACGACGGCCCTTACAACCTCCACAGTCTTATCCACCCAATCCACATCCACAATCCTGTCCGCCGAATCCACATCCACAATCCTATCCACCCAAACGACGTCAACAACCCACACGCACACGCACACCCCCTCCGCATCCCCCGCCCCCTCCGCCAACTCGACCTCTACAAACTCCCACTCTCCCTCCACAAACTCCCACTCGCACTCCCCAAACTTGCACTCGCACTCCCCAAACTCCCACTCGCACTCCCCAAACTCAACCTCGCACTCCCCCACCTCGCACTCAACCTCCACATCCTCATCCTCCGTGCTCTCCCTCTCCTCAGGCCTCTCCTTCGCGTCCGTGTCCTCCCTCGAGTTTGGGTGGGGCGCGCGTGCTGGAAGGGGGAGGGGGCGGGGGAGTGGGGAGGAGGGGGATAGTGGGGGGGAGGGGGATGGTGGGAACGGGTATGGGGAGTATGGGAGTTTGATGGAGGAGCGGATGGGGAGTGAGGAGAGTGGGGGGAGTGGGAGCGAGGGTGAGGGTGAGGTCGAGGGTGGTGGAATGCGCGTTGGGAGGAGTATGAATGGGCATGGGAACGGCCACAGGAACGGGAACGGGAACGGGACCGCGCCCCTCGAGCTAACGCCCAAATACAGACACGCACCTCTCCCCTCCCCATCGGCCATCGGCACCACCACCACCAAACACAGCACCACCGCCACCGCCACAGCCCCAAAACACACACCCTCCCCAAAGCCTTCTCCCAAATCGTCCCGCACCAACACCAGCACCCGAACGCGCACACGCACACGCACCCTCTCCACAACATCCTCAACCCCCTCCCTAACAACGCCCATCCCCCTCTCCTCATCCCCCCTCTCTCCACCCTTCTCACCCACATCACAATCACACCCCCCATCAACACACACACCCTCCGCGCCCTCATCGCCCAATCCACACACGCATACACACATGATGACGTCCTCCACATCCACCAGCACACTCGGACTCGGAGCACCCACACCGACACCCCTCACACGTCTCCGCAAACAGCGCTCGTTCCATAATACGTCTGTGCATGCGCCCTTGCCGGTTTTGAGGCATTATAGCTCGTTTGATCCGAGTGTGGGGCCGGGGGTGGGGGCGGGTGGTGGGCTTGGTGGTGGTATGGGATCAAGCGCGGGTGCAAGTTCGGGCAGCGGGCTAAGATTATCAGGTGGGAGCGGAGGATTGCGATCGCCTCCGCCGCCAGGCTTGGGTTCTGGAGGTGGAGGTGGAACGGGGTCAGGGACAGGGACAGGGATAGGTGGGGGACTGCGCTCGCCCCCGCCCCC
>MU134432.1:112172-148383 GCA_015039355.1 Ramaria rubella | reverse complement strand
CCAGACTTCTACCCCCCAGATTTCAATTGCTTGATTCAGACATGGAAATTTCCAATTTGGTTTGTCTGAATCAGGCTCAGATTCCTCAATTCAGACTTTGATAATCTGTCCAGTTCAAATTGCCCAGTTCAGATTGAATCAGATTGTCTAATACAAATCAGGTTGGCAGGTTCAGAGTCAGACTTTGAAATGGAATTGGCCAATTTAAAGTCTGATTTGGAGCTGGATCTTCCAATTCAGGCTTGGATTGGCCAGTTCAAGGTTGGAATCAGACTTGCTGGTTCAGAGTAGAAATATCTGTTCAGTTGCAATATCTGATTCCAAAATTTGGGTTTTCCAAGCTGGAGAGCTGGATAGTTTGATTCACAGTAGGATTTGGATTCTCTGATACACAGATAATTGTCTGATGCAATCGGATTCTCAATGGGAAAACCCTCAAGGCTGCTCAGGACCCAAAACCCTAACCCCAAACCTGCCTGAAACAGCACTGCTACCAGCTTGGGTATTTTCCCAGGGTGAGGATCAGGCAAGCTCCAGGGAGGTCCCAGTGGCTCACTTGATTTTCCCTGTATTTTTTCGAATTATACTGGGGCTGCTGTGGGGCTCCCAGAGTGGCCCTTCAAACTCCGAGCTGACCAATACTGACCAATCATGGCGCCTAAAACGCGCCCACCACCCACTGCCCGACTTTACTATATAGAGGATTCCATGGCGACACTACTCAGGGAATATCCCTATCGTGGTGCCAAGGAAAGTGCGGAACGGGCCAGAGGTTTGGTCATGCTTCGACTATGCGTAACTCCAGAGGCTCCACTACATATTCCCCCCTTGAAATCGGATACCAATGACAACCTCTCTCAGTGCTAGGGTACGATTCCTAATCTCAATCCACAGACGACTTCAGCAAAAGTTCAAATTGGAACAATTAGGCAAGCCACGGAAGGGCAACAACATCTTGTGAACATCCCTTATTCTCGTGAAAGACCGTCGATCTTGTCATAACTGATTCTCGTTTCAAAAGTAAATCCCCCGAAACAATCAAGCCGTTCGCATGCCTGCCCGTAGAACTTGTACGGCTTATCTTCGAAGCTGCAGCATCGCAGTACAAGCTTGCTGGAGTCTCGCTGTTATGCGTGTCAAAAACTGTGCAGAGATGGATATATCCAATTATGTTCAGGCGGGTTGTTCTCCACAGTACGCGACAAGCACAGAACTTCCTTTGCACATTGCAACTTTACGATAAGCATGCCGGTGCAAACGTGCGATGCCTCATCTTCATCCTACCTCTCGAGAATCACGGCGTCAGATTGTTACCTCCTGGAATCCTGGCTTCATGCCCGCAAATGGAAATACTCGCCACAAATACCATCTTACCCCAAATGTATCAATTTTACGACGGACTGTTTATTACGAATAACTGCCCCAGTCCTTGGGAAGTAACATTACTCTGCCAGACGCTTCCTAGACACCTCGACTCAAATCATCCTCTGTTCAAGAATTTAACACATTTCTTCGTTGCATCTGGAGATTGGTCGAAAGAAAGAGTGCAAAAGGTCCTTTCGTTCCCACGTTTAACGCACTTGGCTCTCGCTGTGGGCCCCTGGGATCGTGGTTACAGTGTGGAGCACTACTCTTCGCTGGTCAACCATATTCTTTCATCTTCGTCGCTGTCTTGTCTCCTCTTACACACTTCACATACCCCCGAATGCCCCGTGGAAGAGTTGATAGGAGAGGAGTGGTGGAGGCTCGCTGAGATATCGGATAAGAGGCTCCTTGCTGCACCTGGTATGCAGCACGCGAAGTACGGTGAGCTCGTGGAAAGTGGCGGCAGTATATGGGAAGATGTGGAAACGAAGTACAAGAATTGGAGACGGCTTGTAAGACGTTACTGATACGGTGATGGATACCCCAGTGAGCCCTTACTTATCTCATTTTTTTTCCCGTTGCCTTCTCTTTTTTTACATTATAAAGAGAATTTCGTACAGTATGTGCAGTACCTATTACACATAACAAAACAAAATAAATGTTCGATATGCACCACGACGTACTTGAAGACGAAAACGAAAGCGAATAAAGTTTTAAGTATTATCAAGCTTACTTCAATGGCTTCCAGCACTGGA
This sequence comes from Ramaria rubella, assembly GCA_015039355.1. Lineage (NCBI taxonomy): Eukaryota > Fungi > Basidiomycota > Agaricomycetes > Gomphales > Gomphaceae > Ramaria > Ramaria rubella. The sequence goes on along the minus strand of MU134432.1, from coordinate 146,263 downwards.
GAGCCGACGAAGAAATGGACTTTGACTTTGTAAATACTTCAAATCGGGACAAACCAGTAAAGATCTAAACCTTCTTCTAGGGAGAGGATGCCGTGGATTGCATCCACTGTTCCACTTTGTCAACGGACATATCGTGCATCTTTCTATCATGCTCTTCCTCAAGTTTGGCAGCTTCAGCTTCATATTCTTCGCAGTTACGACACTCCCGAAACCAATGCGACATTTTGAGAACAGTGTCGAACATATCGTCGGGTGCTTCTTCCCTTTCACGCGCCTTCTTCCCCCCCGTTTTCTGCCTGGCAAGATCAAGCTCTTTCTTCATCCTCTCATTATGGGTCTCAACACCATCAGGGTAGTATTCATGACTGACAGCATTAATCAGTGGTTCAATATATTCCTTAATGCCAAATTTGTTGAAACAAATGACACCATAGTGGAAGTCCAATAGGTATCGAGGCGGCCAGTTTTCGGGCCAGTTGTCAATAGTTCTCTGCGGAGCGTGGATCTCGTTTGGCACTGTCTCCGACCCTTATGGAGGGGGGTCTGGGAAAAATGGGTGAGCCGTAAAATGACGAGTGCCTTGAGCCAGATTCGGTGGATTAACTTCATCAACTGTCATGACAAAGTTTGGAGGCTCAATTTCACTAGTCAGACTCTGTCCAGACATAGCACATTGATAAAGCAACATGACTCACTCTCAGTACCGACATGTATTGGAGTGTAAAGCTTCGGTTCATGATCATGTTTAGAAACAATCCATTCTGTACATCACAAATGTTTTCAATCCGTGGTTCTCCATTAAGATTTCGCAAATTGCAGACTGTTTGTATGTACTTAAAATATGTGAATACGTGGTACTTTCAATGAACAGATAAAAAAACCTACTTGATTTCCCTTGGAGTGGGGAATGAGATGTGCAGCTGTACAAAGCATGGCATCAAATTGTCCTGTGACACACATGCGGTCCCGTTCATCAATTGCATCTCTGAATCCTACATGGCTTTCAGTTGTAAATATGGAGGACTGGGGGTGATTGAGTGCTTAAGGATCAATAAATTTCAGGACCAAGTTTGGTTGGTAGGAAAGCTTCAACTGGACTGGATCAGTCTGCTCATAGTCCATAACCTCCCCATTCTGTGTCAGGAGATTACCTTCAGCACCGAGAATTACACCGGTAACATAGCGGAGCCACTTGAAAGGCTTTGTGGAATAAGTGGAGACGCAATTGACCGGAACCTCGAGCAATGGAATCGGTTGTTCAAAGGTAACTTGCTCTGGCTCTAAGACAGTGCCTGGAATAATGACGCTAATGGTGTATCGTTCCATGTTGGCCAGAAGTCAAAGAAAAAAAGCGGCGGATAGGTGGCGAATCCACATATTCATTTGCCCTGCACCCACGTCCGCCCATCGGCGTCCCTTGCGGCTCAGCACGGCAAGAGTGTTCTGGTCCAGCGTCCTGCAGGATTGGTCTCGAGAGACTTCACGGATAGAATATAAGGAGGAATCTAAAGGCCCGCCATGGCCATCCTCTCATCTCCCCTACAATTCATAGCATCGACACCTCCAGCGACTCGATCATTTGCTGCAGTTTTGACCCTTCTCTCTGGAACCTACTATTGGCTCCAATGGCATCAGCCTGAAGCTTCACTCACCTCATCTCACCCGTCGGCCCCTTTCCTCACCCTCATTCCCGGTGTGAGTTGGATCTATCCATGGACATTCCTCACGTCGAGTTTTGTGGAGAAAACAGTGTTTGAGGTTCGTCCACTTCCTGTTAAAGTATCAGGTACACAGGGACTTGCGTAACTGATACCTCGATGCCAGCTCGTTTTCTCCTTGGTATGCTTGCCGATTTCTTTACGATACCTCGAACGCCTCTGGGGCACCCTTGAAACATTCAAATTCATTGGAATAATTCTTGTTGTCTCTAACATTGTGACGTTTATTGTCAGTTGGATTGAATATGTGGTGTTAGGTTCAGAATTTTTCGTGTGCGTTATTTACCATGTCATACGTGGGACCCCGCATTGATATTTTTGGACTTTCTAAGTTACGGGATGGAGTACCATGGTCAAATGGCACTGCAGACTGGTGTGCTTGTTGCATTCACTCAGATGATTCCAGAGCACCAGGTTCAACTATTCAGCGTGTTAAAATTGCGCGTCAAGGTGAGGTGCTCAAGTTCCGACTGTGTCCTTTCCACTCATTATTTGTCTGGAAGCGATTGCCTATGCTTTATGTGACATTCTCCACAGCTATGTGTCTCATCGGATATCAAGATCCCTTTATCCTCATCCAATTTGGATGGCTTGTGGCATGGATATATCTCCGCTTTTACAAGCGTACCGGTGGGGACACTCCAGGCGGTGGACCCATCGAGTATGGAGACAGGAGTGAAACGTTTGCATTTATCTATTGGTTCCCCCCACTTTTACAGTAAGTCCGAATCATTTCGTATTCCTTCTGTCTCGGTGCCACAAGCTGAGGATAGCCGTACTCCTCAGCTATCCTATATCAATTGCGGCAAACTTTGCATACGTGCTCGCTCTTCGTCTAAGACTCGTTCCTGAACACTCCGGGTCGTCGATAGACCTTGAAACTGGTGGATACGCATCTTTACCCGGAGGTGCTCGCGCTGAGGCAGAACGGCGAAGGTCAGAGCTATTTTTCCACTAGGCGTGTTGAATCTGATTCTTATCCCACCCGATAGGGCTATGGCTCTCAAAGCCTTGGATCAACGTTTAGCCAATCCTGCTCAAAACCCCGGGGCTTCCTCTTCACATCACCCTACATCGCCTGCACCTGAGGTCACAAATCCTCACGTGCATCCACCCTCTCGTCAAAATAGCGGAACACCTCCTCACTCGCAGCATGGCAAGTCCAACAGCGGTGCGTTCTCGCTACATAGCTCTAATCCTGGCGGCGGCTCGCGGAGCGAGGAGTCTGAGGGAGACTCTGATATCGGTGTTACACCTGACAAGGGCAGTAAAGGGGCGGCTACAGGGGTGCCCTCGACATGATTGCCATACTACACGTGTCCAATACTGAAGAATGTTTGGTGCAATGTGTTATAGGTCTTGGGGAAGGTGCGCTTATATACTTACAACAGAGGCTCTGTATCTCTACCTAACGAGTATCATATTATTACATCTTCGTCCGTCCTTAAGTCATCAACGTATGTCTACGTAAGATAAGTGACGTTCGACAGGATCTGTAGACATTCCATAGGCGTAGTAGCCGTGCGATCAGCAGCTCTCTTCGGGCTGTACTTTAGTTTCGCAAACTTGTTCAAGTTCCGTTGTCGCCCTGCAGGTTAGCTTATCGGTGGTTCTGGGGCTCTTCCGTGGTGTGAGCGTGTACTATGCTGCGGTAACTCTGGGGCGCGCGATGATGCAATATCGATTTGCGACGGCTCTCCCCGATCCACCGTGTCTGGAGTGGTGTAAGGCATCTGTACAAAGTCCTCGCCAAAGCGATTGATGGGGGGAACGGTAACGTCAGTGTACATAGACATCGCTGACGTGGACGGCATCATCGTTGTTCCGTAGTACATCTCTCGGAGGTTCAGCATAAAGCGTGCAGTTAGAACCACCGCGATCCTACGTAAAATCAAACACTAGGAAAGCGTTGAAATTTAGTCGGCGCTTACGCTCGTGATGGTCCAACAGTAACTCCAATGACCCCTTTCTACGAACCCAATCAGAGAATCCTAGAATTGTTCGGGGAGAGACATCTTGCTTACTGGAGCGAGCTATAGAGAGAGCAAAAAAAAACCATTAATCTCAGTGGCATTAAGGAACATAAATCCAAGGCTAACATAGTAGACGAGAATGTTCATCAGGTTATTGGTGGTGAGGATGCTATGTTATTGTGAATAAACAAAATCTAAATTGTTTCTTGGATGACCTCGCCTGAAGTATATAGTACCTAGCGCCCCGCGCATCATTGAAGGAGAATTCTGCGAGAAAAACATGGAAACTGACCATCCCTAACGATCATATTTAATACATTTCCTGAGCTTCCGCATGATCTCCGAAACTGCCAAGACCTCAAAATCGTGAGGCAGAGGACAGTAGAGTCAAAAATAAGGGACGTGAGCGACAATAACATTATCCCTGGAGAATATTTAATCAATATTTGGTCACTGAAAAGAATCGGGGGGCGAGCGAGGTGCGTACTAAACGAGACGTCATGCCCGGTCTGCTCCGTATGCGTCCCCGTATGGAAATCTATACCTAAGAGCTGGTCGCAAACAACTCAGTGTCGCAATGAGTAATCGTGTGATAGACTTACGATGGCGCAGGTAGGCACAGGCACAAAAACGCATAGCAGAATGCACATAACGACACGGTTCCGTCCCCAGATTGCGTATGTGCGCAAGCCTAAAACCACTAGTCGCAGGGAATGTAAGTCTGAAATCAAAACCGCACATTTTCCCATGACTAACCTGCAACTGCACATTGACTTAGTAACTTGAACCATTCCGAGACTGGCCTCAGCAAGCGATCTGATGGAGAACTTATAAAATCAAAAATTTCAGGTAGTTGTGAGGGTACCAACATCACTCACTGAACAGTGGTTAGCGTCGAATATTAGAAACAGATGATCATGTTACCTGCAGAGCGCGAAGGTCGAAATCGATGTTTAAGAGTAACGAAAAAGAGTAAGAAAATCGAACGATGAAATATAAAACGGTTGAGAGAGAGAGCCGTATCTTGAAGAGCCGTGACCAGACGACATCGACCTCTCGGTCAAGAACGAGGAGGTGATCGTAATATACAATGGCTGAAATGGACGTATGAGTGGTCAACCGCACCCATTTGTTTCAAAGGGGCCCACTCACTCCAACAAGCAAGGACGGCATTAAAGTTCCAAAGACTATGGAGATTGAAAACCTGAGAAGCGCAGGTGCATGACACCAGCTCACTTGTATTTTGTCGCTTGCGCGACCGTGGTGTCCCGAGATTCCAAAATTCCTGTCATACGCCCCTAGGGTGTAGTAGATGCAACTTAATCGGATGGAATGTCGTCTAGAGGAACTCACAGTAGTATTGTGGCAACGGAGGGGCCATGTCTCACACGGAGGCAATTTGACGAACCGTGCACTTCATCAGGAATTATTATGGGCTCTGACTGACAGTCAGGCAGACTGTCAGCTGGCAAACTCGGCGTATACAGTTGCTCGACAACCAATCGTCTCAACCATGAATCGATGACGGTTTGCGGCAGGCGTTCGTATAGTAATTGTCGCCTTGTGTGTGTAATTATAATGGGAAACTTGATAATATTAATATGTATTTATTTAAGTTTCTGTGCCTGTTGCATATGAATACATTGAGACAGTGGCAACCTCTTAGATAATTTCAGTGATGTCGTGAATTTTGGACTATACAACCTCATTCATGGTCTCTTCCTTCACAGATGCTTCAAAATGAGACCTCCGAGGCTCTGACAGGCTCAAACTGAGAAAACCCAGACAGAGATGATCCAGGTCAAGTTTAACCTCTTCCATCCACATGCTAAGTAGTGTCAACATCTCAAGATAAATATGAAGATGTGGAACAACATGCTTACCCTGCAACGTACATTTCCAACCAGTTCCATGTCTTCATTGTGATGCATCTCCTGCAATGTTTTCTAAGCCATCTTCTCTGTGATGAAATATCTGGAGATGATGCCTGGACTATAAAGGCACCACATCTTGGGCCTATTGCATATTCAGGAGGCTGAAACATTAAGGCAAAGGAGTCAATGAGAATCCAGGTGTCCCTTGCTGAGTATATCCAGCTGCCAGAATTAAAGTCACATTCAGCATCCATGGCATGTCTACCATGGCAGCCAGAATTGTCAAAAAGATAAAACACACTGGACTATTCTTGAAAGACAGTGCATTTGCCCTCTAGGAGCCTCTTCAGAAGGATGGAGTAGAGAAATGATGTACCTGAGACGAGATGAACTGATTGAGCCTGTGTTCATGAGAACCAGATACACACCTATTCCTAGCTGACCAGCCACCACAACACCACCTGAACATTGAGCCCTCTGTTGGTCATAATTGTGAAGGATGGCAAGGAGATCATCGTAATCACTACACTCCAAAATTTTAGAATGGTTGGCTGGGAAGAGTTTGCAGAGGTCCTGCCAGTTGGAGAGGTCAACTACACTGTATGTCACATTGGATGTGTTGGGGTGGTTTGGATCATAAGGAGGAAGGAGCTCAAGGGTCTCGTCATGGAAGATAATGCCATGAAGATCACTCCTTCCCCAAAGCTCCATGTGCAACTGTTGGAATGTATGTAAGGCCATGGCTGTCAAGAAATAAGTCCTCATTTGGTGGTATTTGTCATTCTCACTATTACATAATACAAGCGAAATGTTTGGGCGCTGAAAGTTTTCCTTTCCCTCAGTCTTAACAATACCAAGACTGAGGGTATGTACATCTAGCCATATTCTACATTGATGTATTCATTCTAACTCCATTGTAGTTTGTTCCATAAAGGTACATAAATATACAGTCTTAAAAATACCAAGACTAAGGTTTGTTCCATAAAGTTGCTTGACAGGTTATGGGCCCTGGATAAGCGCAACAAGTAAAACAAACTATAAGCACACTTGAACATGCAACAACTTTTCAGATATGGAAGATACAAATAACAGCAGAGCTCCGTGACAAAAAGATGTGGGGATTAGTCGATGGTAGTGATATCAACACAGGCCCAAACATGACTATCTACCCATCATATTATCAAGGAACAGATTCCTGGGAAGTCCGTGATGGGAAGGCTCACAGTATCATTGTTAAACACATGAGCAACTCGCTTATCTTCAAACATGTCACTTCTCCGCAAACCTCAAAGGCACTGTGGGAATCTGTTATCTCCCAATTCAAAAACCAAAACACCAGTATATCAGCATTCTACACCTATGTGGAAATAATGAATACCAAATGGGACGGTTCTTCTGATATCTCTGAACACATATCTAAAATCTGCACAGCCAAGAAGAAGCTCAGCAGTATGTGAAATGAACTGTGGATGAAGAATTCATGGCTTTCATACTCCTTCATTCACTTCCAACCACTCCCAAATTCAAAACACTGATAACGACAATCCTTAACTCCATTCAATCCAATAACACCATTTCCTTTTCCAAAGTTGAATCTCATCTCATGGCTCGAGACATATACAACAAGGGTGAAGAGAACACTACAGCCATAGTCCAACCCAGCAATGGTGAATCAGCAAACAAGTCCACATGTTTCAAAACTGACAACAATTCCAAATTCAAACAGTGCTCTGTGCATGGCAAATGCAACCATGAGATGAAGGATTGTAATACATTGAAACAGGAGAGAAAAAGGGAATGGAGACGTAAGGACAAAGGGAAACACAAGAAGGAGAAGAAGAAAAGAAAGTGTGCAAATCAAGCAAGCAGTCCTGGATCTGAAGTGATAGTGACGATGACTCAGATTCATCCAGTTCTTCTAGTCATGAGGAGAATTCAGCTCACTTCTCAAATCGATCTGTAAATAGCTGGTTCATCATGAATAAACTCAAAGGGCAAATCTTGGCTTATTCTGCATCTGAGGCAAACCACTGTGAATGCACGATCCTTGCTGACACAGCCTGCTCCACTCACATGGTACCTAATGGTGCTTGGTTTGAGACCAATTCATATCCAAAACTAAAGTCCCCACAAAGGATTCGTTTTGGTGACAACTCATCAGTTGAGGCAGTTAGGATTGGAAGCATCCAATTCCAAAGTATTGTTGGCAAAGAATATGAAATCACTCTTTGAAATGTACTACACATACCAAGCTTTAAACCCTCACTCATCTCCATTGCACACCTGACAGACCAATGAATGCAACTCAAATTCATGAGCAAAGGGTGTGTCATATGCTTACATGATCAAGTCATTGTGGAAGCAAAGCGAAAACAAAACCTATATCAATTGAAGTGGTGCCCTATGGCTGAACTAGACCAAGCTCACATGAGTGTTAACATAAACTTGCTACATCAACGAATGGGTCACATTTCAGTCAATCGGATACAGCGAATGGTCCGCAAACAACAGCTCAAACACATCAACAAACTCACCAGGAAACCAGAATTTTGTGAACCATGCATCATGGGAAAAATGAAGAAGCTTCCTTTTAAGAAGGCCAAACGACAGAAGACCACTAAAGCATTTCAAATAATCCATTCAGATGTAATGGGACCAATCACACCAGCTTCTCCAGAAGGCTACAAGTATGCAATTACATTCACTGATGATTATTCTAGATATCCATTCATATATTTCATGAAAAGGAAAAGTGAAGCAATAATCATGTACGAAAGGTTCAAAGAAGACATTCGAAATCGTTTTAAACAAGAGATTGGCATATTTTCATGGTCAGACAACTTCATAGGTTTCCTACGTATGGACAGTGGAGGTGAATACTGCAGTGAACAGTTTGAAAAGCTACTTCAAGAAGATGGTGTAGTTCATGAAACCACAGCACCTGATACTCCCGAACAGAATGGGCTATCAGAACAGATGGGTCAGACTCTCACTATCAATTCAGTCACCATGCTTATTGACTCAAACCTCCCCAAAATGTATTGGGCTGAAGCCATGCAAACGGCCACACACATTGCGGCACGAAGTCCTGCATCTGGAAACAATGGGAAAATTCCGCACAAGATACTCTTTGGACGTTGTGTCGACCCAACCATATTCAGGCCCTTTGACTGCCCTGCATACTCCCTAATACTGAAAAGTAAATGATCCAGAAAGTTCTACAAACACAGAACAAAGTGTGTTATGTTAGGGTATGAGGAAGGGAAGAAGGCTTACCGCTTACTGGAGCTCGAGACCAAAAGAATCATATGCAGTCATCATGTGAGGTTTGATGAAAGAGGACAGATTTCGGAGGTAGAACTGCCTGGAGATCGTAAGTCAGATGCATCGGAGGAATATGGTGACCTACTTTGATATAAACAAACAACAAATGGGTGCTCGCACAATGAGCCCACTTTACCACCAGCACTGTTAGTGCCAAACGTGCAGGCAAGCACCATTGATCTACAAAAGAATTCATCATCAATCCCAAAGTTGAAGAGACAATCAATGATTGTCCAACCATACTTTCCATCACCAACACTGAACCACTGTCAACCACACGCTGCAGATCAGAATCAAGTGTATTCACATACACAGACACCAGTCCCAACTCGGCAAGTGGGAGATGCAAGAAATGCACGTATGGCAACACCACATAAATCGAACATGTTACCCATACAGCGACCTACTCGAGAGCGACGCCCATATGACAAAAACACAACATACCTTCGCAAGCTGCAAGAGCATTCAGAGAGGAATCAAAGATGAGTTGAAAGGAATATATCACCTGAACCGCACATTGAAAATCAACCATTGAACACTCCTGAGACTGCCACCCTCGCAAGGTTTGAGAACCTATTTTTGAACTTTGCTAGGGAATCCACAAACTTGGATGAATTGCCAAAGGATATTCCAGAAGCAATTACAGGCATTGATTCCAAAAAGTGGAAACCCTCGATTGAGCAGGAGTTGAAGGGATTCCTCAACAATGACATTTACAATGTAGTTCCTACCCCAAGAGGCATTAACCCTATTCCTGGTAAAGCTGTCTTAAAAATTAAAAGAGATCAGCATGGCAACATAAGTGATCACAAGACACGTGTTGTAGTTCAAGGTTTCAGACAGGAGAAAGGAGTGAACTACGATGAAGTATTTGCCCCAGTAGCAAACATCAAGTCGATCTGAATCATACTTGCACTGGCCGCTAAGTATAATCTTGAACTTGAAGGATGTGATATCGCTCAAGCCTACCTAAATGGAGAGCTAAATGAGGACATATATGTATCCCCACTGTTGGGCATCGATATCAAACCTGGACACTGTTGGAAGTTGAAGAAGTCAGTCTATGGCTTGAAACAAGCTGGATGTACCTGGAATAAGACCTTGGATCACAAGCTCACGGGCATGGGTTTCAGCAGACTTGACACTGAAACTTGCTTATATGTGGTAAAAAGGGAACAACGTGTTTGTTTCCTGGTCATATACATAGACGACATAATCCTTGCTGCAAATTTGAAGGAGTATGTTCAAGACGTAAAGATCATGCTATTGAGCACTTTCAGAATGCATGACCTTGGACCTTTAACCTGGATCCTTGGGATAGAGGTAAAGAGCAACAGAAAGAAATGACTAATCACCTTGTCTCAATGGCAGTACCTACAGAGGGTGCTTGACCGATGTGGGATGTCTAATAAGGACGTTAATCCAGTAAGCATGCCAATGGAGAGCCACACTCACATGGTGGCAGACGTCCCGGAAGACAATTCAATCATTCCTGAAATGACCATCAATAACATGTGGGTATCTTACACAACCATAGTCGAGTCGATCATGTATGCAGCAGTCTGCACGTGACCAGACTTATCTTATATGGTGGGCATTCTAGGACACTACATGTCAAGTCCCAAGGCCATACATTGGAAGCTGGCGAAGAGAGCCTTGAGATATATAAAAGGAACTTTGGATCTCAAACTCTGTTTCAATGGATCAGATGTCTCACCGGATATGGATTTCCATGGGTATTTGGATTCAGACTGGGGCGGTGATTCAGACATGTCTAGGTCAACATCGGGATACATCTTTATCGCATCGAAGGGCGTGATCTCATGGTCCAGTAAAAGACAAAGCATAGTAGCCCTTTCGTCCACAGAATCTGAGTATGTCAGATTAAGTAATGCCAGACAACATTTATCGTGGCTACGACTCTTCTTCAAAGATATTGGACAAGAGCAGAGGAAACCTACAGTGGTCAATTGTGATAATCAGGCAGCTATTATCTTATCCCGTGATCCACAACTTCAAGCATGCACCAAACATATTCAACGAAGATATCATTATATTCGCGACGATGTAGTTGCATCTGGAAAAGCTGTGCAATACGTTCCAACTGCAGATATGGTCACCAATATATTCACCAAGGCTTTGCCAAGGGAGAAACATTGGAAATTTCTGAGTGCAATGGGGTTGCAGCAATGTTCAAGTGGGAGTGCCAAGAAATAAGTCCTCGTTTGGTGGTATTCATCATTCTCACTATTACATAATACACCCAGTGTCACAGACATAAGTGAATTGTTCAGGCACTGAAAGTTTTCCTTTCCCTCAGTCTTAACAATACCAAGACTGAGGGTACATACATCTATATAGTAAATGTTGATGGTGGGTCTGTGGGCGTACGCTGACTCATGCTGAGTAAGATGCTTGGTAATGCTTGGTTAGCCAAATAAATGCTCCTGGAGCCCCAGAGCAACCCCAATTAAATCCAGAAAAATACACCAAAAATCAGGGAGGCTACTGGAACCTCCCTGGCACTTGCCTGAACCTCACCCTGAGAAAATAATAATAATAACACAACAGTGCCTTCCCAGCAACTTTAGGGTTAGGGTTTCTGGTCCTGAGACTTCCTGGGCAGCCTTAGAGTGTCAAAATAAAATAGTTTCCCATTTGAGAATCTGACTTAGAGATTCTCAATGTGAATCCAATGAGCCAAATCCAAAAATATGAACTGGACAGTGCAAATCTAAACCAAGCATTGGACAATCCAACTTCCAAATGGCCAAACTAATTTTAAACCACCAATCTATGATTCAAGAAATCTAATTCCAGATACTCCAAATATGAACTGGACAGATTATCTAAATTTGAACCTGCCAATCCAACTCCAAACTGGCCACTTCAATTTTGAATCAGGCAATCCAATGGCATATCAGATAAAACCAACTCTGAACTGGCTGATTGGCCAATCCATGTCTGAATCCACCAACCTATGTCTAAATCAGACAATCTAACTCCAAACCGGACAATGTGACTCCAAATCAGCCAATCCAACTCTGGACCAGCAAATTTGAGGCTTGAGTCTGGACTGTCTGATTCTGAATCAAACAATCTGAATGCAAATCAGATGATCAGACATAGAATTTTGATTCCATATTGAACAATCTTACTCCAAACTAGACAGATTATCCAACTCTCAGACAATCCAACTCCAAACCAGTTGTCAATCTGATTCTGAACCAGACAATTACAAACTGGCCAATTAAATTCAAATCAGACAATCCAACTCCAAAATGGACAAATTATTCAACTCCAGACCAGCCAATGCTATTCTGAACTGGACAATCTAACTCCAAACCAGCTATAACCCAAATTGGACATTACAACTCAGACTGGGCCAATTTTATATCAAAGCAGATGATCTGACTCCAAGTCCACCAATCTGAGAACTGGACAATCCAATTCTTGGATAATCTGACTCCAACTTCATCAATCCAACTCTGAAGTGGCCAATATGATTCTGAATTGGGAGGTGTAACTCTAATCTGACTCTGAATCATCCAATCTGATTGAATTGGTCAGTCTGACTGCAATGAGACAATCCAAGTTCAAACCAGCCAATCTGATTCTAAATCAGACAATCCAACTCTGAACCAGCCAATCTGAGTCTAAATTGGACTGTCTGATTTTGAATAAAATAATCCAGTGAACTGGACAATCCAAGACTCCCAAGTTATTCAAACCAATGAATGTGATTCCTAATTGAATTGCCTGATTCTGAATCAAACAATTTGACTTTGGATTGGGCAATCAGATTCTGAATTGGACAGTCTGATTTTCAAACAATCTGACAACATCTGGCCAAACTGATTTTGAATCAACTTGAAATTGAATGATCCAACTGAACTATCTGCTCTGATTCTGAATCTGACAATCTGACTCCAATCTGCCCAATCTGATTCTAAAGCAGCCAATCCAACTCTGATCAATATGATATGACCATGAACCACCCACTCTGACTCTGAACTGGCAGATCCAATGCTCATTTGACCCTGAACCAGCCAATCCAATTCTGAATCTGACATGAACTGGACAACCTGAAATATTCTGATTCAAGCAAAATCCAGGTGGATAATCTGACTCTGAATTAGACTATGCAGGTCCAAATCAGGCAATATTAGAGAGTCTGATTTGAACAATCTAAATTCAAATTGAAAAACCCATGTCTGGTTCAAAAATCACAAACAGGAAAATCTGTGTACAAAATCAGGGATGCAAATTATTGGACATATTGCTGACTTTTTGATAGAACAATGTCAAAAAACTGCTGAGTGTTAGCGAGGCCATGTGACATGTAGCATTCACTATGTAATAAAAATACAAGCATTGGCAAATATAGAAATCCACTGAAGTCATAATGGAGTGCCATGTGTAGCACTGGTCACTCAACCTCAATGAAGGTGCTGTGACAACAAATATCACAGCAGTTTGCATTAATTAAGGTGCCAACTCAAACCTGGTCCCTGAGCAAATTTTGTAAAGATTAGTAGCTATGGCATTGAGTTTATCAGATGATAAACAAATGTATAGCATATAATTATGGCATAATTAGTGACAAAAATACTATCTAAGAAAGAAAATAATTGGAACCATTTTTCATTTCATCTGCCTCTCTCACTCTGAGTCTGGTGGAGAACTGAAAAATATAAGCCCCAAAGCTTTGTATTTTTAGTTGGTATTATAGCTACTATTTATGTACTATACATCTTTTGAGTATCTGATAAACTCATTGCCATAGCTAATAATCTTTCCAAAATGGCCTGGGTTCAAATTTTCAGCTGGTGCCTTAAATTATGCAAACTGCTGTAAGGATGTTCTGGCCCATCCAACGAAGTAAGTATTTGTATTGCTAACTTTGATAAGTAGCACATTGACTATGGACAACTTAACAAATTGGCTGTGTGGAATAATGTAATTTAAAATGTGTAGCCATGTAGAAATATTGTTTATTTTAAATATATTCAGAACCAGCAAATGCCTAATGGGGTGCCCGTGCGTAGCACGGGTTACTCACCTAGTCTAGCCATATTCTACATCAATGTATTCATTCTAACTCCATTGTAGTTCGTTCCATAAAGGTACATAAATATACAGTCTTAACAATACCAAGACTGAGGTTCGTTCCATAAAGTTGCTTGACAATGGAGCGAAGTGTTGTGGAGAAAGGAGCGTTTCCTCAGCCTTTAGGCGCCCTATGTACGTCATTAACGTTTTGGACTCCGCATTGTATCCACTGCAAAAACATCGAATTGTCGCTGCAGTATCTTACACAGCGCCTTCTTAGCCTTCGTTTCTCACATAAGATATCATTTTCATTTCTAATTATTTCGTAACTTGCAGTATTGGGCTTAGGGTGCTTGGGACCGGTATCACTTGTGACATTAATGTAACATTTATGGCGGTAGATAAATGATATCTAGCCTTGGAGTAATGTAAAACGGTGTTCAAGGCTCCAAACGCTTAGGGTCTCTTGGGAATAACGACGCGCGCCGAATATTGTTCAGCTTCAAGAACAACATGATCACACGTTCCAAACCTATATGCATGTCAATGCTCCATGTTCAAGTAATCGTTTCAGACGAGCGAAGAAGAACGCACCGATACCGCCTCCGGCGTGGGGTGCACAGCCAAGCTTGAATGCATCAATATAACCCTGCATGGAAGAGGGTTCAATCCCCTTTTCTTTCATCTTTTCGATGAGCAAGTTGGGATCATGGATACGCTGTGCGCCTGAAAGAATTTCCTCGCCGCGCATAAAGAAGTCGTACGAGTTGGAAAGCGTCTGCAAGGGGAAGTCAGAAGCTCCCGTTGCGATGAGTACTTCGTGTGCATACTGGGTCGTCTGGGTCAGGCATGGTGTAAAAGGGACGTAACTCGAGAGGGAATTTGTCGATGATGAAGTAGTCGGTGTTGTATTTTTCCCTGACGACCCTTCCGAGTCTCTTCTCGTTCTCGGTGCTATTAGCTCGTCAGCGCTCCTTCCACGTAGTGAAAAGATACCCGCTCCCTACTTAATGTCATCCAAGACCTCTCTCTCCACCCCATCCGCTACTAGAAGCTCCACTGCATCCTTAAACGATAGTTTCAACGTTCCTTCGGGACCCTCGCGCCATTTAAACTCTTCAGCCGGAAATTGTTTACCTATGACTTCAATCTCTTTGGCATGGTGCTCCTTTAAGCCACGGAAAATGGTCAAAAGCATCTGGTCGATGAGTTCCATAACCTCGTGATAATGCTCCTCGAATGACATTTCGAGATCCAAGCCAATAAATTCTGTAAGATGACGGTGAGTGTTCGCATTCTCTGCACGGAAAACAGGTCCAATTTCGAAGACACGCTCAAAATCGGCAGCGATACACATTTGCTTGGCGAGCTGAGGGCTTTGTGCGAGGAAAGCATCGCCTGAAAGTGTAGTTCAGGTCAATTTATGAGAATGCCGGTTCCAATGCGTGACTCGCCTTTAAAATAGCTAACTTTAAAGACACTAGCACCGGATTCGGTGGCTGCACCTTGTAGCTTTGGACTATGGATTTCAATGAATCCTTGGGAACGAAGGAAGGAACCGAATAGCTCAGTAGTCGCTGCTTGGAGCGAAAATATAGCTTGATTGGTTTGAGTCTGGGTAGCCAAATGAAGCGCGATTCAAAGGCGAAAATGTGGAAGGCATACGCGAAGGTCGAGAATTCGATTGTTCAGGCGCGTGTCCAAGAGCACCCTTGTGAACTGCGTATCTTCTTTGTCGAATTCGTTTTCCGGTCGTGATGCATCCTCAATAGAAAATGGCAATCGCGTCTCAGGTGTAGTTACGAGGTGGAGCTAAATATACATTAGTGACTTAAAACGTCTTATCTTCATGCCTCACCTGGCTAATCAAGATCTCAACATTGCCTACGCTTGCGCTCTTAACCTCTTCCTTCGGAAGTTGGACAGTGCCTTCTACCAAGACGATGCTCTCATCTGCCAAAGTACCCGCCCATTTTACCATCTGCTTCGACACTTTGTCGGGAGAGACAACGACCAGGGCCTGGATCGAGTCTGTTCGCTGGCGAAAGTTGAAGAAGACCATTTTGCTACCCTGAGCTCGGGAGGTGCTGACACGAGCACGGAAGTAGACCGTTTCCCCCTCTTGTTCAGGGAGGAGAGATGCGATAGCGTTGCGTTTCCGGCCTACGTACCTCGAGGTTCAGTGACAAAGACTTTAATCCAGCAGCATGTATCGCACCTGATCGTTCTCGAGACTGATTTAAGGGCAGCTTGCCATAGAACTGCTCTGAAGATGAAGGTAGTGAGTGAAGGATCACTTCATAATGGATGATCGCGACAGATCGACGCACCTGCATAATCCTGTTTACCTGTGCTCAGTTGTGCATCGCTACGAGATTCGTGTCAACTTACGACATCTGCAGCTGCTTTTGCTTTTTGTTGCTCAGCTTCTTTTGCAAGCCTCTCAGCCTTCTTCTTTTCTTTCTCTAGTTCCTTTGCGCGTTTCTTGAGTTCGTTCTTAGATGGACCTGCAGCATCACTAGATGGGACCGTGAGAGTGGCTTTCTATAGGATACTGTTGCGCATACGTTGGGTGTTCTTTTGGCGCGTCAGCGTCGGCCATCTCTTTGCAAGTATGTAGTGGTCGCGAGGAAGACGAGTCAGTCGCGCTTTCCACCTGGAAGGCGCCCATAAAATATTGACTCGTTGATTCGCACGACGAGCAGCGACCATGAGCACATGGTAAATATTATGAGTTTGTCCACAAACAAGATACGTGTCTGCATGAGGCACATGAGGACGGCCGTCCGTCGTTGGGAGAGTCGGCAAGCCGTTCCGGCGTCAGAGTTCCCGACTACTCTTAGTCTTAAAAACTGCTGTATACATCTTTTCACACCCAATATCGCTCGTTTTGACAATGCTTCCCGTAACAAGACCGCTTGCTCGTCTTTCCGCTCGTTCGCTTTCAACCTGGTCTCAAGTTCCTGCTGGTCCGCCTGACCCAATCCTGGGTACGCTTGTCTCGTCATACGTTCCAACATTTCTCACTGATGCTTTGTCTAGGCGTTACCGAAGCCTTCAAGGCAGACATCTCTCCGCAAAAAATCAATCTTGGTGTAGGAGCATACCGTGATGAAAATGGCAAACCATACGTCCTACCCAGTGTTAAAAGGGTCTGCCTGGTCTACGTGATGCTCATTTGGACTGCTAATCCTGACGTACTCAACAGGCCGAGACAATTCTTATGGCCAACAAAGTTGATAAAGAGTATTTTCCCATCACGGGCTCTGCAGAATTCACCAAGCTCGCCGCTAAACTCGCCTATGGCGATGAAAGCGCACCTTTGAACGAGAACCGAGTGCGTGGGGTCTACATCTTCTCCATACATTTACCTATATATTCTGCATGACTCGTTCAGATTGCCATCACGCAGTCCATCTCCGGCACTGGGGCTCTCCGCGTCGGTGGTGCTTTCATTGCTCGACACTATCCCCATGAGAATAGTAAAATCATCTACCTTCCAAAACCCAGCTGGGGCAACCATACCCCCATCTTCCGAGACTCTGGTCTCGAAGTGCGAGGATACCGTTACTTTGATAAGGACACAGTCGGTCTTGACTTCGAAGGTTTGAAGGCAGATTTGAAAGTGCGCAGATCACACCATGAGTTTAACTAATGCACGAACTGACGAAATATTGTTTTCAAGGCTGCGCCTGAAAAGAGTATTGTGCTACTCCACGCATGTGCTCATAACCCGACAGGTGTTGACCCTACCCCAGCGCAGTGGAAAGAGATTTCAGATATTGTGAAGGTTTGTCTCCAATGTTTTATATATACCTGCTTGTTGTTTATGATTTTAAAAGGACAAGCAACTTTTTCCCTTTTTCGACATGGCATATCAAGGTTTCGCATCCGGCTCGACAACCAAAGACGCATTTGCCGTCCGGCACTTCGTCAAGGAAGGCCACCAAATCGCACTCGCACAATCCTTTGCCAAAGTGGGTCTTGCGACCACACCTATAATTTATGTGCTGATCACGTCACGGCAGAACATGGGACTGTACGGCGAACGCGTGGGTGCCTTTTCGCTCGTAACTTCCGACTCTGCCGAGCGCGCCAGGGTGGACTCGCAAGTCAAAATCGTTGTTCGTCCCATGTACTCTAACCCGCCCATCCACGGTGCAAGGATTGCAGCCACCATCCTCTCTACACCCGATCTTTACCGTCAATGGTATGTTGCATAGATTTGCGAATGCACGTCTCTCTGACCTGTTTCGCGAATAGGGAGCAAGAAGTTAAGGGAATGGCGGAACGCATTATCAGCATGCGTGAAAGACTATATGACTCGCTTACGCACGAACTCAAGACACCCGGTGAATGGGGACACGTTAAGTCACAGATTGGCATGTTCAGGTACATTTCAGCATCTCATCCATGTGCCGCACTGATCACCGAGCAACAATAGTTTCACGGGTCTCACTGCCCCCCAAACTAAGGCCCTCGCTGAGAAGGCACACGTCTACATGACCGCCGATGGCCGTATCTCCATGGCGGGCTTGAACAACGGCAATATTAAGTATTTTGCGGAGAGTGTCCACAAAGCCGTCATTGGCGAGCTTTGAACGCCTCACTGGGACAGTCGCATAGGCACTAGCCATTTATTACAAAATACCTTTCAGGATTTCTTATATATTCCCTAGATGCATTAGATCTTTAATATATTGAGAGCATGGTTGCAACCAAATACTTGACTGTGGGTCCCTCAAGTAATCTGTGGGACAATAAGTCAGTTAATTCCAACTCACTTGCACCTAGGTAACTCAGATAAATGTGCGAATACGCTTGCTGTGATTAGGATATAGTACAAAAAAAATGATAGGTAAGCTAAAATATAGCGTCCCTCCGAATTTCCTCGAATATTATTCCATTATATAATATTGAATTGCGCCTTCCACAAGATTGTCGTACAAAAAATCATGGCATTACAGAAAGATACGCTTGGTGTATAAACATGTTCCCTCGTTATGACCTTCCGGTGTGTCTGCAATGATACCAACACCATGGACGCAAAAAATAATCTAAGCCCCTACATTAATCCGGAAGCAACTTGAATGAGGAACTCGTACCTCTTTGACATTACCCCTTCCCTCTGTTGCTAGACTCGACGGTTCAAGACCAGCAATAACGAAGGAATTGGCATTCGCTTCGGATGTGGGTGTTCCTAACCACATATGGGAATACGATACGTTAAGACTGAGGTCCATGTTATCATTCCCCAACAGGTTGTTACTCAACCCAGAAGCAAATATGTTGAAGTACCTCGAAGATTTAATGTGCTCCGACCCACGGAGCTGTGTATCTTCAGCGTAGTCGCCCCAACTCAGGATGCCCCACAAAGAAGTCAGAGGAGCCCCTTTTGGCGGAGAGACGCTTTTCCAGTGAGCAGTCCCTGCTAATGGCTCTTTCACTGGAACGTGGGGGTCCAACCTATGGTTATGGGGCAATCCCTTCACTAATTCTGGCCGAACCTTCTCCTTTCCTATGATCAGAGGTGACAAAATCATTTCCCCGACAAGTAACCGCAGTCTGAAAGATATGTCGTTGGTGTCTCCCGCCGGGAAGTCAATTCCCAGGGCCACAACTGGAACGACTGGCTTCAAAGTGAATAGAGATGTCTGTATTTTGTCCAATTGGTCCAGCTTCACGGAGACTGTGATTCTAGACCAACCATTGACCAGCTTAGATTCTGCTGGGCTGCCCGTCAGGAGAAAGTTATGATACGAACATTCTTCACCGGGCTCACTGCTGGCCCAAATAATATATGGTCGCAGCTGTAGATCATGTACGTTATGAATCTCCGCAGGTAATTCAAGGGGCTTCACAACAACTTCGATAGAGCATGCATTCGAACCGTACAGTTGAGGTGAAATATAACATGCGTCCAGTGTGCATAACGGCAAGATAGCACGAGAACTTGAAGCAGATGTATGTGCGCCATTCTTTTCGTTGCGACCGGGACCTGCATTTGGTGGCACAGAAGAGTGAAGCAGAACCTCTAGGGAAGAACCCCCGTGCCACGCTTCGAAGTCAACAAGTGCGGCTCGTTGGACAGTCCAGTGGTTCTGTGAAGACTCGAATCGGAGTGCTTTTGTGTCCCCCTCTTCTAGATACAAGGCAATAGGCTTAGGCCAAATTCTGTCTGGTTTGGGAAAGGAAGTTCCAATATCTGTCCAGCCCAATCTACCAAGCGGATCCTTGGCAGGCAGCGAGGCATCATATACATTCTGACCGCGCACCCACCATGAATGTCCGGTACTTCGGTTGAAATTGGTATAAAATGTACGTGGCGCCAAGTTTTCCGTATTATCAGTTCCACGAATAGAAACCTCGGAATTTTTAGTGGGGTGTAATGTATCGCCGACATTTGCCGCTGATGTCTTTACAGTTAGTGAGAGGGACTCGGATTGAGAGAGCGAGAGTAAGGGAGATAGTTCACAGAGTGAACGTTGTCGAGGTCCAAAATATCGACCAACTCCACAGAGCTCATAGGGTGGTGCTTGAGGAGTCTCCGCAATAATGGTCTTGCCGAACCAGAAACGTAGGTCGTCTTCCCACCACTCCTCCCAACCACGTTCACCACCACCCACCTTCTCGCGTTCCCAAGTCCATCCTGGAGCAAAAAGTGCCACGGAGAACCCTAAATTAGGCCAGTCTTCCGGCATTCCTTGTGTTTTTGGTCCAGAAACGTCCAGATCCTCATGATCCGAGTTGTGATACGGAAAAATCATGTCGAGAGATCGTCCGACTTCGTATCCACCATAACAACCACGCCCAAAAACGTCAATCCCAATGTACACGTCAGCGACCGACCTACCTAATTGCTCAGCCAGTACTGCGCTTGCGAGAAGCTTGGGATGATGCTCGAATTGTGATTTAGGTGGTTTAGGGTATCCACCAGGCGGTACTGGATCCGGGGGACGAGCCCACGTGTAATTAGTAAAAATCCCGTCTGATTGTGAGAAAAAAGGCGCGTTGGCGCCGGTGAGGGCATCCTGCCATTGTAGGTTACCAGCTGTTGTAACGGAATCGTACCTAATTCATATTAATGGTTTACATCATTTGATGATCAGTCCAAGAACAGTCTGACTGACCAAATAACTTCCCAATGGGGACTTATAAGTCGTTTCCCTTCCTCCCTCAGCCATCCAGCCCAACTTGCCAGCACCGTCGCGTTCTTCTCCATCCTCTGTTCGCGCCTCTGTTGGAGGTCGGAGCTAAGCAAGGATCCAAGGCCGACGAGGAATTTTTCACGGTCAAGATATGCGGCATCTTCGTCACGTTCGTTCTTGGATTTACCTGGGTAACACCATACGGGGGGTAGAAAATCAAGATCCGTCTCGATATTGAGCAAATACCCATCTAGATTACGGGCCTTGGCAAGTTTTATCAGCTGGGAAGCACACACTGTAGAGAAGGGCAAAGCCGCCACCCCACCCTCCACTTCCGGGATGGCAGGGCCGGGTACAGAGTCGCCGTATAAGCACTTTGCAAGGTCCGGTTTTGATTCTTCCCATTCAAAGATGCTAAGGAGAAACGTGGTGAAAGGTCTCGCGAAACATCCAAGAGCTGTCATTTCGTGGGACGTACACTGTGCCTAGGATTTTGGATCCGTGTCTGTGCCCTGCGTTCACCCACCCTCGTGGAGGGAGAGTAATCCGCTTATGCGAGAAGCTGAGGAAAGAATCAACCACATTATGTTATTTTCCGCATAAGTGAGAGTCCGGGTCGTCAGGAGAACAAAAACCACGGACTATATGAAAGTGTCCACCAAGTGCCTTCCAGAAGTATAGACAAGAAAATTTGTATTCTGGATCACCATGCAAAGCAGGCAGCTTACCAAAACTCAAAGGAGTAGCCACGCTCAAAGGGGTTTTCATTATATCCTCCTTTGAAATCGTGACACACCAAGAGCTTTGATCTGTCTCTGCGAAATGAGGCGAGGCGACTCGGAGGGTCAAGATCGAGAAAAGTCTGAGCTGAGCTGAGGTTCGTGGTTGGTTCTATAGTGGTCCTTATGTCCTCCCAGCGAATGAGCTGATCGATAGTTTCAAAATAATCTGGCTAACGGATAGCATAGCGAAGCAGTATTACAGTTCTTGCAACCAAAGGACCAGTACTGGGATCATACCTCTGGTAGCAAAGCATCGACATCAGATCTCGTATCGGAAGGTAGGTGAGCCAGTAGGTCGTGGAGCAGGGGACGCAGAGGCATACTAATAGAGTTGCAGTGCAAAGGTGCTATGAGTATATATATGGGTCCCTATGTATAAATTTGCCTATTCCAATGATTATCTACAGTTACATAACTTCTGATGCTCTCCTCACAAATAATTTTCAAGATATTCAAGACTACAACAACATATTCCAGGTCCTACAAATTTAGCGTTATACTCTTCTACTTTACAAAAACTTGCTGGCCTGAATAGAATCGATGTCAGAAAGCTAGAAATTCGATTGACGGCGGTCAAAAGTTACCATTCCCATAATGGAACCCAGGCCACCGCTGTTACTTCCCCCTGTTACTCCAGAGAGCTTGGACTGTGAAAATAAACCCTATTATATTACCCCGCAGTATGCGATCATATCACATACCTGAACAACTAATTTCATCATGGTCATCGCCGCACCGTTTATAACCTCCTGCTTCCCGCCCGAAGAAGATCCACCAGCGGAGTCGAACAGTTTGGAAGCCTCGCCCATCGCAAGCGATATGAGCTGGGATGAACCTCCACCGCCGCCTCCACCGCTTCCGCTTGACGTGAACGACTTGAAGGCCTGCGAATTTCGTAGTATAAATTTCTACATCGAAGAACAATAAGATAGAGCCACACCTGCAAAGCGGCTGCAGCGCCCATGCTGCCAGCATCGAGGTTGCCGGCATTACCTTGGCTATATGCTTGCTGATGCGCATTTTGGATATGCTCCTCGTCTATGGGGGCGGTATGTTCTCCAGACTAAAACTGTTCACAGGCTGTTGTATAGACAAGAAAAGTAATACGTACTCCACGACTTTTAAGATGGTTTATGGCCGATGAGAATAAAGATGAATCGCCTGACCCTCCGGCGTGTTCACTAGCCCTGTTTACTGTTTCGTCGTGGTCGACTTTGTGACAAGTCAACAATTTTAATATGTGAGATCTTTAGGGATCCTTACTGTCGGGTACAGCCTGACTCTCATGGTATCGGCGGTCTTGAACATCACCGCTATCCCCACCTTGGTTGTTGCTGCTTTGGGAAGACTCGTAGGCCTGGTATCCTTGCTTTGCGAGATTTATGAAGTTGTCCTAAAAAGGTAAAATCTACAGTTTGCCACAACGGTCAGTAAGTGATAGACAGAGCTCACCATGGAGTAAGGAAGGAAAGAGGACAACTGGCTGTGCCGTTACTCGACCTTCAATTAGAGGCAATCGATGACATCAGTCCAGGTGTCTGGCCATCTCCGCTCAATTCAACCTGGCTCGAGCTCCTGGACCTCGGTGAATTACCCGTGCGTTCGGGAATCGGCCATGGTCGCTGGCCACGGCCCAGAGGCCACGGTCAGAGGCTATGATCGAATCGGTAAGCCTCGTCAGCTGTGTCATCTGTGGGTGAGGGTCCATAAATCTAAGACCTATCAGCTGTGTAAGTCTGTGGGCGACACAAATGTGTCATATTGGTACCTGTGATCACTAGTAGTGCTCATCGCCGCTTTGGACCATTCATAGCATGCCAAGGCAAGTCTATGCATACAAACCAAGGACAAGTGATGTGGTAGGTATGTGTATTTGAGGCTGTAACAATTAGAAGTACATGGTTGGCAAAAAAAAAATAACTACAGGTTTCCTCCTCCTCCACCTGTTCCCCACCAGTTGCTACACCTCCCCCAGCTCCTCCTGTTTAACTGCCAGCCCCTCTTGCTCCACACTTGAGTAGTAGTATTGTTGATATCGAGAGCCTATGAAACTATGGATGTGGTGGGCAGATGCTGGAGAAGTTTGAACGTTGCATGAAGTCAATGCGTTCTTAGAGGTGCTGGAGCAAGGTGATGCTAGTGATAGCAATTGCTGGATGGATCGTCTTGACGTAGCTTGAGCAAACGACCCAGTGTATCCATCATGGCAGCTGGTTGCGGCGACGTCACACAGTGTAGATAGACTTAGGAAGCTCACCACTGTGGGTGTTGGTGGTGCTAGCTTACATCAGACTGTGACCAATTGACCGTGGCAGCGACCACGGCCGAAACCCTGGAGTGCCGGTATTAGTGGGACCTCGACGGAAAGCCTACTTACTCGTTTGGCTGGCCTGGCTATATGAAGGTATTGGGTCAGCTTGTCCATATATGCATACCGTCTATGGTCTTCTCTTCCCTGCTCGCCGGCACCAGCTACATCATGTCCAGACCCCACATTCCTTTCAGCAATCACTGCTACAGGAACCAATGCATTCTCAGTCATCGATATCGATGACAGCTCTGCAAACGCAGTGCTACCGTACTACGGGTGATTCCAGGATTCCACACGGAAAGATCTGAAGAGGCCCGTATCCAGGATCCTACCCCGTGCATAGGTACTATATGAAGACCGCTTGACACTGGAGGCAAACAACAATTTTCTGAGTCAGAAAATCTTTCAGAAAATCTTCAGAATCTGCCATGTTTCCTGAAGATTTTCTGGGGACAGAAAACTGCTAAAAAACCTATGGGTTTTAGAGAGTTTTCTGTCCCCAGAAAAACTCCATGAAATTCTAGAAATGTGCCCCAGAAAATTGTAGGAGAAATACTTGCCAAAACTAATGATTTTCTGTCAATTTTCTGAGTCCAAGAAACTTAGAGAATATTGTGGATTTCCACAGGTTTTTCTGCAACCAGGAAAGCTTGTGAAAATCTTACAGAAAACAATTTTTTGATCAATCAATAAATGAGTTTTTTGAACCAGGAAATTGTCAGAAATCAGAAAACTGTTAAATAACCATGGTTTTCTGCAAGGCTTTCTTCAAGATTTTCTGAGAATTTTAGCAAGCTTTCCTGGTTGCAGAAAAACCTGTGGAAATCCACAATATTCTCTAAGTTTCTTGGACTCGGAAAATCATCAGAAAATCATTAGTTTTGGCAAGTATTTCTTGTACAGTTTTCTGGGGCACATTTCTAGAATTTCATGAAGTTTTTCTGGGGACAGAAAACTCTCTAAAAACCATAGGTTTTTTAGCAGTTTTCTGGCCCCAGAAAATCTTCAGGAAACATGGCAGATTCTGAAGATTTTCTGAAAGATTTTCTGAATCAGAAAATTGTTGTTTGCCTCCAGTGTGATTCTATGTTGTCTTGAGTCTGGACAGATCTTCGGGCTGGTTTGGCGCACTGAGCCCAGCTGGCAAACGTGCCGATGACGCAAAAGAACAAGCCTGGCACTACCATTGGAGCACCTGTCGGCGTTCGTTCAATTCTAATATTGGTTTTGACTATGGCCTACATCTCCAGAAGACATTCCTCCTCGACTGCGCCAGTCATGTATTTACTGTTACTGTAATTTATAAGAAACTTTGCGTCATGGTTGAAAAACCTATAAGGGTAGTATTACCATCGGTTGGAGACTTGGACTCTCAGGCTGGACACCTCGGCAGAAGTTTGGATTGTAATCTGTATTCCTTGTTCTAAAGGCGTGGTTTGAAGTGTGACCAAGAACTCGAAATATAGACTCATACCTTTGAAGTCAATGCATATATCACGCGAACTTTTGCAGGTCGACGTGACTGTTCGCGTCTGTCACCGTGACTTCAGCCACAACACAAGGTACACTTTTCGCTAACTACTATTACCATGTTACCACCACCAGCCAGTCCCGCAAACAAACCAAAGACAAGATGGACTCTTCGCGTTCCCCGTGATGCAGCGCTCGTCATGCTACGGAACAACGTCATCAGCCTCGCTGGCCTTTTATTGTTCAATTGGTTCATTCCTATTTATTCACAGCTCAAGGCAGTCCTTTTGCCAAAGTCATTGGCGGAGACATTCAGCACAATAGGTGAGTGATCATAAGGCGTGTGGATGTGGTATAAGTTGCTTGATGGTTGATGGAGCGTAGAACTTGGGGTGCTTGCACTCGCCTTCGGGGTCAACATTGTGGTGGCTCTAGTGTCGATTCGCTATCCACGCGCACCATACCCACCTCTTCGGACGCCAGCTAAACCTCCTGTTGCGAAAGTAACACCAGTACGTCGACCACTTAAAGGCCTAGGCACATCTAATTCACCAGTAAGTTTGTATCCTTTTGATGCCGTGAGGTTTTGTCTACCGACACATCCAACATATCTTACAGCTTGATCGACATTCTGTTGCGAAGTCATTAGGAAGCTCGGGCTATGCATCCACCCCCATGTCAACACCGTCACGTCTTTTCAACTACAGCGTGCCCTCCTCAGCAGGGACGCCGCTTAACCAGTCGGGCATATCGTCCCTTTCCGCAGCATCCTCTTTCAATTCTTCGCCATTAGCAGCATACATGGGACGCCATACAGCGCGGTCGGGTCGTGAGTGCCAAAGTTGTGTTTGGTCTACTAGGGGGCGTTTAACACGTTGAATACAGGTCCTATTGATCCCCAATTCTTGGAAAATTTGACTGCCGACGACAACCCCTTGCGTTAGGTCTGGTGGTCTACATGGAGCCTGTTCACTGCAACTTTAATACCCGCTTTCCATCTTGCACATTTCGAATCGTTTCAGTTTTATCACAAGGTTTCAGTCTAGAGCAGACTAAAACATGACAAGCACTTGTATCTTGATATACATTGTATTCGAATGGTCAAGCGGTTGTACAAGTTAAAATGTTTGAAAGAGCTTTATTTCTTTTGCTAATAAGAGACTAGTACACAGTAATCGATACATACAGTCAGCAGCAACATGAAAGCAGGATAGAGGGTATAGCAGTGCAAGCAAATCACGAAAGCATTTAGCGCAAAACAAGAAAACACAAAAACAAATGATATCAAATGGATATGGATGAGGGTGATGGGGTATGGGGATTCTGAGAAGTGGATATGCGGAGAAGTGAGCAGATAGCGCAAAACATAAAAATGCAAACCACTAAACGGTTACATATTAGTGCAGGATCAACATGAAACTAAAGTTACTCACAAGCAATAAAAATCAGGAGAAATAATGTTAATCATCTTCGAGCTCGCGTTCCAGTTCAGCAAGTCTAGCGCGCTCCCTCTCCAATACAGCTTTCTTCTCCTCTAGCTCTCTTCGCTTTCGTTCTTTGCTCAGCGCCTTATCCGCCAATTCAGTCGGCGTCGGTGATGGGTCCACCGGGGTCATAGGCGTAGGTGTCCACGCTGGAGACACGGTAGAGGAGCGAGAGAGATCGTGCGGCGTAGAGGGGACGGAGTTTGAGAATTCAAGACCTATGTCGTTAAATGCCTCGTCGGTCATAAGTCCAGACATGAGGCCGCTCAGGTCGAGACTTGGTTCGTCTTGCTCTGGCGATGGGAACGCGGGGGGTATGGGATGTTGTGATAAGAAGTCGGATGCTTGTAAATTGAAGGAAGAGACGTCGAGGTGGAGGTCCGCTTGCTGAGGTGCTTCGTACTGTTGTGAACTCGAAGGCAGTTGCTCAGAAAACAACTGGAACAGCTGTGAGAAGTCGGCTTGAGGGTCCATAGCACCCATATTCCCGAACGTATCTACACCTGGGTTTGAGCACGTCGACCAGTCGAAGACACCAACCTCCAGAGGGATCGAGGCGTCCGGCGGCGTAATCTGGACAGGCTGAGGATTTGAGTGGTCGAGACCAAGCACGGTGTTCAAGTCAATTAGGCTGGATTGCCGGCGGCCGCTCGGAGTAGTCCCGTTCACCGAAGGGGTTGGTGTGAATAACGACCCAGGAGATGCAAGTATAGGCGTAGAGGTCAGTTCAGGTCCGTCCGATGACACGATTGGTTTTACTCGCTTGGCTCGCGGGGTGGGTTCTCCATCTTCGACTTCATGGTGACGCTTTTGACCACGTAATGGCGTCTTGGGGATGTTGACCACCGTATCGCTTGGGTTCACCGACGAAAAATCAAACATGTCAAAGGCAGAAGGGTCCTCGACCAAACCGGCGGGCGGTTCGAAAGTAAACGAGTAGTCGAAGGAAGTGGGGATTTCGAGTGCGGGGGATAGACGAGATTCAGGTGTAGTAGGGGAGGACCTGACGGTCACAGTTAGGGTTCGTAAGAACATGGATGTTTGGAAGGGAAACATACCTGCTTCGTTTATATGGCCGCTCATCACCACTGTCGGACCACGTCAAGGACGGCACTCGACCTTCAGAGGAGACGTCGGAAATAAATGATGATGAGAGCGAAGAAACAGATGACACATGACGGAGTCCGGAGAAATCATGGAAGCTAGCATCATCAGAATCGAGTTTGCGCTTGCCGCCAGCGACAAGTCTTGGTTCTGCAACGGACTCCTCTTGGATGTTCGGGGAATAGGGCGACGCAAATGAGGTCACGTATCCCTCCATTTGCCTCTCCTCCTCTTGCTCGCGCTGTATCTTCTTTGCAACTTTGTCGGCCTTGCGTAACGCCTCCACTTGCATTTTCTGCTTTTGCCGCTCGAAGTCACGCTGCTCCTTCTGCATCTCTTTCACCCTTCGGCGTGCTTCACGCTCTTGATCGGTCTCGCGCTTCTTCATTGCGAGACGATCTTCTTCGCTGATTGGGTTGATAAGCTCGTCCAAATCCTCCAGATTCTCAATCCATGCACTCGTGCGTGTTTTGCGCTCATACATGGATTCGACGTTCTGCTTCATCTCCATTAATTCCGAAACTACCCGTGGGTCGACGAGACGACGTGTGTCGGTCTTGACAAACACTCGTTTCGCTAGATCCACCATCTCTTCGCGGTTACCGTTGCATCGCCTCTTCAGGATCTCAGCCCATCCACATCGCCGGCGGGCGTTGGTGAACCAGTTGGAGATGCTGGTCATTGTGACACGCGAATTATTCGTCTTATCCACGATGGCTTGCTTTTCCTCGCGCGTGGGGTAAGGATTAAATATGTTGGTAACGAAGAATTTGTAGGCGTGCTCGATGAATTCAGGGAGCGGGTTAGGGTCGGAGGCGGAACGGGTGGATTCAGTGATGGAAATGGCACTGGAAGGGTTACGAGAAGGGAAAACCTGTGCGAACGCAGATGTGACAGATGTTGGGTGCCGCAAGGACTGAAGGTACGGCTTTGGTGAGCGATGAGATGGAGGTAAGCTCACATCTGATTCAAAGGTAGTGGTATTAGAGAAATCCTTGACAAGAATATCTTGACATTGATTTAGAAGGATCGAGTGGCGAGAGGCGGTTGTAGCTTCGATGTCCAGGAAACTCTTCACCAGCACACTGATGTGGGTAGCAATAGTCTCCGCCAAAGTCATAGTATCTGCGCTCCACATAGATGTAGACATTCCAGTAGCGACGTCCTTCTGTAACGTGGACCATATATCGACGAATGCCGCGAGAGACTTTGGACCACCTAGTGTAGCATCCAAAAATTGTCCTTCTATGGAACTGAGACGTCTCTGCAGCGTTGCATTATCGATGCAGTGCTTGGAGGCAGACATGGGGCCCAATCTGAAGACACTGGTCGTCGTGTGGTGGTAGTCAGAATTGGGAATCGTGGTAGTGGTTGAGAACAAAGGGACAAGACGTTTGCCTAATGAGAACAACAATGGCGACGGGGTTTAAAATTTTATAAACAGTTAGAGGCCTCTCCATTACTACCTCCTCATCTTCACTATGTCAGAAAGCATGGCGATCCTCCAGGCCATAATGTCCGTTGCTAGCAGTATCGTGTTGACCACAGATTCGCAACGACACTCTGCAACGACGCCAGCACCGTACACAGCGACTTTGATAGACATCCCACAGTTCATGTCTCCAGATTCGCTATATCCCAGACTTAATGATTTAGGATTACCGAACGACGTCTCCATACGCATGTCGGCAGCGTATATGCGCCGTGCGGAAATACTACAATCTTCTGTAGAAGAGGCCCTTCGTACGGCGTACACGAAATTGGTTGCTCACCCCTGGGATCCGGATGCAATGCCATTGGATCTATTGCGACAAAAAATATTTGTGCAACAGCATCATGTTTACCAAACCACCCTTAGCAAATGGCAAGACGATATTATCCATCTTGCCCGTTCTCGTTTGGACCGCCTGCAAGCGGCTTCGTCTCAATCATCGGCCAAAGTGCCTAGCACTGTTTTTACTAAGAAGTCAAAACGACGATTCAAATCGGTGAGTATTTCCACGCAGATGCTCATGCTAATTTAACATAAACGATAGGAATACCTCCCCCTCTTCGAATTCGCATTCGAAAAGGACCGCTTTCCGAGCCGTGAGGACAAAAAGCATCTCGCCCGTATATCTGGCATGTCTTACCGTCAAGTCTGCGTGTGGGTCAGTGAAGGTTTTGGCTTCTACTGACAGCCCTAGTCGTACTGACCATAACGTCTAGTTCCAAAACCGCCGTTGTAGACGTAAATATCACTCTCAACATCCCACGTCTGCACCGCAGACATTTGCAGAGATGAAGGCGCACTTGAGTGCCTCCGCACGAGAATCCTTGGCGAACCCCTCGTCGCTCAGGAAGAACTGTCAGAATCAGAACAAACACGCTGGAACGGAAGAAGTTGACCCTGTCATATCGAGTCCGAAAGTGCTGGACGACACCATGTCTCCCGGCTCGAGTTGCGGTACGCGAGCAGTATCGCTGGAAGCCACCGAAGATGGGTATGAATCGGACGACCAAGATGAGTTGATTAGTGATGACTGCATGGTGCGCATCTTGCAGTTTATACTGATGCGTAAATACTAAAATTGAGAGCTCAGGGCAACACAACGTACTGCATACCCCCTTCCATCAGCGATAACGACACCACGTCCCCATTTTCTTCGCCGGAATCAACATCATCTCCCGCTTCCGAGGCTAATGCATTGGACTCTACAAACCCGTTCAACGCTACAAAAGCACCTACTGCACATGTTTACCCCGCAGTCTATAAGCCTTCCGCACTTACCTCGGACCCTTTTATTGTCGAGCACCATGCATGGCTACGATACCCCAGTGCGCCGCGCGCACGGCCGTTGATCGACCTGACGTCGGAGGCTATGGAGGATATCCTGGGTGGCTTCAACGGCATGGACGTAGACGATGTAGATATAGGGGAGACGAAGAAGCCGTTGCTGCATCCTCGCCGAAACCTGCCCACGAACTCAAGCTCGTGCGGCTCAGAACCGTCGTTGTCGCGCTCCTCGTCATATTCTACGATTTCGTCGAGCTGCTCCGACCTGTTATTCATGACACCAAGTGACTGTACCGAGGAGCTTTCTGCAGTGTTTGTGCCATCACCCGTCTCTGACCGTGAGGGCAACACATGGACCAACTCACGCGTAGAGGCGTGGGTTAGGCCTCCGAACTTGGAAGAGCAGCCATCTTCGAGCAAATGGGAACAGCTGCTTGCTGCTGCTTCAGTCGCAGCGCCATAACACCATGTCGGGACACATTATGAAGGCGGAGACCCGCATCTGACGTGCATGGCTTCAGCGCTATCGATATACACAATGCCAATTTGATGGAACCGCTATCTCTTCCGCCGAGCAGTGTACACGAGCTCGTGTGTAGCTCAGAGTCGTCGTTGTTGCGCTCATCGTCATACTACATGATGTCGTTGAGCTGCACCGAAGTATCGTTCACGCCACCCTGTGATTGCGCGATTTCTTATTCCGAAGGATGCGCCGTCTACCAATACATGGATTAACATGCAGATTCCGAACTTTGAGAATTGCTTCCTTCGAAAAAGTGGCAACAGTTTCTCTTTGCTGATTTGGTCTTAACGCCGTAACACCATTCGTCACGCTGAGGAGCCACTCTTCTCTACAGGCGTGCGCTTCGATAGTGCATTTGATTTGCGTCGCGTCTCCCCGGCGCCATTGTTCCATCTTCCTTTCACTCTCTTCTCCATTACTAGGTATGCTCTTAGCTTCGGCAAGTTAATCAACGTTGCGTTTATGAATTATTGTACTTATAATCCTTGTGACAACCTTATGATTCGATTACTGCCTTTTGGTTTGTCCTTGTGGTATTAAGTTTATAGGCATGTTTAGGAAACGGTCTGCAGAACTCCGAACAATTAATGCTAATATGCGTTGATACTTGTCGTTCACGTTCTAAGTGTGTGGAATCCTCATGTGAACACAAAGTTATATATGTAAACTAGCTCGAGGCCTTGTGCTCCGTTCTCTATTGTAGTCTAAAATTGGTATACCACCCAAGTCCGGACTTTCAAACATTGCATTAACTTTTCCCTCCTCTTCGCACCTACAATGACTATAACACCTAAAATGATCTCTAACATTCGCCAGGCCATCCTCACTGCGGAGTCCATCCGCAAAACAGTGCAGGCATCCCCACAGATGGAAGACAACATTATTCCCATCCGTCCACTGCACGAATCCTCTCATATTCCTCCTTCAAAGCATTCCACTTCCCTTATGGGATTAGGCCTACCTCCTCACATAGAAGAATCACAAACGTATGCTTGTGAGGCAGGCGAACTCAGAGCGATGACAGGGCAAATTATCGATAATCTTTATTCCGCGTTAGCAGCACTTCCACGCCCTGACGGTCTCATGCCCCTCGAAACTCTTCATCAGAAGATTATCCACGTCCACCAACGCAATTATATTGACACGTTGACCAACTGGGCCGCAGAGACAAAGAACCTAATACCATCTTCTTTGTCTTCAGCTTCTTCCACTGGTGGCGCTTACTCGTTGACACCCACAGTGAGGCATCTAACCAAGAAGTCAAAGCGAGAGTTCAAATCCGTAAGCACAATTCACAATGTGTCCAATCTGCTCCTGAACAAGTGGCTTCAGGAATATCTTCCCCTCTTCGAATTCGCATTCGAAAAGGAGCGCTTTCCGAGCCGTGAGGACAAAAAGCAGCTCGCCCGCATATCTGGTATGTCCTACCGTCAAGTCTGCGTTTGGGTGAGTGAACATTTTAGTTTCCAACAATACTAGTCGTATTGACCGCAATATACAGTTCCAAAACCGCCGCTGTCGACGTAAATCTCACTCCCGCCATCCCCCGCCTGTGCCACAGACATTCGCAGAAATGAAGGCGCGCTTGAGTGCCTCCGCACGAGAATCATTGACGACCCCCTCGTCACTCAAGAGGAACTGTGGGGATGGAATAGAAGAAGTTGAACCTGTCTTGTCGAGTCCGAAAGTACTGGACGACACCATGTCGCCCGGCTCGAGTTACGGTACGCGAGCAGTCTCGCTGGAAGCCACCGAAGATGGGTATGAATCGGACGATCAAGATGAGTTGGTTGGTGATGGCTGCATGGTGCGTGTTTTGCGGCTGTTATACTGGTACAAAAATACTAAAATGGAGAGCTTAGGGCAACACAACGTACCGCCTCCCCCCTTCCATCAGCGATAACGACCCCACGTCCCCCCTTTCCTCACCCGAATCCACATCATCTCCCGCATCCGAGGTGAATGCATTAGACTCTGCAAACCCGCTCAACCCTATGAAAACATCTACTGCACACGTCTACCCCGCAGTCTATAAGCCTTCCGCACCCACCTCGGACCCCTTTATTGTCGAGCATCAACCGTGGCTACGATACCCCAGTGCGCGGCGCACAAGGTCGTTGATCGACCCGACGCCAGAGGCTATGGAGGATATCTTAGGTGGTTTCAACGGCATGGACGTAGATGATGTGGACATGACGGAGACGAAGAAGCCGTTGCCACTTCCTCGCCGAAACGTGTCCACGAACTCAAGCTCGTGCGGCTCAGAACCGTCGCTGTCGCGCTCGTCGTCATATTCTACGATTTCGTCGAGTTGCTCTGACCTGTCGTTCATGACACCAAGTGACTGTACCGAGGAGCTTCCTTCGGAGTTTGCACCGTCACCCGTCTCTGACTGCGAAAACAACACCTGGACTAGCGTGGAGACGTGGACTGAGACCCCAAAATTGAAGGACCAGCCGGGTTCAAGCAAGTGGGAACAACTGCTTGCCGCCGCATCGGTCGCAGCATCATAACACCATCACACATAACACATTGAGGAGGCGGGACTCCAG
>MU134432.1:4327-112162 GCA_015039355.1 Ramaria rubella | reverse complement strand
ATGGATTCGACGTTCTGCTTCATCTCCATTAATTCCGAAACTACCCGTGGGTCGACGAGACGACGTGTGTCGGTCTTGACAAACACTCGTTTCGCGAGATTCACCATCTCTTCACGGTTGCCATTGCATCGCCGCTTGAGGATCTCAGCCCATCCACATCGCCGGCGGGCATTGGTGAACCAGTTGGAGATGCTGGTCATTGTAACACGGGAATTATTCGTCTTATCCACAATGGCTTGCTTTTCCTCGCGCGTGGGATAGGGATTAAATATGTTGGTAACGAAGAATTTATAGGCGTGTTCGATGAATTCGGGGAGCGGGTTCGGATCAGAGGCGGAACGAGTAGATTCAGTGACGGAAATGGCACTGGAAGGGTTACGGGAAGGGAGAACTTGCGCGAGTGCAGATGCGATGGGTGTTTTAGTTGGATGTCGCAGGGACTGAAGGTAGGGCTTTGGTGAGCGATGAGGTCGAGGCGAGCTCATATGCGATTTAAAGGTGGTGTCAGAGAAATCCTGGACTAAAATATCCTGGCATTCTTTTAGAAGTGTAGAGTGGTGGGAAGCGGTTGTAGCTTCTATGTCTAGGGAACTCTTCACCAGCACACCGATATGGGTAGCAACAGTTTCCACAAGATTCATGGTATCTGCGCTCCACATAGATGCGGACAGTCCTGTAGCGACATCATTCTGTAACGTGGACCATATGTTGAAGAATGCCGCGAGAGACTTCGGGCCACCTAGAGTGGCATCTAGGAATTCTCCTTCTATGGCACTGAGACGTTTCTGCAGCGTTGCATTATCGATGCAATGCTTGGAGGCAAACATGGGAGTGCAGCCTGTTAGGCAGTGGCCGTCGTATGGTGGTGGTCAGAATTGGCAATCGTGGTAGTGGTTGAAAATTGAAAACAAAGGAAACAACGTAATTTTGTAGGTTTGCCTAATGAGGACAACAATGGTGGCGGGGCTTAAAACTTTGAAGCCGAGAAGCTCGGGCCTTCAAATAGTGCAATAGCTCTTGCACACTCTCACCTCTCCAGTCCACAATGACTATAACACCTGAAATGATCTCTAACCTTCGCCAGGTTATCCTTGTTGCGGAATCTATCCGTAAAACAGTGGGGACATGCTCACAAATAGACGACAAACACGCTACTCCAACCCATTCACTGCACGAATCCCGTCATATTCCTCCTCCAAAACATTTAACTCCTCATCTTATAGAATTAGGCCTACCTTCTCACATGGAAGAATCGCAAGCGTATCTCTGTAGGGCGAACTCACTCAGAGCGGTGACAAGGAAAATCATCGATGATGTTTATTCGACGTTAGCAGCACTTCCACGAGCTGACGGCCTGATACCCCTCGAAACTCTTCATCAACAGGTTATCCGTGTCCACCAACAAAATTATATCGACACGTTGAGCCGCTGGGCCGCAGAGACAAAGAAATCTTCTTTGTCTTCGGTTTCTTCCACTGGTTCTTCCTCATTGGCACCTAAAGCGAGACACCCGAACAAAAAGTCAAAGCGGGAGTTCAAATCTGTAAGCACAACTAACAAAATGTATAATTTGCTCTGAAAAAATGGCTTAAGGAATACCTTCCCCTCTTCGAATTTGCGTTTGAGAAGGACCGTTTTCCGAGCCGCGAGGACAAAAGGCATCTTGCCCGCATATCCGGCATGTCCTACCGTCAAGTTTGCGTTTGGGTAGGTGGCCATTTTCGTTCCAGGTGCCTTATTGATCCCACTACTCAGTTTCAAAACCGTCGTTGTCGGCGCAAGTCTCACTCACAGCGCCCATCGTCTGCACCGCAGACATTCGCAGAAATGAAGGCACGTTTGAGTGCTTCCGCACGGGAATCCTTGGCGAATCCCTCGTCGCTCAGGAAGAACTGTCAGAATCAGGATGAACACGCTGGAACGGAAGAAGTTGACACTGTCGAGTCGAGTCCGAAAGTGCTGGACGACACCATGTCGTCCGGCTCGAGTTACGGTACGCGAGCAGTCTCGCTGGAAGCCACCGAAGATGGGTATGAATCAGACGACCAAGATGAGTTGGTTGGTGATGGCTGCATGGTGCGTGTTTTGCGGCTGTTATACTGATGCGAAAATACTAAAATGGAGAGCTTAGGGCAACACAACGTACCGTCTGCCCCCTTCCATTAGCGATAACGACCCCACGCCCCCCCTTTCCTCACCCGAATCCACGTCATCTCCCGCATCCGAGGTGAATGCATTAGACTCTACAAACTCGCTCAACCCTATGAAAACACACACTGCACACGTTTACCCCGCAGTCTACAAGCCTTCCGCACTCACCTCGGATCCCTTTATTGTCGAGCACCAGCCGTGGCTACGATATCCCGGCGCGCCGCGCACGCGGTCGTTGATCGACCCTACGCCGGAGGCTATGGAGGATATCCTAGGTGGTTTCAACGGTATGGACGTGGATGATGTGGACGTAACGGAGACGAAGAAGCCGTTGCCGCTTCCTCGTCGAAACGTGTCCACGAACTCAAGCTCGTGCGGCTCAGAACCGTCGTTGTCGCGCTCGTCGTCATATTCTACGATTTCGTCGAGCTGCTCTGACCTGTCGTTCATGACACCAAGTGACTGTACCGAGGAGCTTCCTTCGGAGTTTGCACCGTCGCCCGTCTCTGACTGCGAAAACAACACCTGGACTAGCGTGAAGACGTGGACTGAAACCCCAAAATTGAAGGACCAGTCGGGTTCAAGCAAGTGGGAACAACTGCTTGCCGCCGCATCGGTCGCAGCATCATAACACCATCACACATAACACATTGAGGAGGCGGGACTCCAGTCTATCGACGCGCGCTCCGATAGTGCATCTGGCGCGTATCGCAGGTTATTATTCATGTTTTCCGTGCTGTCGTCGTCATATACCCTCATCTTTCCTCATCTCATCTTCTGCATGTTTTTATGCTAGGCTCGATATCGTCCAGGTTATCATTCATCATTCATCATCATCATGTTTATGGCTTGTTTTCCCATCTCTTGTTTTTCTAGCTGTATACGGAGAGGATAGTCTGTCGAACGCAAATAATAAAGCTTGCTAAATGGATTCAAGGAATTGCGTTACGTATTCCGCGCTTACGAACTGATAATAGGATTTCACACAATGTACTTTCTGTGATGCGCCTGCATACCCACCCGCACATGGTATTGAAGTTAGGCCCTACAATGACAGCTGCGCCACATAATGACACGGAATGGGGTAATTATGGTCTTTGCTGCGGTGCTGCAGCACAAGCCATGCTGTCAGCTCTTCTGACCCTTGGCAAGTTGGCTCAAGCTGACCATGTGAACTTTCCGTCAGATTCTGTGACCCGAAAGAAAGGGTCCGACGAATACCCACCACTAAGGCCACGCTATCCCATTGTCCTTATACTATTTTGCAATTGGAGATCCTGCCTGTCAACGGAATCAAACCAAAAACCACGGGCTATTGTTGACCATCGCTCGAGCACGACCTATGGGCCTAGGCCTACTTTACATGTCCATGCAACCACTGAATCTCGATATCAGATGCCTCGTTTTACCTCCCCCCGGAAGCCCACTAGCTGGTGTCGAAGATTTGGTTTGTCATTTTCCTTCAAGGTAGCGTACCCTTCAAGTTGGCCCCTGTCAGCCCCTATCCGATTTATATCCCACCTCGGAGTCATCTCCGTGGCCTTAGTGAAATATCGCTCTCTATTGTTAACCTCAGGGGCCCTTTTCATCCGACGCGTATCAGCTTCAAGTTCAATATTCACGCAGATCTTCGAACAGTGGTATACCATAAAAGCATTGCATTTATCCCCTCCTTGGCATTATTTATTTTAAAGCTATGATCCTCTTTTCATCAATTCGTTTCGACCTTCCCCTCATTTTTTCCTCTTCCAAAGGCACAATGAGATAGAGATCCCAATTCCCCCCTCCCTTGCCCGCCTCGAACAATGGTGAGCTGTCTTTTAAGCTCCTTTTAATCCTTCAGCTGCTTTCTTTCTCTTTTCATCTCATCTTTCACCTCGTGACGAGCTCATCTTCCGGGTCCAATCTCTCTTCCTCTCTAGTTTCATATCGTCAGTCGCCCGCTCGCCCCCCCCCCCCCCCCCCCCCCCCCCCCCCCCCCCCCCCCCCCCCGGGAATCCACACCCCAGGTGTTGTAACCTCGCGCCTGAGCTACGGATGGACCAATACCTAAAAAGATAATATCAATGGCGGATATTGACCATGACTGACCTTTCTACTCAAATACGTACCATGGACTTGAACTATGTTACTGAGAAATGATGAGGACGAAATCAAAGGAGACAAATTAAATAAATTTTCGACTGAGGTGTTACATTGTGAGCGATTCTATGACACAAGGTTTTATTTTATATTTTTAAAAAAAAACTCAGTGAGCACTGTTGTACTTTACAAACACAAGTGGTCCACATGCTCCAGTGGTGTGGTACATTTATTTTCACCATCATCGGCAGCAAGAAGTTCAGCGGGTAAGGATGGTGAGTTTATCGTAAATGGGCGCATCAGAAACTTGTGGTTGTGAACTTTAATTATACATGAAAGAGTGAACATCGTATGATTCTTATTCCCTCATTAAACCAAATTCCTTCAGTTGTAAGACCGGCAAGACTGACCTCGTAACTTTTTTCTCAACTTAGGGAATTGAAGACTCCCAAGGAGTCTCCTCATCAATACATATAAGTTTGAAGAAGAATTCCAGTGGAATATTGCCCTGAATCTTCCGAGTCAATTCAGGAGCCCTATCCCCACCCTGTCTTGTGAATGTTACAGAAATTTCAGGAGGCTTCATGTGCATCACCACTAAGTTCTGTCCAGTAGAACGTGGAAAACAGGATTGGGCCTGGACCCTGAAGTATTAAATAGAATAACAAATGCTGAGAAATCATTGAATGCACCAGAACCTAATGAGTGTCGATCTGCCACGTTTGTTAGGGTATCGTTGATCTCTCGAACCTCCCATCAGATTACTAAGTGCGTTTATGGCCAAATGGTCACAGCCTCATAGGAAGGAAATCAATAAAGTCTTAGGCCTGAGTCGGTGTAATCTGCTTACAAGTCGAAAATAGACACTCCGGTCCGCACCATAGTTGACGAAATTCTTTTTACACTTTCCCTGTCACCCTCTAGGATTCCGTGGAATGAGGGTCCTGACCTTGCATAAACCGCTGGCCTTTCGTTTGCAAAAGCCTTTATGAGTTGCAATGTTCGATTGAGCTCTATAGAGTCTTGATATTTCAGTGTAATTCAAGTGTTGCCAACACTCAGGCTCGCAGCTTCGCAGGTGTATGACGCATAGCATAACTTAGTTCATGTTCGACGTGTTTCTTATCCAATTTATACCAATGATCTAATGGTGAAGAATGCAATAATGCCTATTTTAGAAGGAAGCAATATAGATAATGTTTTCTCACATATTATAGTGATCACAGCCGTATATGGGTCACCTGCCTTGGCTGCCTGCCCATGCTGCCCATTGTTTATTATGCACTACCTCCTTTCCGCGTCGATAACCACGCACCCACTGCATTTCATGGAATGTAATTGGTGTTGCTGAAACGGTCTTCGCGTCGTGGCCTATCTCGGAAAGAACTGTGAATTGTGGAAAGAGTTGAGCGGCATCATTTTCAAGCGCCCGCAGGGAGCGTAAGGTCTGCCACTGTCGCCTTTTACTCCCCGTCAGCACGATGTACACACTCTGTCGAAACCCTCCTGCCCTCTCAGCACTGCCAGAGGATATTCTTCTCGAAATCGCTTGCTACCTGGACGTTGAGGATATATTTACCTTGCGCACAGTATGTTTGTTTCTGCACGACTATTTCTCGTGCCCATGAACTGATGGAGGACTAGACAAATAAACGATTGTATGCATTTACCGCCTCAAGACATTTGTGGCATCAGATCACATTCCGTCTTTGTTACCGCTTGCCTCTGGCCATTCCACCGTTCCGAGCTCGCTCCACAATCTCATCGCATGAGTTCCAGTGTATCATTAAGCGTGCCTTGCGTCTGGAAAACAATTGGCGAAGTGACTCCCCCCAACCCACCAAGCCTCCTCGATATATAGAGCTCACGTCTTCGAAAGACAACTATGTCATGATGCTCAGGTTGTTGCCCGGAGGCCGTCTCTTTCTACTCATAACTGCGGACGGCAGTTTGACATGCCGCGACATAACTGATGGCCGTGTTGTCGGTGAATGGAAACACGGGGGATATAAAGTGCACAGTATAGATGTAGACTTGGTCGATGACGGCCAGGCCATGATACTCACGGTGTCGGTGGATCGTTTGAAAACAACTTCGTTGTGAGTCTTATTAAATCTGTTGGACTCCATACTTAATCGTGATTTAGCTCTGGTGGATCCTATGAGACCCATATGGTGCACGTATTGCGTATCGACGTGACAGAGGATGTCAATACTGGGCTTCAAGTCAATTTTGTCCACATAATGGCATCTCCGTGGGATAGCCCTTGGTGGATTGTATCAGTAGAGGGGGATGTAATTGCGGCATATGCCTGTGAGTTGACTACAACTCCGCTGAGTCAATTTGTAGTTTGGATTGCCAATTGGCGTACGGCGACCGCCGCCGTTGTACATTTACCTGAAAGCATTATTAATGTACGCTTTCCTGGCCTTCGTTTAACGTTTTCTCACTTAGCTCTATGTAGCTGCAGACTTGGCCAACGTTACAAGTTGTTGGTGGCCAAGTCATCATCCACGAGGAGCGTGGTTGTTCTCCTGCATCGATTATATTTCCCGTCCCAGATACATTGTTTTCTACGGAGGGTGCAGACCCGCTGCCTCACGTCAAGATAACTCCCACTCTTTTACAAGATGGTGATGACGAAGATAACGCTTATCAAACTCGATTTTCAAAGCTTTGGCGCAACGACC
Organism: Ramaria rubella; assembly: GCA_015039355.1. NCBI lineage: Eukaryota > Fungi > Basidiomycota > Agaricomycetes > Gomphales > Gomphaceae > Ramaria > Ramaria rubella. The sequence goes on along the minus strand of MU134432.1, from coordinate 105,239 downwards.
GCGCACGTAACAGCACTAATCGCCCTCTCTCCCTATTCGCCATATCAATGTCAACTAACCTAGAAGCTAAGCGCACGGTCACCGTACAGACCTTTGACCCATTTCCCACTCCGAAATCTCTTGCCTCCGGAGCCGCATGCAAGACAATCCAGAAATCCTCTGTTTGGAAACACGTGGCTTTTGTTCCGGAAACGCATGATGGTCTGCGATTTACCTTTTGTCTTGGTCGATACGGTTCATTCCCGATATGGATTGAAGAAGATGAAGCACCTGCAGAATTTCCGGAGGGGACTGTTTACCTTCCAGAGCTTCGCCTCATGGGCCTTTTCACTGAATACAAGGACGGTGCGACTCGCCATGCCAAGGAATTGGCATGTCCGGAAGGAATGCAACTTGATGATTTGCAGTGCTTGGATTTCGATGACGCGGAAGGAATCTTGTGCGGAGTAACTGAATCAGGCGTTTGGATCATCGAATACTCGTGATATGCAATCAGCCCCTTGGCTGCGCACATAGATACCATCATTCTTCATATTTCTGTTCTAAGTGGTCCATAGACCCTGGAAATTTGGTTTCAATATTGTTTGGGTTACAGTGGTTATTTCGTTTTTATAGCTTGAAATCATCTGCTAAGTACTACTAGTTGTGCCATTACTCTCGATATTGTTGTAATAGACCAAAACAATCGGAAAGAGGCGAAACACCAAATCAGACGTGCATGGTTGGGGCCGCCACATCATTATCAAGCTCCCACCTGCCAACCTCTTTCATGGCCTCAGCATCGCCCTGCTTGAGTTCTGGTGCATCCAACACGTTGCTGACCATCTCCCACGGATCCCGCCCACCGCCGTGAACCAAAACTTCCCGCTTGAATTTTTCCCCCATTTTCCGATCGAGTGGGTTCGCCTGGAACAGCTTCTGCCATACACGGCCTGCAATGGCACGATCAAACATGTATGAGTAATATGTTGCGCCGTAGCTGTAAAGGTGCCCGAATTGCGTCTGCCATGATGTACCGGGTACGGACGGAATAGGGCTTTGGGCGTCTTGCAACTGGGCGAAGGCCGTGGTAGAGTCGAAGCCTGGGTTGAGTGGGAGGGAGGAGTGATAAATCTGATCAATTAGTCCGAGAAGAACCTGTGAGTGGCTGTCCAGTGCAGAGGATGGAGTATCGCCATCTTTGTAGGGATATTGGACTCGGCGATCGGACGCAGGCTCCGTGAAAAGTGAGAGTACTTTCGGGGAGGTAAGGAAGTATTCCATAAGGATCGAAGGTAGCTCCACAAAGTCGGTTGCACATCGCGTTCCAGATACATTTTGATATTCAGTTCGACCAACCATAGCTGAAGTGAGGGTTCAGTTACATTTCACAGCAGATATCAAAAGTAGATACTTACAATGTAGTGCATGACCCATCTCATGACAGAGAGTCAATACTTCCTGCCACTCGAGGTATACCGGCTCGCGAGGATTCCTCGGCCGTGAAATTTCGAACATTAATACTGCGACAGGTAGTTGGTATGTTCCTTCTCGTCCTCGCACAGTATAACGATTGAATGGAAGAACGTCACGGAGGGCGGAAACTGAAGCACCATTCTCTAGATCTTCAGCTGTAAAGTCACCATGCTCGTCGTCATCGTCTGTCCGCCGGGAGCAGACAACAGTGTAATGCGCAGCTCCATTGGCCTTACCTTCCCGACTGAACAAATCGACATAGAGCCAACCAATGACTCCTTCGTCTTCGTGCAAGACCTCTAATTTTTGGACATCTGAATGCCAGACCTCACCCTTAAGTATCTCGGCTGGACGGAAGGATATCCCGTACAGATGATAAAATAACCTCGACAACCCACAGAACGTTTTTCCAGGTGTTAATGCAGCAAGTGCGATTGGCGGTGATGGTCTCGCAGGAGGCATGAAGGCATCACGATCCCATGCGTAGACCCGTGGTGGATCGGCAAGTTGTAAATGCGCTTGTTTAAGCTGAGCTATATATCGAACAGCGTCCATGACTTGCGATCGCGAATGAGAGATTCTGGTATCTAAGAATTGTTGCACATTCTCTATAATACAATATGTAAATGCAAAGGAATACCTGACATGAAGGACGCTGCTGACCCGGAGACTTCGCCATTTTATCTTCCAGCGCGAGATGCGCATAACTCTCTCTTCCAACAAGGCGGGAGAGTTCAGCCCTTGCCCGCAATAACCGTTCGAGCACCTCTACTTGGGCTGGAGTGCTTGCATTGGCTGATAGATACAATTTTCGTCGGGCCACCTCTTCCGAGGGGCTACGCATGATAAGCTGTGCTTCGGCCGTACCAGGATAGATTGACAATGTTGTCCCAAAGCTTTTCGCCTTTAGGCGAGAAAGCCCTCGCAAGCTCCTTCCTTGCAAGTCGTTGGCCTCTAAGATCGCAGGTGGCCGTGTCGTGTGTGCTTCATTAAGAAATGACCTTCCAAGCACAATAATTTCAGAGGATAAAGACACGAAACGTTCTCGTTGCTGCGTGGGCAAGTCAACTCCGGATTTTATGAAATCTCGCCAGAAAATTAGGGCGGTTTGATATGCTTCAGGGCCAAGCGAGCCTACGGTTGTCCGGTCGGCAAGTACACCTTTGAGAACCTACAAAAACATCAAGATGCGATGCATGGAGGCATAATCGATACTGCCCCACCTCAGAAAGTCCTGCGTGTGTGTTTAGGACATTCATGAACTCACAGAGCATTTCATATGCACTGTTAGCATTCTCTATCCACAGTGGATCGGGATGAGCATTCCGAACCAGTTCTGCTAGATCGATAACGTTGCATAGCATGTCGCTGAGCCTGTCAAGATTTTTGACGACTTTAAGCATCTCTGATTGTGATGGAGGAGCTCGAAGAATACGATCTACTAGTCGTCGGGCCCGTGAAATAGTCAACGCTGCTACATCCGTGAATTGAGTCGGCTCATGGAGTAACGGGTGGTGAAAGAGTCCAGTGGTCGTTGTGGTCGATGAAACGATAGGTTTCGGATGGTCGAATAGCGGAATCAGTGATAAATCATCGACGGATGCTGGTCGTACGTTCGCAAACGTAGCAAGAAAGGAAGATAGGTGAGGCTTTTTTGTTCGTAGACATCCCTTAAATGTGAAGACGGGACAAGGACGAAACATTGACGGCGCCAATGTACATATGACCACGCTAATGTCTAATTAGCTTTCGTCGCCTATGAACATTTTCACCATGTAATATTACTGTTGCGTGAAAGGGAAGGCATGCAATGATAAGATAATTGACAAGAACGATAGGTAGCCATGACGCGAGTAGTATGGAAGCACCGATTCCGAGAAATAGAATGCAGACGGGATGAATCAGGTACTCAGCTACTCAAAAGTGCTACACTCGCTTCCTACCGGTGCACTAGTGGCATGTGTCGAACCGTTCATTGGTTCGCCACCCCCATTCAAACCAGACGGTCCCGCCACAGGTGGACTGTCCGTAGGCGGGAGGGACTTTCCAGGTATCGGTTCTACAGCATAAAACCAGAATTTACTCTTCTTCTTCCCCGCAACTGAAGGTAATGCAACTTCGTTAGGTCGCAAGTTTCCAGGCTTCGGGGGGTCTGGTTTGTCTTCGATCTCCATCAACTCCTCATGTAACGAAGGTGTCGCGGAGCCACTCGTCCGTGAACGTTTCGCAGGTGGGGGAAGATCAAGCAACCCCTCAGTTGTTGCGCCGAGTCGGCTTGAACGCCGTTCGCCGCGCCATTCCGCATGGGAGCTACGTCTATCGTTGGCATTGGTGACAGCTGTGCGAGTAGATCGTCGTCGTTCTGTGCCTGCCAGTGCAGCTGCTCGTCGAGGACGGCGCGGTCTTCCATACCCACCATCCTCGTCGTCCTCATCGGAAAGCGGATCGTCGTTAATAAAATCAGCTTCGTCGTCCATACGATCTTGATCTTGGTAATCATCGTCGATAAACTCCTGCTCATCTTCCTCCTAATTTGTATCTGTAAGACAAGAAAAAGCGAATAGAGGCGGATGGCGTACTTCGTCGTCATCCACATTATGATAAACGTAGTCTGGTCGATGCGTGGAGCGTCGAGTACGTGGCCCTCGGATAGTGTCCTCCACCACCTGTGCAGCAGCAAGTTGCTTCTGCAGAAATTTCTTTCGCGCCCTCGCAACGCGCTGTGAAGGAATAGCTTTAAATCCATGAGAATGAATGGCGATCCATGAGAAAGGGTACCTGCAACTCTGAATCTACGTCGTCAACCCGATCTTCCAAAATCTTGATCAAAGCTAAATGGGCAGCGTCGGTCTTCGACCGCTTCTCTCCATCCTTGGCCGGTGGAGGGGCATTGTTTTTAAGATCCTCGATGACTCCAAGGTATTCGTCTTTTGTCGAAGAGATCTTTACGAAAGTTGCCGTCACTTTCCACGGGTTTGTTGAAACATACAAGCGAGGTGACACTAAGGAGAAACTCCATTAGTCGCGTCACAAATGTAAGATTTTCACGTCATTTAGGACGGGAAACATCAATGGATCGGGAACATAACGCGCAGACCAGCATTTAGAGAATCGTGGACGCGCCGACAAGGTAGCAAACACATGCAAATAAGAGAGCCGAGAGTTACTAACCGTCGACCGCCCAGTAACGTCTCTTTTTCGCATCCTGTCCCAAAGGGACCATAGTAAGGTTAACCTTTGAGTGTGGGTCGTCGTCGGGAATTTGTTGAGTCTCTTGAGCGATTTCGACGTTGGATTTCTTGTGCTTCATGTGCACCACGCCCCAACTACGGTCGATAAGACCTTTGATTTCTGCGCTATAGCTCAGCTGCCATTCAACAAGTTGTCGTAATATGCGAAGCTTGGGACAAGTTTCGTTGGCTCGACACAGGTAAATTAGACAAATGGCCCACCTTGAGGTCCCAAGAAAACCTAAAGAATCCATTTGGGTCTTGACCGTAGAAAGGGTCGATGTTTTTCATTTGTTTATCGTCCCAGAAGTTCGTTCGTTCCCCTTTGACCATCCATTCCGCAAAGAATGTAGCGACAGTGCCTGAGATGACTTCAGGACTGAGGGTCATCGTCTTGAGATACGCGTCATTGAGGTCTAGCAGTTGCAAACGCACCCAGTATTACGCGTTTGAGGTCGCAGGTTGAGGATAAACCGAGCCAGGATTTGCTCCAGAATCTGGTGCGGCCCGCTAAACAGCAGCGCTTCCTCCAGGCTATGGCGCCGTTGAGCTACTTTCACAGGTTATCCACTTGAAGATCTATGTTAACACTCACTCCGAGGCACCCTCTAACCCATCCACCTCCTGCTTCAGCTTTGTGAATTTGCAAATGAACGAATAGACAAAAGCGGTTTCCCAACGATCTTCCGGGTGGGCCGCAGTTGAAGGCGGACAGATATGGCCCTTTTTGATTTCGTCTCCCCTTGGAAATGCGGCCATGATAGAAGGCGTGTGGTGGAGGGAAGCAAACAAGAAACGCGCCGATGTGGGTGGTGCTTACGGACTTGATTATGGGCGTTCTGTATGAAACTATGTGTCCCTAACCTTAATCTATCGGCTTTTCCTTTCATATTTCCCACCATGCACAACAGAGTCGAATATTATACACAGGGAAGAAAAAAGAAAGTATATTCATCGACACATACACGAGAAAAGGTAAGAAAGAGGTTGAAGGACACCAGTCCAGTCCGGGGGTATTATCCTGGTCCGACCTAGTAAGGCAATAAGTCCGCGGCAAACTGGCAGTAAAATTCAATAACACACCTTGGGAATATCATGGTGCTCGCTCAGTGCCTCAAGTTTATTGTTAAAATCGTTTACACGGTCCTTATGTGTTTTATTCGCCATCTTTGTCACTCTCTTCGCAAGCTGTGGGCATCTTTTCAGGATATGAGAGCATAAGTAAATTTCACAGCATACGCACCCGTTCACGTTGCATTTCCTCAAATCTTTTCTCCGCTTCGGTCTTGCGTCCTCCAATGGCCGGGGAGTTCCGTCCACTGCCACTGGGCGTATCCGTCTTATCTGCTTCATCCAACCCCGTTTCCTGAAGTCGTGCTCGAGCTGTATCTGTTTTCTCCTTATTCTTGGACTTGGAGGACTTCTTCTTTCTGGACAACCAATTAGAAAAGATAACACTGAATATGACAATAAACGCACTTCTTCGTCACTCCGCCATCCGCCACGCCTTTGAGCTTAAGAGAGCCTCCAGGCCGAAAGTCATAATCTGACATCCGAGGTGGCGGAACAGGGTTGAAGTGTGACCTTGATCAGGTGTCACAGTCACGCCGTTTCTACACCAAAATTGCAGACCATCTCTACCGTATATTTGGTGCCTACCGCCAGGTCCAAGGTGTTCACATGATTAAGCCTTGCGGGTGTCGCAGTGACGGATTGACAGAGAAGGCTTCTATGGTTGTCTGTATTTCTGATTTCGACTGTGTCGTCACGGCTTCGAAACGGCAGCTCTGAAACCAGCTTCCCCCGGTATATCTGAAAGGTAAATGTACTCTGAACATTTATCATGGTAAATTTATTTGTCGTGTTCGCTGACGCTAACCATTTACTTCGCAGCGGTAAGTTCCACCATACAGGAAGAACGACAGGATGTATCTAACAATCCTAATGATCATCGATCATCATGCATCATGCATCAGTCTTGCTATCTGCAATAAATTTTCTTGTGGCCGCCGGTTCGGCATACTCAGTAAGTACTCCTGCTCAGAATCCGGCTCCTACCCTTATTGAACACTAAATGTCGTTTTAGGAAGTTCCGCCCATCGTGCGACTACATGCTCTTTGTGCAGTAGATTTATTTATGTGCCACTCCATAGATCTGATATGTTTGTGTCTCTCATGAACAAGTCCAGTACTGAACCAGATCCAGAATTCCAACTGAGGTCTAACCGGTCCCGGGCCCTCTTGCCTCCCTCTCCTCTTCCCCCCACCTCGAGCTACGATCTACTAGCCTCGAATCCAATCTATGACGGTAAAATCGCGCTTCTAGTAGTCACATGGATGGTATTTTCCGTTTTTATTACCTTATCATTTATCACCGTACCATGCTGAAATATTAATACCCAATAATTATTCTTCTCTTTGCAAAATATTTCTCACTTGTAGGTAAGTGAGGGGCTTTTGTATTTGAATCTACGGTTAGCGACTCGGACGTCCTTCTGATGCCTATTAGTTCCTGTCCCATGATGAGTCCCATAAATGTAGCTTCAGAAAACGCCTGCCTGCTATTAAACTTTGTAAGAAGCCATGTAACTACTTTGAGTTATCCATTCTGTGTCTCTAATTTTTTCTTTGAGTTAGCTCAAATACGATACATGTATTGAACGAATATTGAACATTTGTATCGCGATGAGTTGTGGACATTCTACATTTCCATCAATATAGTTATTTCTGGGCGCTTATTGGCTTACATCTCCATGACCGGTAGACAGAAGCATAGACCCACCCTGCCTACAATACCAATACCTTCAAATAATTACCAGTCTCGCGCGTTAGCTCAGAATGGCGCCTTGACCCCTTTGCTTCTCAAGCCCATGTCTAACTCACGAAAGCTGCCAGGGGAGGATCTAAACCAGGTTGACCCAGATGATTTATTCATCCGGTTTACCATACCAGAAATCAAGGCTATTCAATCAAAGTTACGGTAGGCATTGGTCATCTCACGCATGCTCATAGCCCTGAATGGTAACCTGACACCTCAGAGCGGATGCAGACGCTAAACAGGAGGAGTTGCGGCTGATGGTTGGGTGCGTGAATTCTTGTGATATAGGTCAATCTTCCCTCTTATTTTGAAAGAACAGGGAACGATATCGTGATTTATTACAGGCATCGACGTCTATAGTATCAATTGCTGACTCGTCATGCCGTGTCATGGGTGCTTTATCCAATGTGAAAGACGCCATTGTCGCTGACGAATCTCAGCGGAAACCACGGAGCTCCTCTATAAGATCAAATGACGGTACGTTGCCTGAAACGTTGAAAATGAAGCAAGACCTTAACATCGGCAATAGATGCCCATCTGAAGGCATTGCAATCTCTGTCGGCTCACTTGAAGCTGCTCTTGGATGCGCCGGAGCATTTATGGCGACTTCTGGAGAAGAAACAACATCTTCAAGCTGCTTGGTTATTCTTATTGGCCCGAGTGGTGCATCGAGCATTGGTCACAGAAGATCCAGAGGAAGGGGTTTGGAAAAGCGAAGGTATCAATGTCCTAGTACGTATGGATCTGCTTTACGGGGTATCTGTGCTATACGTTTGTACTAACACGGCTCGAGGTACAATTTCCACTCGTGCAGCGGCAATGGGATATTGTTGCGCAATTTCGTCCGCAAATTGTCCATCGAGCGACCCAGTACCTAAGAGAGACTTCCACGTCTTCTGAGGTATATATCTATTTAGCTTACCCTCCTTAATTTATTCATGCCAATATAGGATGCATGCTCGACAGTTCTCACTCTTCACCTTCTTGACTCTCTTCCACTCAAAGAAACACTTTCTACCCTTCTCCATCAACGTTCCCGGACACTTAACGGTCTCCTTTCACACAATCTAGATGCTCGTTCTTTTTCGCGTCCAGGGTCTCCCATCTTTAAGAGTAGGGGCCAAGTCCACCCGACGAACGGCTTGCCCACTGGCAGGAGTCCCACACATAGCCGTAATCGCAAAGATGTCGTCCGCGAAGTACGAACAGCCTTACTGGAGTTGTTCGATATTGTATATGGGACTATGTGCGTTGCGAGGGCTGTCTTTGATTCTTGCAGGGGCACGAACGGACAGAAATCATTCGTAGAACGGTCCTTGGAAGATATACATTCTGGCAATTCACCTGAGATAGTGCTGACAACATCAGCCCTGATGACCACCTTGCCATCTTCGACCCACCTTCTTACTCTCCCCCCTTCAATTCTGTCCTACAAACCCTACATCGATCTCAAGTCTCCGAGCTCACATGTGGATCCCGTCGTCTTGCACGAAAAAGTATCAGCGTGGTTTGACAAAGCAATGGGAGGTATAGCAGGGCGTGTACAAGTCTGGTTTTCGTGTCTAGAAAGCATCCGCGAGGTCTGGAGCATTAGGCGAAAGGTGTTGGCTAGATTGCACGCCAGCCAAGGTCTAGAAGAGCACGAGAGGTCACAGATACAGACAGTTCTGGATAACGGTGTTAAAGGTAGAGTGGGTGAAGTCATGGCTTTGGCCTTGGGAGACCTTGAAAAGACATTGGATACTACTCTCAGGAAGGCTGTCCATAATATCAAAGGTGAAGTCAAGGATATCCAACTTGGTGAGCGCAGTTGGTGACACCGATGACAAAATTAAGCTCAGTTGTGCAACAGACATCAATCCCTCCACTTTTCTGTTCTCTGCCCCGACAATATCTACTCTTCTGTTGCAAATACCGGATAATGCGGGTACTGCAACGTCTCCTTTGAAACGGTTTAAGGACGCCGTGCGTCAGCGTGTTGAGGGGCGTACACCACTGCTGTACCGCGTTCTAAGCGAAATCGAATCCAAGGCGCACGAAATAAATAAGAATTTGGATGTGATGAAGGAAGATGATGATAAGTCTCAGTATGTCGATGGCTGTTCCATGGTTGATGCCGTTTGACGTCTTCATTTTCAGAAACTTAAAAAGTCGGGTTATGGAATTTTATTATGGAGCAGCTCAAGTTTCCGCAGCCAATATATGTGTGGTCCTGGAGCGGATTCTGACCGAAGAGCTTTCAAACACCGGAACAGGTACTGTCCCAGCCGTTAACGCCATTGTGTTTGTGGGCCGGCTATGTTATTACTTGTCTTTGTCACCCTGCATCAGTAGTCTTCGGTGTCGAAATGAAACAGTGCAAGGTAAATATATTTCATATATAAAGCTTACTTCATGCTGAAAGGTCAACAGCCCTTGACGAATCCTTGAATAGATTGCATGAGCTTTCGTTGGACACTTGGCGAACACATGCTGTATCAAAAGCTATTACAAAATGCAATGCAATCATTGACCCCGCTCCCGCCGATGGTCAGTCGTTCAGATATGCCAATTAATGCTTCTCCTATTTAGTTATTTTCTTCAGTGGAATTTTCATGGCCTAGCCAACCTTCATCATACCTTGTCAACGCATTTCTCTCCCTTATATCTTCGCTTGACTGCCTCGGTCTTCCACGGGTGGCTTTGATGAACAAAGGTATCATAAGAAAGGTGTTACAGGAGTTTCAATTGGCTCTGATGGCGAAGGTCTCTACGAACGATCATACCTGGCGGTGGGATCAGGTGCAGCTCCTCTGGGACCTCACCTTCCTAGAAATACTATCCTCCCGACAAATGGCGCCCTCAACTACAGCGGAAGCAGGGAATGGTTTGACAGCGACATTGTCACTTTTGCGACTTCGTGTCCGTCCTTCACTTTACCTGATTTATCGAGGCTTACTGATGATATTCGCCTATCTAGCTTCAGTCCGTTGCCCCCAAAGATGCGTTCTCAAGGCTTGAAGCACATATTGATCGCTCCATACACCTGTACCTGCCACGCTCACAGACTCTGATTGCACCACTTATTACCACTCAGACACTTCTGGGGCCGCATGCAAATGGAAATGGGGCCGAATCTATCGCGAACGCACCAAAAGCGAAGGCCACAGCGCTTCTATCATTGGGGGTTCCCGAATCGGATAAGGATTACCGGCCTGCGATGGAAACTGTCAGACCCTCTGCCAGGTTTGGATTGTTGTTGGTGGGGAGTACAGGAATGCGATAGGTTTAAACTATCTCTGTTCGATACAGAGACATTGAGCCTCGCAGACCGCGCACGTTGAGTTAAAACAGCAAGCACTATCAACAGATGCTTTCTTCGTTGATAGGCTAGCTGGTGAACAGCCTGAGCTTGCGCAGGAGTTCCGGACCAGGTACGTTCATCCAACCAACCAGCCATCAATAAAACAGTGTATCCTGGAGACCTGCATTTATCTTTATACCCTCAAAACAATCACCGAGTTCACGACGCCTTGTGGTGGTACATCATGTCGAACCACATCGAAGTTCGCAAGTTCGGAACGCTTGACCTCTGGATACAACAAGGAACAGCCCATTTCCACACTGCGCACTGCAAGGAATGTGCCAGGTCTCATCCACTTCATTAAGTACTCTACAATTGCCCTTTTCTCCTTGCCGTCAATTCCAACAGATGCAGCGACCCACACCACGTCATAGTTGGCAAATACGCTCTGATCCTCGGCCCAAATATCAAGGTCCCTGAATGAAAAAATTGCCACTGCCTCTTTGCCGCCGATAGCCGGTAATTTCTGCACCCATGCGGCGGCCATGGCATTGGCCTCTGGGTCTTTGTCGTATAGGACAACCTCCCCTTGGGTCTTCTGGCCCACCAACACCGCTGACAGTGGAAGTGGACCTGAACCTATGAAGGCCATCCGTCGTGTGGTTGAGCACCCAGCGGCTTTCAAACTATTGAGTTCATATCGCGTGAGTGCAGCATAATTGTCCCAGTACCAGAAAGTACGCATGGTGGAAACCACATCCGAGTTGGTTGCTAGGATCTGGGCCCAATACCGCTCCATGCAACCCTCAGCGTCCATGGCGCGTTCGATGAGACATTTTACGTCGAAATTCGATTTATGAGTCGAATGACTCTCATCTTGGAGATGCTCGATGAGGTGATTAGATGGGATCCGGATTTGTAAACAGAGTGATACAAGCTCGGTGAAGACCTTGTTGACAATAGGCGATGGGTGCAACGAAGGAAGCGCAAGGATTTGGTTGTAGAGCTCAATGATTTGCGCAAAGATGCTAGTTTGTGTGGTGCAAGTCATGAGGGAATTCGAATGGCTGAATCAACTAAGATAGAAAATGCGCCTATTATACTTGTAATAAGCTATACGCTATCATCAACTGTCGGGCATTGAATATTGATCCTTTGATTACAGGGTTGGTGTAAATTTCGGCCCGAACATCTCCTGCGAATTAAGTCCTCTCAGTGTGCAGGACAATGACCTACATAAATGCTTACAATGCTCAATAATTCAAACACCTATCCGTTTATCCCACACCTAAATTAATCCGGGTGCATCAGCTGTGTAGTACTCGGAAGACTCGGCCCCTCAACTCAAGGACGCCAACAAGGTCCGAGGTTCATATAAAGAATTGGAAAAACGCACCTCAAAAAATCGCCTTCGATCTCCAACTTTGATGCCTCGACAAGATGTCAAGTCCAAGTTTGTGAGTGACGTACATGCATCCACAATTTGAAACACAGAATTGTCTTAGTAGATCGTGTTAGTTCACGCGGAGAGTTAGAACTCCTTTGATGGATACTACTTACAGCCGAATTTTGTTCCCGCGATTTCAAGGGTGGTCAAATAGATGCACGAAGCGATGTATGGAGCAGCCTCGTCGCCGACATCAGTCTGATTTAAAATCAACGTACGAAGTGAGGATGGCGCGTATGCGGTTGGACCCTCCATTATGTCAGAATCTTTAAGTTGAACTCCTCCATCCAAAGGAAGAAGCCCAACAAGATCTGACGATCGAAGCCGGGGGATACTCGAAAGATTAAGAATCTAGGGGAAGAACGCATGAAACTGGGACAAGTGGAGTTCTCCTCGGAAAACAAGATACCTACTTTACATCGCCTGCCAACCTTGCGAACGAAGGTTGCAAGTGGGGAGTTTACAGTGTAAAATCCAAGCTTTGTGTTACCTACAAGACTGATGCTGTCGAGACTTTTGCATTGCATCAATAGTTCACTTAAAGAATCCAGGATTTGGTCGGTCAAAGTATGAGAGCCCGCAAGCGTACTGACGCTTGAAGATGGTGAAGCTCCCAAGGCACCAATGTGAAGCGTACGCAAAGAGGTAAAAATTGATCTGGAGAACTTGGAAGATCCCAGAGTTTGTAAAAACGCTGAGGTCAGGGGTGTCGACGTAAGTGATAACTTCTCAAGGGAAAAGTTAGGTGGTTGATCGTATAAAACTGTCGGCTGTCGAATGGGTGTAAAGGACACATCAAGGCGAAGGAGAGCAGGACAGCGCGGTATTGCACGTGATAAACTAAGTTCAGATACCAAAGTATGTCTGAGCTTTAATGATCGCAAGCAGGCTAAAGGTCTGTGTTGCTCCTTGACACTCACCTCGATATGCGCTATCGAGGCAAATCCGGCGTCCGTCTGAAAACAATAGGATCAAGATCAATTGGAATCAGATATCAGTGACGGACCAGGTTGGACAATCCAGCTAGCTTCAACACTTCGAGCCGGAGACATTCAGCAGTGAGAAGGGAGATGGAGACAATGGGCGCAGAAGTATAGGAGAGGTTTAGGCTTTTGAGGCCTTTACACGACTGTGCTGCGGCCTCCACCGTTTTTTGCGATACTTTTGAGCTTTTTCTACCATCAAGAGAAAATTCAGCATAGATTAACGATTATAGACCTGTTGACGATACAGACCGAAGATTAAGAATTTCTAGAGCGGGAAACCCCGAAAGCAACCGTGCTACCACGTCATCAGACACTTTGGTGAGTTCTGTCAAATGCAATGCCCTCAGGGAAGAGTCCACTTTCGATAAAGCTTTGATCGTTAAGGGTGACACGCCAGGTAATGTACCAGTTAATACGATGGGATCGCCGCGAAGAAAAAACTAGTAGGTACAGGCTCGTGAAGTTGACAAGGCGTGAAAACCACGAAATGCTTACGGTGGAAATAAATGGGTGAGAAAGTCGTGAAGGGTGGCTGGCACTGAGCATAGAAAAAAGACGAGGAATGATAGCATCTGGTAGAATTTTGAGCCATTGTTGAGTTTCATCTCTCCTGTTTTGAAAGAGAAATTCTAAGTTCGTTACAAAGACGCGTGCACAGAGTGTCGTGAGAGCACAAACACCGCTACTGGTTGGGATGCGAGTCGACAACGCCGTAGATGTTGGGGCGCTCAGTTGCGTAGTCAGTGGGTCCTGGTCGTCAACAGAAGAGCCTCCAAACGCATGTCCACGCTTAGGGCGCTTTGAAGATGTACTCGCGCCAGAGGGTTTTACTGCAACTCGCTTTGGCATAAAATACTTATAAGGTTGGCCGCTGAGTGGCCTGCGTTACGTCATCTTAATCCAATCGAGGCTGCGCGCGATCAATTGCATGGCCACATACATACACGCTCAAGGGAACGTTGAGAACATACTAGTAGTACCCCACGGCATATAGCATGCATGCTACCTGGGGTACATCCTTGATTACTCCGCCGCACCAGCAACGTCCATCAAGCTCCCGCCATGATCCAACAATCCCCACTTCGACTACTGGTGTCGTTGTCGAACGTCGAACAGAATCAGTTGTCACACTCACTGATCAGCTGTCATATACGCGGACGCGCCGGTCTGGATCGACTGTGTGGGGTCCAGGGGCTCTTACCGGCAAGCTCTTGAAACACTTGGGGGAGAGGATCGAGAGCTCTGCTGAGTATTTGGTCATCCGCAAAAAGCTTAATCAAATCACAAGAATGCAACCGCATTTTCTGGACTCAGTTCGAGAGCTGACAGAGGAGGACAAACGTGAGATGACTGACCAGTGCGAAAAGCTTGTGGATCTTTGTATGTTCGTCGAATGTCTTTTTGTTTGGTATAATCAGTGTACTGATTATGCCACAGTGTGGGAATGCAATATCCTACAGGATTGATGACCCGGGCGTTCTCCCTTATTCTCCGTGGTTTCAAACGACCTGGGCGACGAGTATGGACACACCACATCGCAGAGGCCATATCTAAACGCGAGAATATAGATGTCTACGAAATTTTCCAAGTGTGTTTTTTTGCTCTATTGTACGTGGAGACATTCATTGCAACAAGGGATATCTCACACCTGATCATGTGTTAGGGACGAAAGCATTTTCAAACGCATTAATGGTGCTGTCGACCTCGATACCCTTGAATTCCGATGTCCTCCCGTCAATCAAGAAATTGCTATGATTGTTTCATACCTTGCGCGAAAAGATTGTTTACCAGATTGTTTACCAGCTTCATCCCTGAGCCTGGAAACGGCTGTGGCAGGTAGTTTCTCCAGTGTGATTATTAAGGCTGGTTTCTTTCGTATTGTCACGTAAGTGTGTACACATCGATATGCGTGCATACTGAATCTCAATTGAGAAGTCTTCATTTGCATCGAACAGTCGCTGGGTCAAACATGGGCTGCCACATTGGGATGCGCATGGCAAGAAATGCTTGGAAGACGCGTTACAGGATGTCGCTAATGCCCAAGTCTTTCACGGCAATCTTGAAAGGCATGCCGAAGAAGCACAGGAACTAATACAGGAATTGCGTGTGAGGTGTGTACCGGAGGATTTACAGGATGTTCAAGAGTTAAGTCTGGCGGAAGTGAACGAGACAGCGTAACTTAGTTGTGTCTGTTAATATAGTCATATTATTATTCATTTATGTGCACCTCTCACCCGCAAAATTGGATCAACAAATATTGTATCGTATACACATCAATTGCTTCGAAGGGCCCGGACTGAAGTTTCTGTTGGAATCAGGTACTCGCTGATCTGGAGGAAAGGGATTGGAGGCATCAAGATGGGTTGGTGTTATTGTCGCTATAAACACCAGTCTCACGAGTTGCATAACCAGAATGATAGGCTGGCAATCTGACTTCAAGACCCTTATTCCGATATCTTCAGACCGTTACGGTACAACAGGCGCACACACGGAGGGGTTGTGATTAGGCTGCGTTGTTGGGGACTGGGGTAGAGATGAAAAAAATAACGTGTAAAGTTTCAACGGGATGCGATGTAAATTGCAAGGTATTTTTTATGATCATAGCACTGACTTTTAAGCAGCAAACTGTTGGCCACCCGTGATGGGAAGCTTGAATAGAGCGACCGTGATGTAGTCCTCAGAGGTCCAGAGTTCAAATACCCATGCATCGCACATTAGACAAGTTCTCGAATTTAAGTAATGCATAATGAGGTTGGGTTATCTTAGGCCTAGATATGAAACATTATAAAGGAGTGGGTATTATAATCAGCAGTCAGAAAATCTCATGTACAAAATAATGCGCTTAATCACAAATATGTCCGGGTAGGACCATCTTCAAGTTAATGAATTCGATCTATCCTAAAGACGTATCCTCATCGTGGGCATCAGCTCGCTCTTGCCATGGGTTCTGGCTAGGAACAGGTCGAGCTGGTACGTCAGCATCGAATACGATACGATTTTGTAACGTGATAGGCGTTTCTGGCTCGACATCAGTGAAGCTATTGCCATTCGGAACTCGCCGATAACCATCTTCTTCATTCCAGTCATCGTCATCTTCAATGTCAATGTCTAATCGTCGGGAGCGTGCTGCAGCTAAGAGGTCAATGGGCTTCGGTCGTGCGAAGATTGATTGTCCAGATTGCCGTGTGACGGCAGCCAGACGACCAAATTGAAGGACATTTCGGGCTACGAGGAGGAGGGTGTCAAAGACCTCTTCGGCTTTGGATCCGGCCCCACAGCCCACTAGGGTAATGGCGAGGAGCGTGATAGCACAGAATAGGGTAAGGATGAGGTCCACAGTGTTAAAGGGCGATTTCCAGAATTGCTTTGAGATTGTGTCAAATGAAACGTAAAAGCGACATAGAGAGGATTGAAAACCTTTCCAAAGGCTACAAGCCGAATTCCAACCTCAATAATCATAGCCGAATTTATGATAATCTCCAGTATGTAGAATGCCAATGGTGGGCATCCTTTGCCTAAACTAAGGACCACGGTGGTAACCGACAGCGCAGCCATTGTGAGATACAAGAAGATGTACGTCCTGGAATGAACGAAACGATTCGCAATCCCCTTAGTAATTTCTTTTCGAGTGAGCGCATAATGCGAGCGGCTGGTATGCAGAATTGTAGTAAGACGAGGGCTCGGATGGAGGCTAAAGAAAGAGTGCAGACGTGGATTGTGGAGTCTCGAGTCCAGTTAGGGGTTGACGGTCCCCGTTCTCGAGTTCATCAAGTACTTCCTCGTCAGTCTCATCGTTGAGCCTTTGCTCAGCCATGGTGGCTCGTTTTGTTGTGACAAATAATGTCACGCCCTTCAACCGACAATCGTCATGTCCACTCGTGTTGGTGCGTTCTTACTAAGTTTTCACCAATCACACGCTTATCTTAGCCCGCAGAGAAAGGAGGGCCGAAATTCAAACCTATTTTGAAGACTAAAGCACGTCCTTCAGCCACCCCAGCCCCTCCCCTTCAAGATGCTCGCACTAGACCTTCTGCTGGCCCGGACAGTTCCATGCCACCGCCTTCTAACATTACCGAACGCACACCCTCCGTAGCCCCGATGGCTCGCGCTCCCTCTGAAACCCCGTGTATTCAACCCTCGCGTGCAACCTCTATGGTAAATCAGCCTGCAAGCCCACTACGTGTTGGGACAATCATCGCGTTACCTAGTACTGGGCCATCTCGTGGTACTCCTATCGCGGTGTCTCGCAGCTCAGTTGCACCATCAACCACTCACGTGAATGCGAATGTTCCGGAAAACAGGAAGATCATTGCGCAAAAACAACCTAAATTGTCTATCCTCCAGGCGGAAGAAGACCGCGTCAAAAAACGGCCTGCGAGACGTGCAAAATCCAAGAGGACGTATGCTGAGTCAGAACTAGAAGACGAACCTAACGGACAAGCAACAAATGAGACGGATAGTACGAAAAAAAGGAAAATGGCTACCAAACGGAAGGCAGCGGAAACTCACAAAGACGTAGAGCCAACAGGAGAAGGGACGCCGGGAGCGAAGCACACACATGATAAGCGAAAGCAGATGCAGATTCAGAACACTGAAGGAGACGATGCTGGAGCGGCCAGCGATTCACAGTCTGGGTCAGCACCTCCGAAGAAGGGACGACGACGTAATATAACAGCTGAGACAAGTGAACTCGAGGGAACGCCAGAGCTCATTGACCCCACTCAGGTAACAATGGGGACCATCTGTGAAGACCCAGGATCAGGCAGGATAAGCTCACGATGGGAATCGAGTCAAACGCTGTATGCGGAGGCACGAAAACGAGGGAGGGAGGAGCGTGCCCGTGCTATTCTGGAAGCAGAAGAAGATGAGCGAGAGACAGGACGCATCGGGGCGAAAAAAGCCAGCAAACCTGTTATACCTGGAGAAAGCGACGATGCTGCTGCCGCAAGCGAAGAAACTGTGGTGGAGAATAACGGGCAAAACCCAGACGAGTTCTCATACACGGAGTCACTGAAGGCATCACACTATGCACCACAAGTCCGTATCGGCGCCAATGGTGAGATTGTACTGGACATGGAGAGTTTGCAAGTAGACCGTGCCGCGGATCCGGAGTTCGTAGAGGAGTATAGCCATGTTGAGGAATCAGATCAGAGCAAATTCACCAACAGCAGTAGTTGGTCCAAAAGGAGAGTCGTGCGATGGGGCAAAGAAGATACGGCGTTATTCTATGATGTACGTCTATTTTAGCGCCATCGAAACTGGGTTGACATGTTCCTCGCTAATTTAGGCTCTAAGACAATTTGGGCAAAATTTTGACCTGATAGCGCGTGTATTACCCGGGAGAACGTACAGAATGTGCAAGAACAAATTCAAAGCAGAAGACAAAAAGAATCCAAGGCTTATTGACGACGCTTTAAAGAATGGTATAGCTGTCGGTGCGTTCCACTGCCGTTATTGAAACTTTCAACATTCGACACAATTTACAGATCTTAATACACTCTCTCGGATGACAGGGAAAGACTTCTCCGGGCCCACCCCGGTAATTGAAGCCAGGAAGGCTCTCAACCTTGGTGAAAATGCGCCATTTGCAGCAGCGCAAACCAGAGAAACTGATATGCAGACTGGGGACAGTGGGCATGCAGAAGCTCAGAATACGACATCTTCTGATGCGATCGTGGAGAAAGGTGACGCGATATCAATCGAAGAGCCAACCGTTAGACAGTCGGTGTCCTCGCCGCCAAGCATCCTACTTAGTAGTGTTGTCACGACGAGACAGTCCGAGTCACCCCCGCCGCCTCAGTCATTGCTTGGTCCCGCAAGTGTGCTACTGAGCTCCAGAACAACTACCCAAATTTGCAGTCCAGTAGTCCGTGTGCAGTAAATACAGCAATAAATAATAATACAGTCTGCAGGAGCTTATGTCGTGGTATACCATGCTAATATACTAAAAATTACAACCCAATATCCTAAACGTGTGTACCAAGCACGCTCGCTCGGCGGAGGTTCAGTAGAGTAGATTTTCCAGTAGTACCTGTTGCGAAAGAAATACCACAGAAAAGGCCGGATAAATTTTTCGCTGATGGGCACTCCGAAGAAACGAATAAAACCACCAATAAATTCAAGAACATGTTCCGGGACCCAAAACGCGGCGAATTCCAGCCATCCATGAGGAGCACGAGACTCGGTTATTATCATTTCCAAGTCGGTGATTCGAGATTGCTGGATAAAATGATGAGCGCCATCCCCATAACAATATGGCGGGTTAACCCACCTCGGGGTAGGCTGTTTCGACTAAAATCTGGGTGCTGTTGAACTCATTCTGAACATTTTCCATGTGTGCAACGGCCCTGTTCAAAGCAGGTTCCACCACATCCACCTGCTTTTCTATCTGGTGGCTCTTTACTCGTAAACTTTGCCATAAGTCTTTGGCTCGATGGATGAACTCGGCAACATGAGATGAGATGCCCTGTTCAGGTGTAGTGGTAAGAATCGACAGGTAAGAAGCAAGGAGCTCTTGCTGATTTCTAAATCGTTGGTGAGAGTCTTCCACCGCTTGCCAACCCTTGCCGTGTCGCAGAGTGGTTGCCGGATCGGCACTGATAGCGTCCAGTATCTCAGTAGGAATCGTTCTATGTTGAAAGCCCACAGACTGCGCAAGTTCCGATTGAACGTCCTCGTACTCCCGTATCGACGCGCAGATAGCTTTCAAAAGGCGCGCTATCTTACGGTTGTGGTCATTTGCCTCTACGAGCAGAAGCTCGCGTGCTTTATATATCTCTTTCGCCCGCTCTTCTTCCACTTCTTGCCTGCGGAGCATTTCACGCAAGGAATCTGCATCGAATTCTTTCCGGGCTAATGATCGCGCACGTCTTACCCCTCTTCTAGAGATCCAGCCAGGACCCGTCAAAGAGTCGACTCGCCGTTGTTCCCCCGCCGAAATTGAACCCTGGGCTTCACCCGTGGTCTCTTCAGCACTTGGATCCTTGTCGGCTCTGCGAAATCGCTTGCCGATTCTCGCCGTCAGCAACCCGCCGCCACCCCCTACCTCACTGTCACTGGTGTGCGAGGCACCTTTCTCACGTGATCTTAGATCACGAAGGTCAAGAGCAGATGAGGAAAGAGTTTTTCCAGCGCTTCCGAGTCCTGTCGCACCATCGCTTTTAATGTCATCTTCTTCTCTAGCCGAGTCACGCTCGTCACTGACGCTCGACCTAGAGCGAGGGTTGTTTTCTCGTAAAACTTCGTCTCCACCCCATCGTATCCTGTCAAACATGTTCCCCACACCTAGATGTAGACGACTACTTGAAGGAAGAGCACCGTGCGGCTGTTGCACCACGCCAAAGACTGATGATACAGTAGGAGTGCGGAATTCCATTAGGGGCCTAGTTTTGTCGACCGATGGTGATGCTCGAAATTTCTTCCGAATGGAATCTTTGTCGGGTTTACTTGAAGTTGACTGCTGTTGTGGCTCTGGTCCTCGATCCAATGAGCTCCTCGGGCTCTCGTTCAGGTTTGTGAAGCTACCTGACCCAGCCTTGGCGCCCTCCACAACATCAATCGAGCGGCGTTGTCCAGTTGGTGCCTCAAAATCCCCCGTCGACTTTGTTTGTGTTAGGCTGAGGCTGCGCGACAGACCAGGGAGCAGCGGCGGAAAGGGGGGATCCTCGATGACAGGATTAGCTGAGAGCGAACGATTAAGCTCCAAATGTTTGTGGTTCGCGCGCGATGAGCTATTATGGCTCAGAGGGCTTATGCTGAAAGACGAACGAGGGGATGATAAAGGCGAAGAAAATCCATACGTCGGAGAATGCGAACGTCCAACTGATCCTGGTACAAAAGAAGTAGCACTAGATGAATGTGCGGAAAGTAGGCCAGACATCTGTAAGAACTCTTCGGTGGAATCCGCGGTAACAGTCCACACGCTGACCTTCTGTTGGCTTAAAACAAGTTGACGACACCAGGCCAACCAGGGGGTGTGTGTTATTACGTTATCATCGCGAGACCTGATGATATCCATGATATTCATGATAGGTTCGCCGGTAGGCTTACGGGAACCAAGAAATCCATAGCGCCGCCCGAGTTCATTTTTCGTAACGTCAGCGCGTGCAAATGTATCACGCCTAGTTATGCGGCGAATACTGTCTAGAGTTGCTGCAAAGTGCTTGGTCAGAGAAGAGAGGGAGAAGTGCAACTCTCCACAGCTTGCAGTCATACGTAATACAACAAGGGTGAGAATGACAAAAGCATCCGCTCACCTGCATGTAGGTCGCCTTGACTAACACGAAAATCAAGGGAACCTCGACCAGCCAACCCACGAGTATACACCTTTCCCTTAGATTTACGTTTCGTCAGAGAGAACGTCCGCCCTAACAAAGACTTATCCTTATCCTGAGTGCTACATCCTGGTAGGGTACCGGACCAATCAAGATAGCTGGTTCCATCTTGCAAGGACACTAGAACGGGAAGCGCAGTCTGAGTTACGGGGCTTTCTGAAGAAAGAGATTCAATAGAACGCGACGGTGAATGTACAGAAGGCGGGAAGGTAATTTTTGGAAGGGTACCGATGGACGAGGGTGAAGAACGGATGGAGAAAGGTATGGTTGGTCTTGGTGGCGTTATTGGAAATGGTTGTCTCGGTGGTGCGGCAGTTATATCCACGATTTCCTGGGGTTTTGTGTCGGAAGGACCTGATTTTGTCGCTATCGTTACCGCTGATTGGGCTACGTTACGAGACTCTCGTAAAGCTTTGGCTCTCAAAGCCCTTTGTACGTCCTCCAAAACCTTGGGATCTAACATATGTCAAGTATCGGCCATGTGTCCAAGGTTGAATGCAGCATACCTTCAGCTTCTACTGCATAGCCAGAGCTCATGAGATCAAGTTAACAAAGAAAGATGTTTGAGCTTACAAGCAAACTCGTCTCCTATCCCGAAGTTAAGGAGGCCATCATCCCTCGTTAAATCGGATTTCTCAAAGCTTTGGGCATCAAAGTCAGTCTTGCTAACACCAGCATGTGGTGCATTACGCCTTCTCGATGTTCCTATGGCATTCAAATGGCTTCGAGGCTGGTGCATTGAATGCTTAGGCAGGTTTAAGGAGGTCACTCGGCCTTCGGAAGAACGAGGCCGTGTTGCATTCTCGGAACGGGGCAATAGGATTGAAGTAAGCTGCTTTGGAGATGAATTCTGAGAAAGAGAGCTCAAATGTTCCTTGTCTTCATGCATGGTGCCGATCGTGGCATAGCTAGTCGATGTCGAAACAGATGGTGGATTGGAGGAAGAGTTAAATTTTATATCATCAGGACGAGAAGAGTCATTGTGTTCGTGATTCATCTGGCCACCGTGGTGGCAGAGACCTGAGCTATTACATAATGAATGATATTTGTCACGCGATAATAGTCACACCCATACCTACTACATAAGTAGAGGAAGCAGATCTACAGCATCAATGCGAATTCTGTAATTGTTCCAGTACATTCAATGCTTCTGGGAATGAAATGGAAAGTTTCTCTGCATCGCTATTTCCATTCATAACTCTCTGCACCTCTGGGGATCCGTTGTCGAAATCTAGGAAACGCTCTAGGAAATCACCGTCCAAGAAACCAGAGGCTTCACCAATAGCGTCCGAGACTCCTCGTGAGTTTTTTGGCGCCCGCCATCTAAGCAACACAAGACTCGTCATTATTGTATCCGATTATAGGAAGATTGGACTGACGCTGGATGCTTGACACCACCAGGCCCACGCAATACATGTCCTAGGTTGCGTTCGAGGGCGGTCATATGTAACGATAGGCGTTCGTCCAATTCGGATATCACCCCAATTCGACCCGTCGATGTAATGAACATTTGTTCCAGACGTACACCCTGGTTTGATATAGGTGAGGTCAAAGTTCCTGCGCAAGGTGTGAGAGAGCACGAAAAAATATCACGAGCAAACACACCGGGAATGAACTTATTGACACAATCACCCAAGTAGTAATTTCCAGCCTGCTCAAGTCTTTTCTCTGCGGCATTCACATTAAACACGAACAAGTTACAATCATTCTGGAACCGAGGACATTAGTGAAGTATGAGAGAGAAGAACGTGGGCCTACGTTACAGCCTATGATATTGTTCTTGTCAACTGTCTCAATTGCTACCGGCCACAAAGAGGCATAGTCGCGAGCAACGTTCTGTAGCATTTGAGTAGCAGAATCCCATCGAACGACGGATAGGGAACTGATCGTGTCGCCGATGTATATTCTATCATGGCGGGTAACCATATTGGAGACAATATAGTTGTGTGTCCATCTAGCCATTTCGTCTAGTTCGATGCCAGAAGTGTGTGTTGAAGGCATTGTTCTGGACTCTTGGATCGTCTTGAGAGCAAATACATAGACCTGTTCTATTATATGAGAATGAGGAGGGTAACAACGATGTCCTGACGCACAGACTCGTTGACAGCAGCGGCGAGGTGACCATTTATTTCCGCAACAGCAAAAACACAGCCCCTTACTTTATATGAGGCTGCTAACCCAACTTTGCCCATCTCGACTTTAATGTCTCCCCAGCCTTCTTCGGGTTCAGGGAGCCAGGGATCGCGCGCTTCAAACAAGAGAATACGGCCTTCACATGCTTCCATTTCGCCAGATTGGTAGTATTGTGTTCCGACCACTATGTATGTCTTTCTTCCTGTACCACTCTCGTTGTTGAGAGAAAATGACAAAGTTTGAACAACGGTAACTTCTT
Organism: Ramaria rubella; assembly: GCA_015039355.1. NCBI lineage: Eukaryota > Fungi > Basidiomycota > Agaricomycetes > Gomphales > Gomphaceae > Ramaria > Ramaria rubella. The sequence goes on along the minus strand of MU134432.1, from coordinate 81,295 downwards.
CGCCCTGGTCGCATGGGAAATGGTGCAATTCTGCCACAAAGTATGTGTGAGTCACAAAGAAAGTATAGATAAGCCATATCTCACGTTCAAAAGTTGTATCATCGATGATTTTGAATGAACAGGACTCCAGCGGAAACTCTCCTACTCTATGTGGCTGCGTTCGTTGACAGGCTACTCCAAGCATTTTAAGTTGTGGGTGGTGAGCTATGCGTACTGGGTTGTCTAATCCGAATGGTATCTGAATGCGATCTATCAGTAAATTATCCTCTTGTGGAAATGCACATTGAACTACCGTTCGAACGTGTAGCTTCTGCAACTCACGAATCCGTCCGATAAGTAGACTGGTCAAATCTACTTTCCCATCTCGCTCAGTGGTTGCCGCAAATACAATGGAAGATGGAAAGACTTCAGCGTTTATAGAACACGCCGCACTAATCCCCTAACCTGAAATGAGTATCACAACAGACACCACCGGTGAATTCGTGCAGACCTTGCGAACCAAAGGCGAGTGCTTTAGTCTACCAGTATCCCAGTATAGCACTACCGGTCTGCTTCCACAAGCCAGAACACTTTGTTCATCTCCCTTAGGAAGACGAAATGGTGTGATGAATACCGGTTTAGTTGACCCAAGCGAGATGAGCCTTTGCTCGCCCGCAGTGGCAACCTCGTCCACCAAATCCAGTGCAAAAACGTGCATATTTCCATCCCCCAAACCGACCAATAGGTGTGTAGGATGGTTTTTGGAATGTCCTATGGGACGTCTCCGATTTGTGCTGCCGAGGCCAAATTGACAAAGAAGCAGGGAGACAGGAAGGTGCGACAAAGTTATCGGAGAGAGGAGAGGACGCATGAGGTCCGCAGTGTGTACAATACTCACGGCATTGGATTCATAAAACCCTACCCCAACATAATTAGAGAACGGGAGAGAGGAATCGTATGGATGTACTGTCAAAGTCGAGATTTCCCCATCAGGAAAGACGCGGGACCTAGTCCAGAGATCACATGAGAGAAGTAAGTGTGACGCCAATGGAGAAACATACCGTAGTTGAAGCAGTTGCCCGTCCCTTACCGTAAGAATGACTAGTTTACGACCTCGCACCGCGACAGCCACCTGGGATGCATTGACGCTGGCCGCGACTATTTCGGCTTCTCCTGTCCATGTCGAAATGCGCATGCCAGTGAATAAATCAACCAAAAGCACGGCTGTGGCCGTAACTTGCACGATATGTTGGCTGTCCTCGTACCGCGCTCGCCCCCTTTTCCCTGGAGCTGGAAGAATAATCGAAGCCACATTACCCAGTGCGAGACTGGGTTCCTGTGAGAAACCCGGACAAGAATCACCATCAAGCTCGTCAACGGTACCAAGCTCAGAGTTGGCAAGCGAATAGAAGCGCGTGGACTGGATGGTGGAAATAACGAGTATGCTGTCCAATCTTCACCATATATGCATCAATGACTATGTATACTATAACATATCACTTACTGTGCCTCATAACTCAATCTCAATGGCCACATAAATTTAGCATAGACCATGTTATCAACAATACCCAGCTCTTGCAAGTCAGCACCGTTGCGAATGATCTTTAGGGAGCCCGTATTATGTGCGCCAGAACAAGTGACTATCTGCGACTGACGAAGAGGATTGGTATAGTATGCAGCCTACAACATTGGTATGAAACTTACTTGACCGGAGTTTTCTGGATCCACCAGGATTGCGTCCATAATCGGAGCAAGATTCTTATAGGTATCTAAAATCTCCAATTGAATTCCGACCGAAGGGTCACTGGAGGGCGTGATTCGAGCGATTTGTGAATCCCCAAAATGTGAGCCAACGAAGATGACACCTGCATTGAGATACGTGATCGTGGTGGCAGGAGATGTCTAAATATTAAGCAATGAGAAAATCAAGATAATGGGGCTTGCTTGATAAAAAGCAGACCTCGCCGATTCGAACAAGTGTGAGCGAGACCTCGGAATGCGCCCTCGACAAGGATAGGATGTTCATTTTTCCAAACTTATCTCCCAAAAGAATACGGGAGCCGTCAACATCCATCAAAGAAAACCTATGCAGCAAATGGTTCAGGTATCAGACAAAGGAAGCCAAAAATAAGCTCACGCTGAGATGTCAGAATGTAACCAGTCTACTTGAGCCCGCGGACCAACATGGATCGCTATGTCGTCCGCCATAGAGCTACTCTTCGGACGTTTCCTTCCTTGCGCGTTCCGCTCCTTTCCTTTCCCTTTCCCTTTCCCCCTGTCCTCCGACTCCCGATCCTCCGCCTCGAAGAACATGATACTTTGACCACCGAGCACTAATATTCCGGCAGGCGCTTCTTTTGACGCAGGAATAGGGATAAGTATCCGAGAGTCGTCTTCATTTATAGTGACTCGAGGAAAAACCTCAGAAGGCTCAACCGATAACTCTTGTCCTTGAATGGAAAGATCGCGAGCTAACAATTGAAGTGTTCCAGTGTAATCACGGTGAAGAATTGCTAGGACATATGTCTGCGATATAACGGGAACAGGGATAAAGCATAGTGCGAGGACATTCAATTCGGGCAAGCTGTCAAAAATAAGTTCATAACAGGTCAGAAAAATAAGAAGATACGCTAACATGCAATCAAATTCCAACTTGATAGTTCTCTTCTGTGCGCCCTTGAAGACAAGGGCTTTCAGTTTCCCAACATAAGTAGCCACAATGGCAACGTCCCCGCTTGGGTGTATAATAGCACCTTCGAATTCTTCCATTGTCCGTGAAAAGGATGAACGAAGAGATGTATGATTGTATTCTCTTAAGAATGGTTCCCCATTTTCCTCCTGTACGTATTCAAGGATCATCGCTAGAGGCTCGGGAGCCTCCGTAGTTACCAGCAGAATGTCTGGTCCATCCTGCAGCAGAGTATTAGGCATTGCTCAGAGAGTGTACTTTTTTATACGTACTACTTGAAATACTACTTGAAGAGAAGATACAACGCCCCATACCTCTAAACTACACTGAAGCCTTGCTCCTTCTGGTTGCAAAGCGAAGACTTCAAGTTTACTAGGTTTAGACACAACTAGATGTTCCAGTCCGGACCCGTCCAATTTGCATTTAACAGAGTGTAGAATAGAGGACTGAGGAAAGAAGGTAGATACTACCCTCATCGTCAAGATGTGGCTGACAATACGTGACCATCACGTGATGACCAAGTTTACATACTTAATTACATAGAAAGGCAAGAAACGCCGATTATAGGACATGTTTCAGACATAACCACTTATCAGCTGCAATGAGAAATTACATCTAGTCCATTGCAGCCAGATCGCCTGTCGTTTGCGTCGGTTGCGCAGATACTTGCGTTGTCGGTGTCGGTGTCGATGCTGATGTCGAAGGACCTGTCGGTTGTGCAGGTATTCCCGAGGTCTGAGATGGAGAAGGTTGACATTGTCCAGACTGAGATTGAAGGTAAGGTTGTTGATACTGGTGATAAGCATACGGAGATTGGGCCTGCCACGCATAATAATTTGGGACAGGCGGTCGACCGGTTGCAGGGTATTGCGTCTGCAGAGAGTGTTTGAATGCGACCGGTGTAACTGGTGATTGCTTCTTCTTGCCCTTGATATGGGGTGCAGTTGGCATAAGCACAGCGGTACTAGCAGGGTTTACTGTCGCCTGTGATTGTGACATATCGCCATCTCCAGCCGAAACTACGCCACAGGAAGATTCCTTTATTGAGGTAGGCAGAACTCCTGTTTTCTTTGTGCAAGGCGGGCAGTACGCTTGAATGTCGAACTTGTCAGTTCCCTCCCAAGTAGGTCCGTTAGACGCTTACGACTATCAGGTGCTAAAACTATGGATGCACGCTTGCAGATATCACAGGTGCCAGTACGGGATTCAGTTTTCCTGGTCATTGTCCTTTTACGTTTCGGTGTGGGTCCGACGGCCGAGGTACCACCCTTAAGGATGGCGGAAGCACGACGTTTTGTCTGAGTGGCCCCCGATGCTTGTACAGCCGGTCGAATCGTTTTAGTTGGGTATCTGTCAGAGGCAGACTGTGGGCGAAGAGAGTTATCGAGATGAGCCCCGCGACTATCACACATCTAAAAATACGCACAGCTTGAAGTTGAGTGAGGAGTGTACTATCGGGTATTCTATACTGCAAGTATGACCGTGGCGCTGCCTTGTCGAGCTGTTGGTGTGAAAAATGTGTCAAAGATCCGGATGAAATAGGTGAGGAACCGGAAGACTGACTTGAGAGTCTATGGACGCTTTGACCCGCTTCGTTCGTTCCTCGTCTTCGGCAACCTGAGCAAATAAGTTCCAGATTGCAGGTGGGACATTGAAAAAGCGTAGAGTGATAGGATGGACAGCATCATTGAAAACACGAGAAGGTTCGCCAGATTGTATTGAAGCAACAGCGGGTTTGCTGCCTTCAAAAGGAAATGTAGTGGAGAAAATTATGTCTGCTAAGCTGCTATTGCCATCCCAACGCTTCACCCTCTCATAGAGCACTAAGTTTTTAGGTAGCGTCCAGCGGTCATAAGAATTCTCATAGAACTCGATTACAACGTCAGAATCTTTATGAATGACCTGCATTTCCTGTGATTGTTGCTGTGAAAGAGGTTGGGCTTGTGCTCCTGAAGCTGGGATCGATGATTGCGCTTGCTGAGGCCTTAGACTAAGAACGTGTTGTTGAGGTGCAGAAGACGAATTTGACAACTTCGTAATCGGTGGTGTAAAAGCCGGAGGAGGCACAGCTGCCTTCGATGGACCAGCTATGCTTATCTGAGCCCTGGAACATGTAGAAGAGCCATGGCCTGTCTGGTGATTTGAGGTCTTCAGTACATTGTCTGCTAATGACTGTATCGTCACACCAAGAGTTTGTAGTTGTTCTGTTGTTGCAGAACCAGAGGCAGCGAGACCTAGTAGGTTTGCCAAAGTAGGATTCGACCCAGCCGCTGCATTAACTTGTGCAATGAAGTCGGGTGTAATGGGAACAGACCCTTTCAAGGACGAAACGACAGCGGTGGTCGATGGAGCGTAAGCTAGTGCAGGGGCCCCATGTGGTTGTGACAAAGGTACCAAAGGTGTAGACAGTGTGGTATATGACTGATTGTAATGTAATGGTGTTTGAACAGGGACCGAATACGGTTGGTATGTAACTTCATAGACCGAGGTCGCATAGAAAACATGAGGGCCAATTTCGAGATCACATTTTCCGCGAAAGCGAATGTTATGTGGCGGTTGCCAAATATCGCTCCCTTTTCCACCTCGAGATTTGGTAGAAAATTTAGTGAATGAAGAAGTGAGCCATGTCTGACGAGCTGCACGTCCGTGAGTTGAATCAATTTCAATCAGAGGGCATTAACTCGCATTGACGAAGTGCCTGCAATAGCACTAGGCTGAAAGTTGAAGCCTGATAAGCTGAGTATCGCGGGTGCACCAAGGCATATGAACTGGCCTATCTTCAATTGAGTGTAATTTCCCGGCTTCTTTGTTAGAGTCTTCCGGAGCTGCCTCTTTTGTAGGCGTTGTAGGCAGTGTGTGTACGCGGTACATGATGACTTCTGTGACTAGCGTTGCTGTCACACAGTACTTCTCCTACGTATCGCTGATTAAGATATGCCTCGAGCAGCATCTGCTAGAGAAAGTGTACCGCCTCAGCAACCATCTCGGCCGAGCAGCCCACAAGCAGAAGACGAAGACGAAGTGACTTTATATTCTTTCGCCGATCCTCATCCGAGTCGTAATACATCTCATGAATCTTCTGTGCAGGCGCCATTCTTTGACCTCGTAGATGAACTTCAACAGCATGTAAGGCTCTTTTATGGTACTTCGTCTGTGGTGGTTTTAAAATTTGGTAATTAAAAAAAAAAGATCTTACATCGATTTTCTGCTGCTTCCCTATCACCTCTTCAGGTTGTTGGTAGTCTTCTGCCCTTTTGAAATCTTCCGCTTCACGTTCTGCGATACATAATCACCATATGCTGGCGCATATATTCCCCTTCTGTTTCGCCTCGACGTTCCTACCACTACCGACCCTTCGCGGCTGTAGCTTAATCGTTACTTTCAAAATTTTCACATGTCCCTTTAGGCATTGTAACACTCTGGGAATTGTTTCACTCTCACTTTCCCTTCTATCTCTAAAGCTGTGGTCTCGTGACAACGCACTTGTCAAGTTCATTAGACTCACTTCTCTATACCATCTGAATAGGGAATCAATGTGCAAGACATAACCAAACTCAAGGCTGGTCTAAGATTTATCTTCTCTCTCACCCGTTGACATTAGTTGATATCAGTCTGCCGGTCTTAACACCATCACTGGCGTGAAAATGAGTTCAAGACGACAACTACTCAAGATTAAGGTTTCATTATCTCCTTCATCTTCTGTACAATTGTTGACAGTGACAACATAAGGGACTGTCTGACGCCAAAGTGGATAAGATCAAGGTTTTTCGTTTTAATGAGGCCCACATCGCAATTCGACTGACTAAGAGAATCCAGGATGCTGTTGCTAAGTGCCTGGTAAGTCCCACAGCACAGAAAAGCTTTTTGACATTGCATCCTTGCCAGGGATCCTCTTTTGCTACTGGTCTAGAAGTTCAAGAAAAACGTCAGACCGTGCAATTCATCAGCACGGGCAGCAAATCGGTTGATGCTATTCTTGGCGGTGAGCCCAGCGTTTGCAATGGTTAATTATTATTCTGACTCGGACCACAGGCGGGTTTCAAACACAATCTATTAGCGAAGGTGAAAGACATTGTATTTACGTTTCAGTTTCGAACTGTGCATATCAGTGTACAGTATATGGCGAGTTCAGAACCGGCAAAACGCAATTAGCACACACAATGAGTGTCATCGCTCAGCTTCCCACGGAGATGGGAGGCGCGGAAGGAAAGGTGGTCACATCGATGTTCATTCCAGCATTTCAATTGATGTTCAGTGCTTTTCGAGGTTGCATACATTGACACAGAAGGTAGTTAACTATTTTGGGTTTCGTTGCATCTTTTATTCATCCGATTCTTTGGCCGTAGGAACGTTTCGTCCGGAGCGCATCAAAGCTATTGCAGATAGATTCGGAATAAACGGAGATGACGCTCTTGGTAATATTCTTCACGGTATGAGTATCATAATTCAAAGAAAAGTTCTGAGCCTAAAACTTTACAGCCCGCGCGTTCAATAGCGAACATCAAGTGCGTACGAACCAGTTAGTTTTATAACACTTTGACGTACCTCAGACGAAGCACGAGTTACTTGAAGAACTTGGAGGACGATTCTCACAAGAGAAGTATAAACTTTTAGTGAGTCGGTTGTGGATAATGCTTACAGATGCATTGAACGTTGCCCCAGATTGTGGACAGCATCATGGCCCTCTTTCGAACAGATTTTTCTGGAAGAGGAGAGTTGAGCGAGCGGCAACAAAAAGTTAGTTGTCAGTTTCTTCTTTTCTCCCAGGTTGTTGAATATCCCCAAACAGCTGGCACAAGTGGACACTGCCTCTCAAGAGTCAAACTTTCACTTAGACACTTCCACAGCATTTGCAAAAACTAACAAGACTTGCAGAAGAGTATAATGTAATTGTCTTTTTTTTTTACTCTTGATTCAATATTGCATACCGATACAATATATTAGATTGCTATCGTGCTCACAAATCAAGTACAGTGTAAGAAATTACTTTTAATCATAAAGTGTGCCACTCATTCTGCGGTTCTAGCGGACCCGGGGGCAACGCTGAGTTTTGCTCCTGGTGGCGCAATAAAACCTATTGGTGGACATATCTTGTCTCATGCATCCACGACGAGAATGGCTCTCCGCAAAGGTTTGCATCACAGGATTGGATCACGGTTCTTCTAATATTCTTAATTTTGAATCAGGAAGAGCAGAAGAACGGGTTGCAAAGCTGGTCGACAGCCCTGATCGTCCGGAAAGCGAGGCGTCTTACAAACTAGAAGATGGCGGATGGGCGGATATCTGATACTGTACGGTCTTATACGGTCACTTTCGTATCTTTCATCATGCAGCTGTATCGTACCGTATCTATTTGACTGTTCGAATTCTGGACCGAGTTACCGTCACCTGTTGCATTTTATCATTGTCGCTGGGTTTCGGTCTATAACAAGAATCAAGATCGTGATCTCATATCGCGTGTGGACATACAGATGGGTAGCGTACACTTATAAATGAATAGACGATTATAATAACACATCCAATCCATTAATCAACACCGACCATCGCGCCTCTTCCTCTCCTTATCCTCTCGGCAAGTCCACCCTCCATTCCACCAGCGTATACCTTTCTCCTTTCGCCATCCAAGAATCCTCCAACTCCACCAGTTTTGGCGTGCCGCTGGCGTTCTTTTTCCTCTCTTTCTTGTTCTTCTTTTTCCTGTATCAACATCATCTCAAGGCGTTGCCGGCGCTCTGAAGTAAGTTCATGTGCAGAAGAACTCATCGCAGCAAGACGGGCAGCGCGGTCGGTTTCAAGTGAGCCATTGGTAGGCACCGGGGGACGAGGATCAGGTGGCAGTCGAGAGACATGCGGGAACTGCGAATGAGTCTCACGGGACGGCACCTGGGTCGAACCATTGGCAAGCCTATCTGCACCGGGAGTTCTGCTCCTATATGGCATTTTGGCAGCTCTCCTATCCAGGCTCGAGGGTGGTGAACGTGATCGACTGCTGTTAACACTGCGCTTCCTTTTTCTGTCCAAGTAATCATGATCACGGGAGGGTGTGTGGCTGCGACTGCGGTGGTGCAATAGCCCGGGTGACATGCGCGGGTTCCGGAGGCGATTGAATAGAGTGTCAGTGTCAGTGTAGCGCCTTAAAGGGCTGCGACTGCGACTTCGCCTTTGCCGACGTGAGTGGTCGGGAGAGCGAGAATATCGATAACGAGGAGGGGATGTGGATCGAGTCTGCGACCTTCCACGGATCCGCCCTGGTGACATCGTTTGTTCCTTTGCTAAAATTTTCAGCCTCCTCCTTTCCTCCTTCGCTTCTCTCCTCGCTTGCTTGTCTCGCTTCTTATCTTTCTTTGTGACCTCCATTCCATTGCGTTGTTGCAATTCTTTGAAGCGCAAAGGATTGGAAAGAAGCGACTGATAAGCTGCTTGCTCTTGCTGTTTGATGGCGAAAAGTGGGTCTTCTCGAACTTTCGCCGCCGTGTCCCGGGCATTATTTGCGTTCTGCACTGCGATGAAATTCTTGTGTGCAGCTCCGACCTAGATATTCAATCGAGGAGGATTGGTGATTGAATCTTCCAAATCGTAAGGGAATGCACACCTTCGCATTCTCATCTCCAGTCAACATCTTATCGACTCGTTTCTTTCCAAGTAGATACTCTTCAAGTTCATTGGCATTTTGCCCACTTCCACTTGCAGGAGTAGCGTACATCCACTCTAGCGTTTCTGATCTTTTCTTCCCCGTTTGTTCTTCCTGCAAACGTTGAAGCTCTTGGAGCTGTCGCTCCTCCTCAAGTTCCTTGCGAAGTTGGTCTAACTTCTTCTTTTCTTCAAGCTATGATATAAACATCATGAGTTGTGATATGAGAACTAATGGAAGTGGGCGGCACTCACAGCTTTCTTCTCCTCTAACCAGACCCGCTCCTGATTCTTCAGCAGGAGCGGGTGCCAGGACTTCTTCATGTTCAAGTCCCCACCACCCATTTTGAAAAATTAATGTGTAACGCGATAGAAAACGGTATGTAGCAAGTGCGAATAGAATTGGTGGTGAGATCTGGGTGGTGAGGTGATACGAGCGTCAATTCCGGTTGACAAACCTGTGCGTTCACCACAACAGCTCAGTTTTCGCAAACGTCCTGCGTTGGATCTCGGTCATAATTAATAGTTGCTCTTTAACGTTTTGACGTGATCTCTACTAGGTGGAAAGCCACCCTGCTGATTGGTACAACCTTTCTGTCACTGGTGTACGCTTGAGCCCGAGATCATATCGCACTCCACCCAACTAAGAATTGGGGAACGTAGACAGTCATCAAAAAAATGAACCAAGGTGAGGGCTCTGGGACGATTTCCTTGAGGTTTCACTCACGAGTGAAAAAGACCAGGAGAACTCGTACCAGTATGACGATGCTGGATATGATGAAGACGACACAGATTACGAAGAAATTACGCAAGAAGATTGTTGGACCATTATATCTTCTTTTTTCGCAGAAAAAGGTCTTGTCCGTCAACAGTTGGACTCATTTGATGAGTTCGTTCAGAACACGATGCAGGAGCTGGTGGACGAGAATTCACAGCTCATTCTTGATCAAGGAGATCAACATACGGGGCATGATATGGACATGACCGTGAGTTCTAATATAGACACCTTTCCTAGGGCGTATGGGTCCTTAACGTTTGAGACTCTTGCAGCGTCGCTACGAGATCGAGTTCGGCCAAATCTACCTGTCACGTCCAACAGTAACAGAAGCTGATGGGAGTGTGGTTCCGGTGTTTCCTCAGGAGGCCCGTTTACGCAATCTCACTTACTCTGCGCCTTTATACATTGAAATGAAGAAACGCGTTCTCATCGGTCAGGAGGACCCCAATAAACCATTTGGGGAAATGGATTGGAAGGTTGAAGGCCCTGCGGATGAAGGGATGACGAAAGTATGGATAGGCAAGGTTAGTCGCTCATACTTTGTGTCCAGCGTTATTGCAAATGATGAATTTCAGGTACCCATCATGCTTCGTTCCAACTTCTGCATCCTTTCGGACCTCAGCGATTCAGACCTATATGATTTAAACGAGTGTCCGTATGATCAAGGCGGTTACTTCATTATTAATGGTTCAGAGAAAGTGCTTATTGCGCAAGAACGTATGGCTGGAAACCATGTGTACGTATTCGCCAAGGCGCAGCCGTCACCAATCAACTTCCTCGCGGAAATCCGAAGCGCTGTCGAAAAAGGTGGTAAGACTGTCAGTACTTTTCAGGTGAAGATGTTCCATCGAAGCCAGGAGAAATCGGTGAGCAACTACGCTGTTTTATCCCTTAGTGTAAATTGACACTCTTTAGTCCGGAAATGTCATTAAGGCCACCATACCGTACATCAAGACGGACATTCCAATCTGGGTGGTCTTCCGTGCACTCGGTGTAATCTCAGATCGTGATATTCTTGAGCACATATGTTATGATATGCAAGACGCACAGATGCTGGAGATGCTCAAGCCATGCATCGATGATGGTTTCGTTATTCAGGACCGTGATGTGCGTACAATGCGTACTTATCTGGGAACATATCTTTTTCACCTTCTATAGGTTGCCCTTGATTTCATTGGTAATCGTGGTACTACAACTGGTCTATCTAGAGACCGCCGTCTGCGTTATGCTCAAGAAATTCTCCAAAAAGAAATGTTACCTCATATTTCTATGGCCGAAGGTACGGAGTCAAAGAAGGCTTATTTTTTCGGATACATGGTGCACCGTCTCCTACTGGCCGCTTTAGAGCGGCGAGAACTGGACGATCGTGACCACTTTGGCAAGAAACGCCTTGATCTAGCAGGCCCTCTTCTGGCCAGTTTGTTTCGAATGCTCTTCAGGAAACTCACGAAGGATGTATACCGATATTTGCAAAAGGTTGTAGCTACACTACTGATCTTAGCTCTTGCTGACCCATCAGGTGCAGTGTGTCGAGACCCACAAGGAGTTTAACCTCAATCTTGCTGTCAAACCCAACACCATCACCAATGGTTTAAAATATTCGCTCGCTACGGGTAATTGGGGTGATCAGAAAAAGTCTATGTCCTCGAAGGCTGGTGTGTCACAAGTATTGAACAGATATACCTTCGCATCAACTCTATCCCATCTGCGGCGATGCAACACACCACTGGGTCGCGAGGGCAAGATTGCTAAACCGCGCCAACTCCACAACACGCATTGGGGCATGGTTTGTCCCGCAGAAACACCTGAAGGACAGGCTTGTGGACTGGTCAAAAATTTGGCGCTTATGGCGTGTATTTCTGTCGGATCACCCTCCCCCCCTGTGATCGAATTCTTGGAAGAATGGGGTTTGGAGTCTTTAGAGGAAAATGCTCATTCAGCAACCCCCTGCACGAAAGTGTTCGTGAATGGGGTGTGGCTTGGTGTTCATCGCGATCCCGCTAACCTCGTCAAAACTATCAAGAAACTTCGACGTAAAGACGACATAAGTCCCGAGGTATCTGTCGTCAGGGATATTAGGGAGAGGGAGTTGCGTTTATACACTGATGCTGGCCGCGTCTGTCGACCGTTATTTATCGTCGAAAATCAACAGCTCGCGTTGCAAAAAAAGCACATCAAATGGTTGCACCAGGGATATAGCGACGAGGACCCTGCACGTGAACAGTACAAATGGGATAGTCTGATCAAAGGTGGTGTTATAGAACTTTTGGATGCGGAAGAAGAGGAGACAGTCATGATCTCTATGACGCCTGAGGATTTAGAGAATTCTCGTCTGCAACAGCAAGGCATGCAAACAAATGTCAACGACGGTGAATTTGATCCTGCAGCACGGTTGAAGTCCGTTATGCACGCGCATACCTGGACTCACTGCGAAATCCATCCCAGTATGATTTTAGGTATTTGCGCTAGCATCATTCCATTCCCAGATCATAACCAGGTGCGAAACTGGTAGCAGAGTGCCTCACCTTATGCTCATCGTTAATATTAGTCTCCTCGTAATACATACCAATCCGCAATGGGTAAACAAGCCATGGGTATTTACCTCACCAATTTTCTTATCCGTATGGACACGATGGCGAACATTCTGTATTATCCCCAAAAACCACTTGCCACTACTCGGTCGATGGAATATCTGAAATTCCGTGAACTTCCCGCTGGCCAAAATGCGATCGTGGCTATTCTCTGTTACAGTGGATACAATCAGGAAGACTCGGTCATCATGAACCAGAGCTCTATTGACCGTGGTCTCTTCCGTAGTATGTATTATCGGAGCTACATGGACATGGAGAAATCGTCCGGAATTCATCAACTCGAGGAATTTACCAAACCCACTCGAGACACGACGCTTAGGATGAAGCATGGAACATATGATAAGCTTGAGGATGATGGACTGATTGCTCCAGGAACGGGTGTGCGTGGTGAAGATATTATTATCGGAAAAACTGCTCCCATTCCACCAGAAAGTGAAGAGCTAGGACAGAAGACCAGTAGCCACACTCGACGCGATGTGTCCACTCCGCTGAAAAGCACAGAGAGCGGAATTGTTGATCAGGTGCTGATCACCACTGGTTCCGACGGACATCGATTTGTAAAGGTCCGAGTCCGCTCGACGCGTATACCCCAAATCGGTGACAAATTCGCCTCGCGGCACGGACAAAAGGGGACGATTGGTATTACCTATCGCCAAGAAGATATGCCATTTACTGCAGAAGGCATTACTCCCGATATTATCATTAACCCTCATGCCATTCCATCACGTATGACAATTGGACATCTCGTCGAATGTTTGCTGTCCAAGGTCGCGACACTCATCGGAAACGAGGGTGATGCTACGCCATTCACTGAGTTGACGGTCGAGTCAGTCTCCACGCTTCTACGAAAACAAGGCTATCATTCTCGTGGTTTAGAAGTGATGTATCACGGTCACACTGGGCGCAAACTACAAGCGCAAGTTTACCTGGGTCCAACCTACTATCAACGACTGAAACATATGGTTGACGACAAGATTCATTCGCGCGCAAGAGGACCTGTTCAAATCTTGACGCGTCAACCTGTTGAAGGTCGAAGTAGGGACGGTGGCTTACGATTCGGAGAGATGGAAGTGAGTAGCTTACCAACGTATTCAAAAGTCAGCTAACGATGAAGGATCAGCGTGATTGTATGATTTCCCATGGCATTGCTGGATTCTTGAAGGAACGTCTATTTGATGCTAGCGATGCCTATCGATTACATGTATGCGATATGTGAGACGCTTGCTAACTGATCGGCAGACTGTGCTTAACCTTGTATTGCAGTTGCGGTCTGACTGCCATTGCAAATCTGGTACGTCATTTGTTACTTGATAGGTCACTAACTTCTTGTTTCGTCTCAGAAAAAACAAAGTTTCGAATGCCGTGCTTGCAAAAACAAGACACAATGCTCTCAACTTTTTATACCTTATGCTGCGAAACTTTTGATACAGGCATGGGTCACCTTTCTCGCATATCTGTTACCGTATTAACATGTCACGTGTCCAGGAATTACAAAGTATGAACATCGCTGCTCGATTATACACTCAATCGACGGGCCGCATACGCGATTGACAATGTATCCATAGCTTTTGACCTTTGAGATGTAACCTAGATGAAACCCATATTGAGTTATGCACTTCCCCCCGCTAGGCCTTCCTACCATATAAATACAAGAAAGGGATCACAATACTTGCAACTATGCTAATTTTAGTCGATCTTCCGTCCTGTACCGTTCATGAGACCAGCCCGTTCATCCTCTGTGCTCAGTCGTATATCACCAGTGCGCTTTTGAGGGTCGTCATCGTCGCCGTCACTGTCTTGATCACCAATTTCAAATACAACAGCATCATCCGAGACTGGACCCTGTCGTGCCCCGCGTGTGCGGCCTATACCTTCCTCCTCGTCATCATCTCTTCCCATCCGCCTCTCGAGGGCGTCGAATTCGTAGTCGTCAGCTGCGTCATTTTCATCTTGCGCTAGTTCCTCAGACATAGCAAGCGTAGATATACACGCAAGATTAGTCAATGGTAAATAACATACTGGTGAAATACTTATCTTCGGTTGTGATCCGTAGGCCGCCATAAATATGCGATTGACCAGAATACAAACAGATAAAGTAATACGAGGAAGCCGTCTAGAAGCCACCATCGCGTACTCCACGATTTGGCGGCATAATCTGGATATTTCTCCATCACAACCTAAATACGCGATTGATCAATAAAATGGAATACCTTCAGCCAAGCGATTTGAAAACTGCAATGATGATATCACAAAGAAAGCAAGGATGCATGTCGTAGTTCCGATTAGGATGTAGTACAGCCGTTTGAACATTGCTAATTTATAGCGCTGCTTACGGGCTTGAAGCTCGTTAATTGTACCTACAGTAAATATGACATATTTAGCTTCAGTAAACTGATATTACGCACTGGCTCACCATTTAGCGCATACATAATCCACAACATGAAGCCGCTGAGTGTAAAAGCCAGTGGAATAACAAACAAAAGTAAGATTAGGGCCGATGTAGACTCGAGTTCCAACTCGACGATGCCCACTGCATAAAGAACTGAGGCATCATCAGCATAATAACACAATAAGTAAAATATTTCTTACTGCCAAATACGAAATGCGCGATAGTAAGTATCCGACAACGGAGCATAGTGCGTCCAAGTGACTCCCGAACAACGCTGAGCCCAAGGGAAACGATCAACAGAAGGAAAAAAGAGAGAGCGTTTCGTCCTGCATCTAGGAACGCCACTATCAAGGAAGCCTGGTTTGTTCCTTGGGCAGATGCATGTAACGACATACGTACCTACGAAAAGAAAGACCGTGGAAGTGGTGCCCGAACCATGGGCATTTAAATATCTATAATAGGCTGCACATAAAGGGTCATTGGTTCGCATTTCCTGACATCCTAACAACTTACCCCAACTGGCCACATTCTCTATCACTAAGAATCCAACAAGGCCGGATATATAGTACTGAAGGTAACATCCGGTCAGAATGCCCTCACTGCATTAACCAGCATGCACTGACTTGGATGGGTAGTAGGTCTTCTTTGTGCCTGTAGCATAGCAAAGCCCAAGCTCCTCCCAGGAAAGAATAGGCCAAAAACATGGCGAAGTAAAACTGAGAAAATCGAAAATTGTCAGACAAGAACGAAGATTCATGTCCCGCGTCGCAACATTTACATTCACTTTGGGATAATCAGTCGCCGGAAGCTTTCCATCAAACGTATTTTGAAATAAGATCGTTCCTCCGTAGGCAGGATGAGGGGTGGTACCACCTTGTCGTCTGCTCAGGGCGTCTACAGTCAGGGGAACTATAGCTAAATAATAAATGCTTAAGACGAATAATCTGAAGGCCACGTTTCGTTTCTAACCGCCTACCTACGCAATAATATCCAGTGTCTTTGACTTCATACTTGATAGGGCCGCCGTACCATAGAGTGTCGAAAGGGCCGGTCGCAGAGTTTTGACGCCGAAATGTAGACATACTCGACTCAACATAAGATTGTCGTTTGGGCTCCGGAGTCAGTGTCCTAGAAACACCTCTGAGCAAAAATGGGGTGTCGTATTCGCTTGTTGGGGGTGTAGGGTTACCATTTGGATCGTCCCAAAAGCTTGATCCTTGATCGAGATTGGCAGTCCCACGCGACGGCTCAGACGTTGAATTTGAGGACTTGAAGCCAACACGGGCATTCCAAAATGTGGTCTCGCTTAGAGACTTATCTGGTGGTAGGTCAAAGATGAAGTGGCCAAGTGAGGAAGAATTGCAGAATCCACTGCTGAGCGCGGACGTCGTGCAGACATAGGTCCTCTAACCACAAGACTTAGCGCCAACGTTGAGCATGTAGAACAAGCAATATCAAGCTCACGGGTAAGGTATCATCTATCTTGGAGGAAGGCTTGCCCAAGTAGGCCACATCCCTCCACTCATAGATAACCATTGCAACCTGACCTTGCGACGCTGCCTCAAAACTAACTGACAAGGTATTGCTTTAAGAAAGTACCATTCTGAACTCGAGGAAGAACAGACCATTTATATGTGCCTTCGCCCCACCCCACATTCCACTGCATACCTGTCTCTCCCAGTCTGCGGCAGAAATAGGAACTTCAAAGGCAGCGGACAAGACTGCGAGACCTAACCAGACAAAAGATTGCAACATCCGTGCCGAGAACAGATGTGGTGGTCTGTAGGATCGATTGCAAGATATGTAGTACGAATAGCCTGCTCCGAGTCCCACGTTACACGTCAAGACTCAACGCGCGGTAAGCACGTGAATCGGCCGACGGAACCTCATACACCGTGAGTTTCTCTTCAACTGCCATCTTCACAAACACCATGTCCACCATGGCTTCTCAAGTCATTCTGCATCCTATTGTGTCTCAATCTCTCAAAGTCTGGGCTACTACCTTGGGTCGTGACAAGGTAAAACAGTCTGAGCTGACATAACGGTGCTGTACTGAGATTACATTATCTGATTTGGAAAGACATATCGTGCTGTTCAGTACTTCGCTAGGTTTCTAGCTTGGTACTTGATTCGCCGTGGCTATGCTGTCGAAGGTGCACGATGGAATAACCTTAAATCCAGTCTCGCTAGCGGGAGAAAATGTTTGCATTCAGACTAAAGCACTAAAGCATATTGCTAACCCGTGTTTCAATGTATAGTAATGCGTTTGTTCAAGCCAATTGAAAATTTGCAAGCTGCTTTGCGGGCTATGCAGGCTTCAGCCAGTGCCTTGGAACAAATTACAAGCATTGCCCGCCAGCTGGCTTACTTCGGATATTTGACCTACGACATGGTGGTCTGGGTGCGCTAAGAGTCTCACTACCTTAACCTCTAATGTGAATACTTGTTGAATATTCCTTTAGGCCCATTCAATTCGGTTCATTACACTCGCCCCTGATCGTGCTGCTAACGTGAACAAAACCTCCCTTCGTTTCTGGCTTGCTGGCATCCTGTTTAGCATCATGAACGGGGTTTTCAAGGTGTGTGCTATCAAGAACCTACAAGATGGTTGACTAACAGCTTGTATTAATATTGAGGCGGGGCGTCTTGCAAACGAAGCCAAACTCTTGCGTCACCCATCAAGTGAGAAGACCTCTCTTGGTGATGATGCTACTAAACGAGCTCGTCTTGGCGTTGTCGCTACGTCAGTTACCAACTGCCTTGCATATTTGTTAGAATTGCTTATTCATGCTTATTACTCCTAGCGAACGTGCATCCACCCAGTACCAGCTTATGATCGATACTCTCGATGTCTGGCTCCCTGCCACAGCACTGGGCCTCGTGAATGTCAATGATGGAGTAGCTGGTATTCTTGGGTGCGTGCTTTTTGTTTCTGTACAGGTCACACTGTCTTATTCTTTACCCAGGTTTATCTCGTCTGTCATGGCCTTAAAGAGTCAATGGAGCGCGGTTACCTCCAAGTGAAGCAATGCGAGTTCAAATCTTTGTGACTTCGGTTTTGCCTAAGTGTATCAACATAGAGTTGTGGAGTGCCTGGGGTTCAAACTGCCATGTCGAAGGCCTCCAAAGGAGACCGACCTCGAATACTAATCATGTATTATGTCTTCAATTACTTACATAAAATCAACCTGTTGACGTAAAAGAGACACCGGGGTAAGCGACCGTATGCAGCAAGTCACGGTCACATCGACTATAATCCACAGACTTCCACAGAGGCCTTGAAACGCACTCAGGCAATATTATGTCTGATGTATGACATTTTGACATTTACATAAAATATCTGTTTCTGGTACGACACGTTTGCCCTGCTCGCTGGCCATGGCGACCCTGCTTTTTTTTTGGTTCATAGTACGGGGTTTTATGCAACAACCTCCCCTTACGATGTTACACATTCAGAGTCAAATTCATGTTCCACTATCGCAAGTTTGATTCGCAACTCAAACACTAATTATGGAAATATCACAGTCGGGATCCGAGTGGCTGTGGCTGTTATCACTGTATTCTCCACTCAAGAGCTCCCGGGCCTGATTGGCCTCTAAGAGAGAAAGTCTCTCTATTGATCTCGTGAGCTCTGGGATACCTTGTAAAACTGCTATATCTTCCTCGGCCTTGTTTCGAGCGTACAGCCATGGACAATCCAAGGACTCGCATTTAATGTGTTGCGCCGGTGGAACAAGGGCGCAACTCGCACAGATCGACTGGGTCGCGGTCAGACGATACTCTGCCTCCGCCATTCTACCTTGCAATGCATGCAAAGATTCCTGTGGGTTGCGTCTGCAGGGCCAACATATAACTGGAGAGAAACAGATGTATCGAACGAATTATGGCAGCAGATTGATTGCTTACCTTCGTCCGTGTTTGTACCACATAAAACGCACTGATTACCTCGATAGTGCGAGTCGATAAACGCCCTTTCCTCGTCGACTACCATTTCACCGTCCAGGTCTTCTTCCGTCGCAGCCTTGCTTGGAGATGCGAGAACAGCCTCTGGGTTGTCCACGAGAGCACCTTTCACCATGACATCATACCAGCTCCGCACATCCGCGCCCATTAAATTGAAGATTCGCTCTAGAGGAGGGATAAGCACTCTCGAAATGTAGTACTCCGCGTCAATATGTTTGTTGCTAACTCTAGAGCGTCAGAAGCGAATCATCATGAGAGAGACGCAAATCCTCGCCTATTAAGCAGATCCTCTGGAGAGACCGCTCTATCCACTAACCTCATACCTGGCTCCCCGCGACTTATAACATACGGAACACGCTCCCCATACTGCGGTTCATCGTTAGCATCCTGGAGCAGGCGACGAGCAGCGACAGCGGCTCCAGGAGGTGGAGGTAGCTTATCACTGCTCTTACTTATAATTCCGCTCAAAACATATGGGGTGACGTTTGAGACAAACCTATATGTCCCCAGCTTAACTTCTTTGGCAAATATGAAATCCTGCATAGACACTGATCCCTTAAGGATCCGTTTCCATGACATTTGGCAGAACTCCTTGATCGCACTAAGGTCTTGAGATCGGAACAGGATTCTGGTGGCACCCAATTTGTATCAATGTATAGACACTTCTCACAATAGTCCCCAGCTTACTTCAAGCATCTTTCTACCATTTTTTGTTGGGCGGGAACGCCGTCTCGTCTAACTGTTTCGATGCCTTTTGCATCAAAAGTTGGCTCTTGGTCGTCCGGGCGCTCGTATTTGAACCCAACATAGTGCTTTTTGGAGATAAGCACGCAGGGCAGATAGACCTGCCCTACCGGTCAGCAGGTGTCGCTGAAGAAAGATAGTTGAGCGAGCCTTCTCGAACTTCAATTTGATTGGGGCAGGATTCTGTGCGGTGATCTCGTCCGCTATCTCATTACCGATGAGAAAGGCTTGTTCCTTGGTCCGCCCTTGTAAATAAATAAACATGGAGTCAGTATCCCCGTAAACAACCTTTGCACCCCATTTGTCCGTTGATTCGACAAGTTCGATGGCCTGAGAAGAGACGTTCGTAAGAACGTAGACAGCATAGTTTCATTATTGTGATGCACTTTCTCCAACGTCTCTCGACCGCTCTGTACAATGGCGTCGGCGATTTCGACGGCCGGCATGCGGCCGGAAAAGGTTGCACTCGTATACCCGTATGTGACATTAGCGATGTACTTTAAACTGAGTTGGCGAGCCTCGAGTACTCGTATTAGTGCCTAGTTCCGATGAAGGTGATCAGATTTTGCGTCAACTAGGAGTAAGGATATCACTGTCATACTTTGTCACCATGGGCACCTTTCATAGCCTGTTTGACCATCACACGAGTATCTAATAACTCGGTTAACATTCTTCCTAGCAGGCCTCGTCGAACCTCAGGCTTTACGAAGAGCATGCCATTCGGAGAAACTATGCATCATATGAATAAGCTTTCGGAAGCAAGGGTGATGTGCAACGGACTAGTCAAAAGCTCCTGCACGGCACTCAGCAAGCCAGGTGGATTTTCGAGGTTTGTGATACCGAACTTGTTCTTCTCCTTGAAATTTTGGATACGGCCGAGACAAGTAGAATAGCAGTAGTTATAAGCAATCATCACTGAGGGGTACAGAGATTGAAAATCGAGCACAACAACAGGGCCCTTGTAGAATGCCGAGTAAGGCTCCATTATTAAAGGCATACATTCAGCCGCATTTTGTTTTCCGACCTACAGAGAGGTATGTCATTTAAGGCCAGGGACATCTGAGAATCTGAAAGAAAAACTGACGTCGGCTTTGCTAGGGGATATCAGTACAAAGCTTTCCGGTTTAGCTATGCGAAACATGAATGACTCTACTTTGAATTGTGACCCCCGGCTGATCACAGAGAAAAAATCTACCCCAAATACTCTAGCAAACTCACTAAATGCCATCAAGAGCTTATTTCCAAAGAAGAAAGATAATCATACGCACGCAGTCTTAGTAATAACTTCACCTGCGTCTAACATCTCGAGTAGCATACACGTCCGAATCAATAGATATCTGAATACATTAGCTTTTTTCGCCGGAATAGCACTATTGAGCCATTCTGTTAATGTGGCATGCGAATATTTGGGTACACTGGTGATCAGTCAGCACTCTTCACCCTACGAATACGCACACACGTACCGTCTATGTAATAATTCAAAAGCAACATTCTCAAAGGTGTACATGTTGAGGGAGAGCTCTGCGCGCATTACCCTCCACACGTTCAAGACATGCCTCCCAACAACCTTAAATGTTGATGTGTGCCTCATGCCCCATTGGTCTGAGCCCCCACCAAATTGTCTCACCGGGGCACGACAGATTGCATCGCTCACATCGAGACCTTCAAAGTTCACTAGTATCAAGGCATGAAAGATTGAAAAAATTGGCCGCACTGCGTACCAAACGTTCGTCCCCTGGCTTCGAGGTATCCCCATGAGGCCGCCTGGACCTCCCAACCAGCCAGAATGTCTGGATCAAAGTCTAAAACTATGTCGATGATGCTATTGATTAAATCAAGCTCGTTGGACATGATTTTAACGTTCAAAATGTTGCGTATCATCCGGGCATCAAAGCGTTCAGATTCGACGGCAACGATACCCGTCTTGTATCCTGCAGTGGTTGAATCCTCGACCTTACGTTCATCGTGAAGGCTATAAAACACGGCAACGATTTCGTCCTCGTCTGGGCTTGGGACTTTGTGCCCTTCCGAGACGCTCGCTAATGCATATTTAAAGGTGCGTGTCTTTGAGTATTGAAGGCAGAACTAAAATATAAATGACTTCGCGCACCGAGAACTTCCAAAGCGAGAATAGTCATATTCTGGCTTTCGCGAGTGGAATTCACGTGCGAATTCGGGGTTGATTTGAAGCCGTATATATTACTTTGGGTCTGACCATCGATCTTTGACGCACACCATCAGTGTTGTCTTACGTATACACGTCGGGTACTCACATGTGTTTTCCGATTCATCTTCCGAGTCCCTTCACCATGGTTCATACCACATTGAACATTATGTATTAACCACTTGTCCACTTTTTTCCTACTGGGAGGTGACCCTGCATACTCCCACCCAGTAACACCATCGGGCTCCAATGGTTCCACTTTCATCATGTTACTGTCTTCCGCAGCCCAAGGTGGTAAATGTATACTTCCATGACCATGCGTCAAGTCAAAAAAAAGACCGGCGTATTCCCTTGGACGCTCTGGGAGGTCGTTTGTGGCCGAATAATATGGGTCTCGGTACTCCATGTATGGAATGCCATGTACTGGCATACTGCTCAGTAGGGCGGCGGGGCTGGGCGGTGACGGAGTGTACATAAAGCCCCGCATACTCGGATTTACGGGGGAATGGTTGCTCGGTCCTTGGGAGGTGTCCGTATGAGATATCCCCGATTTTGAGGATGAGTTTGAATTAGTCCATCTCATATCAATTTTGTAGCGTTTGGTGGGCGGCTCGTCCTCAGTTTCTACCGATCTGGTCAACGTGCTGAAGTTTGTGGTCAGAAAGGGGCTTTTAAGCTGGGCCTCGACTGGGTCGCGTTGGGAAATCATTTTTTGTGTCCTAATCTCACTAACGCGTAATAGGTCAGGTTGAGTGATTATATTTTGAATGAGTAGAGAGGAATCTCGCTCAGCATCTGTAGCGTATAGATTCCCTTTAAGCAACGAGTTCGTATTTGGGGAGAGCGCACCGTCCTTCGCATTGTTTATCATGGAAAAACTATCTGCATGACTGATGAAAGGGTCTGCCTGCATTTCCTCTGGAACATCAGGGTTGAAGTTTGGTGGATCGTATTCACCAATGTTGCGTTCATCTTCATCTTCCTCATCCTCCCTGTCCCGTAAACCAGCTTGACCTTCTTCATTCTCGACAAGGTTGCACAATTCTTGGCTGGACAACATGTTCTCGTCAATATCGACTGCAGCGTCGTGTCTTTCTTCCCCGGCGGTCATCACACTCCAGTTCCCAGACGCAATTGGATTGGTCTTGTCGCTTCCAACTTCTTGTTCTTTGGGTTTCCACGACCTTCGCTCGGCATTCCATAGTGCTTCAATGCTTTCAAATGTACTCATGACCCATCTCTCCCAAGCTTTGTTACGTTCGTGATATACCTTTCCCTCATCTTTTTCCTGGTTGCATTTATCCAACAAGATGCCCTGAAGTCGTTGAGAATCTACCCATTCTCCACCTTTGGAACGTTTATAATCACTGAGGGGCTTCGGCATGTTAGGGGATGGAGAAAGTCCATTGATAATACGACGACGGCGCTCATCTTCCCAGAGCTCACGAACGCTTTGAACGAGAGGTTCAGGGGGAAGAAGAGGGCCAGGAATTCGAAGGGAAGAGTGAATATCTCGAGGTTCAATGCCATGTCTATTCTGTATTTGGTGCGAGCACACGTCGAGCTCAATGGGGAGGCGGGACTGCTTGAAGTAGGGTGAGGGTGAACGCGGCAGCGCAAGGGTCTCGGGATCGACGATATTGATGTCTTGACGATCTTCGTCAGCTTCTCGCAGGAATACATCGCCGAGATCAACCCATCCACAGCCATAAAGGCCAAAGTCGCACATAAATTGCAAATGATAACTTAGATGATTTTCGTATGTAGTGAACTTTGTGCGCATTACACCTCCTGACTGCATGATTGTGACGGTGCGCGAGACGAAAGTAGGATCCGCAACAAGGATCTTGAGGAATGGCTGATAGACGGTGTGGAATCCATAAAACGGAATGCCTTTGACAAGAATAATGGCCCGGATATATCGTGCATTTGAGCCATGGGGGTCCCGGTGAAGCGAGAGGGCTAGCGCGTGATTAAGGGAGCTGGTGAGTTTCTGTGTATATGCTTTTACTAGTGGATCCCAAGTATGAGCATGACGCAGGCAGGTGTGCCGTATATTTCGCACCTCTGTCTGGGTTCAGAGAGCCACAATAATCGACAAAGAAATAGGGATACACCTGATGTATATGGAGGCAAGCACGCCACCCAGTAGATGTACGGCCGTATATACGAATCACTGGGACCTTGGGGAGCGTCGACTCGTCAAGCGGCCCTGGCCTGGCAAGCGTATGGTCGATGTTGTCAAGTCGAACGCGCATCAAGCTTGAGATCAGAGTGCCAATGACAGAGGATGATCGATGACCGTCCAGTGTTTTATTCACAATGTACTTACAGAGAGCAAAAGGATTGCCGCTAAAAGAGTTTGACGCGCATCCAAATTTCAATCATCCGAAGGGCGACGCGGTCACGTGACCCTTCATGGCATCCCAACAGTCGACTAGTCACAGTCCAAACCCTCCGGAATGGATGCAACCAAGTGAGTCGTCATTGGCAGATGGCGCGAGAAAGCACGTCAAAGAACTTCTTAAAAAACGTTCATCGCGGTTCTCTTTTGTTGCCACCAAGAGCAAGGAATCCAAGGAGCCGGGCCAAGCACAATCTGTCCCTCCACCTCCAGACACTGAACCAATCGTCATCCAGTTTAGAGATGAGCGGAATCATATATTAGAGGGAAATGATGATAGCGTGGACCAATTTAGATGGGCGATACTTTATGAGAATCAGCGCGGGTGCGTCTCTACCTTGTCAATTGTCCTTGAAGCCAACGGAGCGTCGTGTGCAGAATCACCATCTTTTCCACAGCATACTACTCTAGCCGCTCATTGCTACTGCATGATCCCCCCCCTTTCACTGTCCCCGATTCCAGGGAAAGCTCACCTTTCCAACACCCACACCATGCGCCTCCCAACGTCACACTAACTACATACCCTCTTCCTGACCCGACGTGGCGCTGGGTTTCCAAATCATGGCTTGTGGACATGCGTGGGGATGGGGACGTTCAACACGACGGGTGAGTTTCATCAGTATGTGACAACCTCGCTCGCTCAACTCCCATTCTCCAGCTTTGAATACAATTGGTTTTTTCAGCGCTGCCACTGGCGTGCCAGAGTTGGGTGGCTGAGTGCAGGTGGTTACGTCCGCAGACGTCGCTGGGTTAGACTCATGATACGCCCATCCGAGGTCCGACTTCAAGCAGAGGCCGCAGTCGAAGGAGGGGGGCGAGAGGATGTATCAACTAAACCTAAGACCGACGTTGTACAGCCAGAAGATATCCGAGTGTGGAGAGGAGACGATGGGGATTGGGATCGCATAAGAAAGGCCCTCAAGAGCCAAACAAGGGACGGACCTAAGCTAGATCTTTGGATGGACTGGTTGGTTGATTTGATCGGTGAAGATGCTTCTGGCGAGCACCATGGCAAGGGAAAGGACAAGGATCGATCGATTGCCAACGAGCCTGAGCCTCAAACGATAGCTGTGTTCCCGCGGATTCCAAAGTCACAAGAGCGTCCACCTCGAGAGTGGATAGTTGCCGTCCTCCGCAAACACGTCTGTGCCCATTTCCTCTTTGAAATATGTGTTGCTAACCCATTTTGTTTCGTAGGGCAAAGATCTTCGCAGTTTTTTTGTCTATCCGGATTCCCGAGCAGAACTGCGCGATCTTCTCATGAAGGCAAAGGTTGTGCAGGAGAGCACTCTGGGTGGCCGCAACCCTGGGCTCCATCTACCTGTTGGAACAGACCCTTATGATTCATCGAATCAACTTCCACTTCTCGGCCCAAGCGATTTTTGGAGTCGAAACAGTGGATCAAGCCTCGCATCTACAGAAGTGCATCAAAACAAGCCCGATGACTAATGTGAACCATAGTGCCTAGTTATATTTTCCCGTTGCTGCCCTGGTATTCTCGCTGTGCTGGCTTTGTGTAGCATCTCTGTGTAGCATCATGTACTTACACTACATACTTGTGTCAGTGTTTGAGTGGGTTTAGAATCAATCGTGGGAATCGTCGATCAGGTGTTTAGAAGTCCGATTCTCAAAAGTGCAGGGGGAAGGGCTTTAGACGTGAGTTCGGATACAGATGCATTCGTTGACCCCTAACATCATGTTCACAGGTTTTCGTTTGTCTATCTATGAGCTTGGCCCGGGTGGTCTGCAGGCATAAACGCCTCCTCATGCAATTTGACCCCCAACGTTCCTCAACATCCTCCTCTTCGCTGGCTCAGCGTCTTATTCCTCAAAAACGTTCTCTTTCAGACTCTCAACATTCTCACCCACCTTCCCATTCACTTCTTGACGACGAAATAAGTCCAAGTACTAAGTATAGTCGCATTGATTTCACCTCTCACGCCTCTCCCCACATTGGATATCGTAGAGGTTTCCATAGCGCATTACAGACGGTGTCTCGAGGGAAAAAGAGCCTCAATAAAAAACCTGAGCTTGTATCTGCACTTGAATCCACCATGCCACCTCCTAAGAGCACACCTTCCAAGAACACAGCTTCCTCCTCTTCAAGGAACAAGTCTTCGTCACGCTCGCAACAACAGCCGTCGACATCATCTAAAAATGTCAGCCCAAGGCCGTTGTCTTCACCATCTTCGGCAACCCAATCCAAGCCCAAGTCCAAGATCGTCATTGTCGGTAGCCTAGAGGGAGGCCTTCATGATTATGATTATATCCAAAACGTGTACAACCCTTCTGGTTTGATCAATATCAATCCCCAGTGGTTGGACAATCCGAAAGGACCTATAGCCAACCATATAACACACAGACGAGGTGGGGCACCGGAGTTCCGAACGCTGCAAGGCTCCATTGGATCGAAAAAATACTATCGGTGTGTTTATTTCTCTTGGTCACGACAGGCCTCTAAAAGATCTACCAGATGCACTATCAACGCCGATGAAATTCGTGGTGTAAGCATTATAGGAGAAGGTGACGGTACATCGGTGAAAGAAGCCGAACAACTCGCCTCTCTTTCGGCATTGTATCAGCTCATCTCACAGGGCTTGGTGGGAAGCACTATTCTAATCATGTCGGATGATTTATCTGATGTATTGATAGATTCGTGGCGCAAAACATCAAGGAAAACGTCATAAGGCTTCCTTGGGTTCCTCACAGCGGGCCCCGGCGTTCTTAAAGTCGGCAGTGATACGCGAACCTACGCCAGAACCTATCCCCGCGCCCACCAGCACAGTTCTCACCGATGGTTCTGAGGTCTCTTACGAGCGTGCTCGGTCATTTATGGAATACTATTGCCGTCGTTTTGGATTCGGAAAGCCTGATATTAATTTCCAAGAGAGCAAACGATACAAGGGCAATCCTATCTGGGAAGCCACCATGCTTGTGGGCGGACGTCGCATTGGCTTAGGATCTGGAATAAACAAGAAAGCTGCTCAGATTGCATGTTATCTTGATGTGGTTCAATATCTGGAGGCTTGTGACAAACAATTATGGAAAGATTATTCAGATGCTGTAAAAGCGGGAAAGGACGTTGGTTTGGCTCCTAGTCTCTATTTCTCCATGAACGACCTCCTTAACGAAGAGATTCGTGATCTGTGCGTGGACATCAGGAAAAGCTCCCTCTACAAGAATCGGCCCATCATTGGTTCAGGCTTGACCGGTGCAGATCCTGCTAGACAAGTCGCCTCCGGTGAAACTCCAAAACTTAACTTGGCCATCCAACCGCAATATTCTCGATCTCCACAATTTTACCAGGCAAAATCAGAACAACTGTCTGCTCGTCGGAAGGCTTACCTTGAAGATCCCAAGCATGAAACCATACGTACCCAGCGCGCATCTCTCCCCGTGACAGCACAGGCCTCGGACGTACTCGCTCGGATTGAAGAGAATGATGTTACCATCTGCATGGCGGCGACGGGCTCCGGCAAGACTACACAAATACCCCAACTTCTTCTAGACGCAGCCATCGACCGGGGAGAGGGCGCTCTTTGCAATGTAGTCTGTACACAGCCGAGACGTATCGCTGCTATTAGCGTCGCTCAACGCGTTGCCAATGAGCGCGGAGAAGCGATGGGTCCACGAGGCAGTATTGGTTACCAGGTTCGGTTTGACGCCAAGCTTCCCGATCAGCATGGTTCTGTCACCTTCTGCACCACAGGCATCTTCCTTAAACGCATGCAAAATGCGCTCTTGGGAGGACATAGGAATCTAGACGATGTTTCCCACATTGTGGTAGACGAGGTGCATGAACGCGACGTGGATACAGATCTATTGCTGGTTGTTCTAAAGCGACTTTTGAGCGAGCGCAAGGCGCAAAAGAAGCCTATCAAGGTCATCCTAATGAGTGCTACCATAGATCCTACTCTTTTCCAAGAATACTTCAAAGATGAACGAGGTACTCCAGCGCCAGTCATATCGGTACCAGGGCGGTCATTCCCTGTGGAGAAACATTACTTAGACGAATATGTACCTGCATTATCGGACCCCCAACGAGGTTCTTCTTGGGTGTTCCGTGAAGAGTCGGTCGTCAAGTACCTCAACCGCGAGATTCCGAATAATACTGGGTCTATCACAACTATGTCAAACCAAAAGGCACCATCTCGGGTGCCAACCCCCATCCAACTCGACCGCAGTGATGGGATAGATGAACTAGAACTTCCATATCCCCTAATAGCTCTCACCATAGCGCACGTCCTCGACATTTCTGAATCAGGTCATGTACTTGTCTTCCTCCCAGGATGGGACGAGATCACAGCTGTTCAACGGATTTTACTTGATCATAACAGGTGTCCGCTTCTTGGCATGACTTTTTCGGATACCAGCCGTTATGCAATCCATCTCTTACATTCCACCATTCCTGTTCAGGAGCAGCAGGCCATCTTCGAACCGCCTCCAAGAGGTGTTCGTCGGATCATCCTCGCCACCAACATCGCGGAAACATCAATCACCATTCCAGATGTGGTCTATGTGGTTGACACAGCCAAGATCAAGGAAAATCGTTATGACCCAGAGCGTCATATGTCGTCTCTTGTTTCCGCTTGGGTTGGCTCGTCGAACTTGAACCAACGAGCCGGGCGAGCGGGCAGACACCGACCAGGAGAATATTTTGGCGTTATCGGTCAAAAACGCGCTATGGAGTTGCACCCTTACCAGACTGTTGAGATGAAGCGTGTTGATCTTAGCAACGTGGTCATGCACGTCAAAGCGCTAGAATTCCCAGGTATGGATGTTGAGGAGGTCCTCGCGGCGACCATCGAACCCCCTGCTCCTGAACGTGTAGCGGCGGCTATGAGTGATCTAAAGATGGTTGGTGCCTTGGATGAGAAACAAAATCTCACGTCACTAGGACGCGTATTACTTCAACTCCCCGTCGATGTGCAAATGGGACGCTTAGTTCTATTCGGAAGCTTTTTCAGATGCCTCGACAAGGCGTTAACACTCGCTGCGATTCTGAGCAACCGCGATCCCTTTTTGAACCCACCCGCTATGAAGAAAGAAGCGACTGCCGTGAAGAACTCTTGGAGTCCTGTTGACTTTAGGTCCGACCCCCTTGCGACGTTATTTGCTTACGAGTCTTGGTTAGAGTTCTTCAAGCGAGGCGACTATTTTGCTGCGAATCGCTTCTGCCATGATAATTTTCTTTCCAAACCGACCTTGCTGATGATTCAAAAGATTAAGGGACAACTACTCCAGTCGTTGTATCATGCAGGGGTCATTGACGTTTCCGCTGGTGGCGTTCTTGGTCATATATCTGCGACTCGTGACCACGTGCCACCTCAGCTCAACACTAATGGTGATTCGCTACCTCTTCTCGCCGCCTTGATAGCGATTGCTTCTCAACCCAAATTCGCGGTTCGCACCTCGGAAAAATTGTATCGTACAGCAAGGGACAAAGTACGTCGATGATTGAAACATTAATATTATAACCCAACAAATCTCTTCTGCTTTCTAGGCTACTCTCATTCATCCGTCGAGCGTCAACCATCGCAAATGGGAAGCATCTGAGTCCCCGGACTCGGCTCGTACCGAGCGGCAGATTTTCGCATTCGCTGAAAAACGCCAAAATGTATCAATCGGCTCTACCAATACCCAAATGTTTCTCGTCGGATCGACGCGTCTCGATCTGCTGTCGTACATGCTTTTTGGAGCATATCGCATAGAGGTCACTGAGCGGGGTCTCGAGTGCGACGGATGGCTCCCGATCGTTGGCAACATTGATGCACTCGATGACATACAGCGACTCAAGACGCTCATGGACTCCTGCATGCTCCGAGTGTTTGAGGGTGTGAGCCGAGGAAGACGGCGACAACTTGGATCTCATCGAGAAGTTTTGCTGCCCACGCCTCGGAGCGACCGGGATTCGGAGTCAGGTGATAGTGACGATGATGACTTACGACTACGGGATCACAGGCTCAGCGTTCCGGAGATCAAAGAACTGGACTACTTGACCCGGGACATTGTCCGCATTCTGGACAAGTATAGCGAGGATCGCCTTGGCAACCAATCACGGAGGGCATCGGCGCCAGGTGTTTATTCTTTTGTGTTGCGTTTGAACGAACTTACGGAGCGTTTTCTTGCTTTCAGCTACTCCTCAAGACTCACCTAGCCTCAGAGCCACCCGATTACTTTCTCTACCTGGCACTCGTGCAAGTGGATCGCGCTCGGGGTATTCTTCACCGTATCCCATGGCTTCGACTTATTCTTCGCGGCCTGGAACAAGGCCTGGAACGCCAAGTTCTTTGGCAGACACCTACCGACCTGAACCTCTCCGGGCGCGATTTCAGTAGACATTTAATAGCTACATTAGATGTTGCGATTGGGATATACTTTATCCAATGCCGCATTCCTCTCCACTCCTACTAGAGCTCTTGTCCGATCATTGTTTTTTTTTTTTTTGCAATATGTAGTTTATCCGATATTCATGGTTCCTGTTTTATTGTCCAATAATAATGATCTCCAAGAACTGCTATTTTCCTACTTACTACTGCTAACAGTACTCAATGCTCACTAAACTACTACGACAGAGAACGTGACTCGATCGTGTCACGCCACCAGCGTCCGTTCGTTCACCGTTGATGGGCTGGACGGTGCTCTTAACTGTATCTTCTATTTAGGGCTATCCACTGCGCACTCCGCTGGTCGAAGCTTTGAGAATATGGCGTCCTCCATGCGTGGACTGACGCAGGTACGCCTTTGCATCGCCATGGTCCTGCCTACGTTAAGGTTTTATATGTAGTTTATCGCAGATATCCGGGGAGCCCGTGTTCGTGAACTCGAAGAGAAACGAATAAACAAGGAAATGGCGAACATTCGAAAGAAGTTTAAGGGTGAATAAACCAAGCGTTCTTATAACACGAATACCTCTCATGAGATGATTCGCAGACGGCAATCTGGATGGCTACCAGAAGAAGAAGTACGTCTCGTGTTTTCTTCGTGAAACATGCTGACCAGGCAAGCCAGATATGTATCCAAGATAATATTCACCTACATACTTGGATATAAAGTGGATATAGGTCACATGGAAGCGGTCAACCTCATCTCAAGTAACAAGTATAGCGAAAAACAAATTGTGAGCTTGTCGGGTCATGCACTCTTTCATGTTGATATTTTCACCCGTAGGGCTATCTCGCCGTTACCTTGTTAATGCATGAACATTCTGACTTTTTGCGCCTTGTTGTCAACTCCATCCGGAAAGACCTAGACGAAAACAATGAGATTAACAACTGCCTTGCTCTTCACGCAATTGCTAATGTCGGTGGGAGTGAAATGGCAGAAGCATTAGCAGAAGATGTACACCGGTTATTGATATCACCGTACGTACTTGTATCCCCAGTATCTAATGCAATTCTCATACAAAGTTTTAGAACTTCTCAAAGTTTTGTCAAAAAGAAAGCCGCCTTAACACTTCTACGGTTATACCGGAAACACCCGGATGTCATACCTGCTGCTGAATGGGGTCTCCGCATAATATCTATTATGGACGACGAGGATTTGGTAAGATACAAGACTGCTAACTTTGAATACCGAATTGATTTCCCGAGAGGGCGTCGTCGTTTCCGTAACGAGCTTGGTGATGGCGCTTGCTCAAGACCATCTAGAGGCTTATGCTTTGTGCTATCAAAAGGCGGTTGACAGACTACATAAGGTTTGTTTTATTTTGTTTACTGGATAGCACACCCACTCACTTTATGCATAGCTCATAATTGAACACGAATACACTGCTGCGTACGCATACTACAAGGTTCCAACGCCCTGGCTCCAAGTGAAGCTATTGCGTCTCTTACAATACTATCCCCCCTCTGGTATGTTTACTAATCATGAGATCGCTTTGATGGTCAACGGTGTTGTGTAGAGGATCCGACCATTAAGGGGATCTTGGAACAAGTTCTGCAAACAATCATGGACAATGCAGGAGAACAACCCAAAAATGTCCAACATAGCAATGCTCAGAACGCTATATTATTTGAGGCTATTGGCCTAGCCATTCACCTTGACAGTAGCTCCCCTCTTGTAGCGACAGCGGCTGTTCTCTTGGCTCGATTTATCCTGTCTAAAGAGACAAATGTTCGATATTTGGGACTGGATACAATGGCGCATCTAGCCGCTAGAGCAGACTCTCTGGAACCGATCAAAAAACAGCAGAAAACAATCATCCTATCACTCCGGGATAAAGATATCAGTGTCCGGAGACGTGCCCTTGATCTATTGTACAGTATGTGCGACGTTGACAATGCGGAAGCTGTAGTCGGAGAATTGCTGCGATATCTTCGTGTAGCGGATTATGCGTTACGGGAAGAATTGGTCCTGAAAATCGCTATTTCTACGGAGAAATTTGCGACGTCGTATAAGTGGTATGTCGACACAATCCTTCAGCTCATCAGTGCTGCTGGAGATCACGTCGGGGACGAAGTTTGGTACCGTGTGGTTCAGATTACCACCAATACCGAAGACCTGCAAGAATACGCAGCCAAAGCAATCTTTGAACATTTGAAACCCTCTACGGCACATGAAAGTTTGGTCAAAATAGGGGGTAGGTGGATTTCAAGATAAACGGATAGCCTGCCTAAATACAATCTGACAGGATACATTTTGGGCGAATACGGCCATTTGATTGCTAATGACCAAGGATATAGTCCCTATGAACAATTCATTACGTTACATTCAAAATCGCCATTCTGCACAGCACCCACCCGCGCGCTCCTTCTGTCCACGTATATCAAGTGGGTTAACGTATTTCCAGAAATCAAGACCCATCTTGTTGGCGTTTTCGATCGTTATCGCCATGTGTTAGACTCCGAGCTTCAACAACGTGCATGTGAATACTACGCTTTGGCAACGCGGGCAGAGGAGGACGAGCTTCTCCAAAACGTTTGCGAAGAAATGCCTCCCTTCCCACCTCGTGAATCGGCACTCCTTAGTCGTCTCCACCGCAAACATGGTGATACGGAGGATAAACGAACCTGGATCATTGGGGGGAAAGAGGCCAATTTGGACCGAGAGGCTGCCCGTCAAAAGTCTAGTACGGAGATCAACGGTGCATCCGCAAACGGTCAATCTAGCAATGATATCATGGGTTCCCTCGCTGGCCTCGATCTTTCCTCGCCGGCCCCCGCTTTGACCTCCGGACAGGGGCCACATTTGGATTCACCGACTGCCATTACTGCTACTGGTAAATCGCTTACTGCTGCTTCAGCACTACGAGGCCCCAACATCGACCGATGGTTTGAAAAGCTCTGCTATTCGAATGAGGGTGTACTGTACGAAGACGTACAGATACAGATGGGTATCAAATCGGAATACCATGGTCATATGGGAAGAGTGGCTATCTACTTCGGCAACAAAGTCGCTGCATCCCTCACCTCTTTCACTGCAAGCCTCAGTGTTTCCGATCCAGAAGCATTATCGGTGTCATTTGCCAAGATACCTCCGAATACGGTCAATGCCCGAGCCCAGACACAGCAATTGCTGCATGTCGAATGTAAAAAATCCTTTACTATCGCTCCAATCCTCACGGTATCTTTTATCGCGGGATCACATCAAAGTCTCACAGTTCGGTTACCAATTGTCATTACAAAGTTCTTCGAGCCCGTGAAACTCGGTGCTGCTGATTTCTTTGAGCGATGGAAATTGATTGGAGGGCCACCACGAGAAGCCCAACGTATCTTTCCAATCTCCTTGGACAGCGTTGGGCATATCGATATAGGCAAAAATAAGAAAGTCGTCACTGGACATCGATTTGGCTTGCTAGAAGAGGTTGACCCAAACCCTGTGAATCTGGTCGGTGCTGGTGTATTGCACACCAGCGAAGCCGGCAAGGTCGGTTGTCTTTTGCGAGTTGAACCTAACCGGGAAGCTAAGGTGAGTTGATGCAGTGTTAGCCATATGGCATAATTATAACGTATTTTTTTTTGAATTGGTCAGCTATGTCGTGTAACTGTTAGGAGTACCTCAGAAGATGTGGCTGCCGAAGTCTTACAGCTGTTACGGGATCCTTTGGGTGTGGAGCATCCGTCTCAATGACGTCAGTTCTGTGGGATTACATTGTGTAACTTGTTGTACAATCATAATAATAATACCCCTATACATCTCCTTCACAGTCACTTGGCGGTCCGTGCTAAGAAACTTCGTAAAAACCCTCCTCGCCGCTTCGCTAATCCTTCTTCTATCGCCTGGATTTCGTGCAGTTCCAGCTGTTGAGACAAACTTCGTCGTAATGCAGGGTGAGGAAGCGGCACGATTGCCGAAACCAATGAGGGTTCTGTTGTTTGTAATGCACCTGTTGGAGTCCGTTTACCAAAAAGTCTTGTACTAGGTGAAACCGGTGAAGGTGCGTCACGGGTACTGTCGATCGACGGTCCCCGGGAAGATGATCTTAAGGGTGGAGAAGGAAGAGGGGTACGAAAAGAAGAAAAACTGGATGATGAGGATGCTGCGGGAGCTGTGGATGGTCGATTAGATCTTGCCCTCTGGCGGGATATATTTGACCCATTAGGTATTCGGCAATCTGCTAATGGGCTGAGAGGTGGTCGCTTGGTGGGCTCGACGAGGCGACCGGCTCGAGACGGACTGCTGGATCGCCTGCTGTGAACTCTCCGTGAGTGACGAGGGGCGGCAGTAGCCGACAGGGGAGAGCTTGCGAGACGACTAACAGATTGTACTGCCTTGGCTTCAATCTCGAAACACTTAATGGCGAAATCCTCCACGATGGATTCTTGCGAGAGTGGTATAGGGCGAGATGTCGACGCTTGAGGAGTGGCGCGGGTTTGCCGGATGACTGCTGATGACAGCACTGCCAGATGTTTCGGAATATCGAGTAGATGAGGAAGGACCGGAATTGCTTCGCTGGCCAAAGGGGTTGGCTCTCGTGTTTGTTCGCGTCGATCCCTCAGAGAGTGCATAATAAGTAAGCTAGGGTGGGTCGGTGTTATTGCATGCTCAAGTGCAAAGGTGCGCAAAACTCACCGGTTATATTTATCCGAGACGTCTGGGTTGCCGCGGTCTGGTAAAGGGTTGGATATTTGTACGATATAATCTATCATAGCCGAACGATTCTGCGGAGAAAATTATTAGCATTTGGTCCTCGAAAACCGCAAATCAAACTACTTACTTGATCCAAGAACACCGTGACTCCTTGCATGTGCGACTCCTTCTTTTCTTTCTAATCACACGACTGGTATAAGAAATGTTCATTTGTAAAGACCTCTAGATCGAACTCACAGAAAGATTCGCAAGACTTTGTAAAGCTTTGGCAATCAAAGTCAGGCTGCGCTGCAAGCCAGGTGAAGGCAAACCTGTCGAATAGCAAACAGTCAGATGTGGGGCGTTGGTAATGCAGAAACACGTATGCACCAGGGTGTAATCCCCACAGATGAGGATGGAGTATAGCGGGAACTATCAAACGTAGAAAACAGAATGCAGAAACACTCTGCCACTTCAAATTACTAGAGTCGTCACTGGCACCGAAGCGCTTTTCCACAAGTTCTCGAATCGATTGAAACAAGCGACGGAGTTCACTAGAAGCGATTCAAGGTATCATGAGAAGAAATAATAACAAAGAGGAGAAGCGTTACACACGGTGGACAATGATCGCGCATCTTGTAGATATGTGTCCAAAATTTGGTACACCAAATAGGTAATAGTTTAATACTTTGTTCGACATCTTTGGGACCTCTTGAGTTACGGGAAGGGTCTGTCTCTAGCTCAATGCGTTCAGTACACAAGTCCTGTATGCAAGGTCCTACGCTGGCCTCAAGAAACGGTTTTCCAAAAAAGCACATCGCTTGTTCTACCGTCTTCGTAAATACGCTGTTGCCCCTAAATAGCGTGTTGGCTAATATAACGATATTAATTATCCTGAACAATAATAAGATCATTCTCACACACCATTGGGAGCATTATCTACTTCCCGTTCGGCAAGATCAATGATGTCATGGAGAAATGTTCCTCTGCCAACCGCAAGAGACAGCATGTGGAACGAAATGTCACCTAGTTGCATCTTTTGATCCAGTTCACTAAGGAGGTCCAAGCAGTTACGGCTGTCAAGAACCTGAGGCAGGAGGCAGTGAGTATCTTTGTCGGAAGGTGGAGATATTTAAGACTCACAGATGTAATTGCAGAATATGCGTCAGACGGCAGTATGATTTCTCTGCCCAAAAGGAAGTTCATATACAGAAATAGGATACGGATAAACTTACTCATCCACCTTCGTTTTGAGTTTAAGGTCACCGACTTGAATGTTGTTCCCGTAAGAGGAGCAAGACATTATGGGAAACCAACCCTCAACGAACTGGCCTCGGCGAAAATGAGCTAGTACGATCTCGACCGTACCAACCAGTGTGGGTTTGGTTGTCTTCTTGAAGCGCCATACGCGTATTGAGAGTAGCCCGAAAGGGGGGAGATCAGAGAGTGTGAAGCTTTCGAGCCAAGTCCAGCTTGTCGTGTCGGATCCATTCCCTGCCTGTCCTTTTTGAAACATCGTGCGGCCCATCGTAAGACCATCAATCACTACTTCGCAAAATACCTGCGAGTCGGCAGAAGCCTCGACCGACCCATCGCCCCTATCTGCATCGGATGAAGACGCCGATGCGAGCGTATCAGTGGAAGGAAGTTTGCTAGATGCTCCGAGATTTCGTCCGTGCATAACCGTGAGATCAACTTGTCGCCACATACGATAAAGACCCCGCTGGTCAACATTGCATCCATATATCTCAGGCTGTGCGTATGCTCGTAACAGGGCACTCCAGCAATTAACCGCGTCTCTGCTCTCGAAGGCGAGGTAAATTGGGTCGAGAGTAGGAGCATTGGATTGCTGCCGCCGGTGGGTTTGCCGGACGACGGTGGGATCAGACATAGAAACAAGAGTTTGGAGAGAAGGCGAGTGAGCCATGAACGCATCTGCACGTGCGTGGATGCTCAGACAATCGCTACGAAAGAATAAGGATCTATCCGCGAAGCGGATGTCAGTAGCGCGAAGTATTTTAACATTCAGCGAATGTTGCAAGGTGGCCTGCGGACAACAAGTTGAGAACGAGTCTCACTATAATAGAAGATTAGAGTCGAACTTTGTCTCCGATGATTGTCAACCTGCACTCTCGTTCATCCACCTCTGCCAATGTACATCTCACCCGGACCCATTGGCCATCGCCTGAGGCAGTTGTCGCATATCCTCGAGACATCCCAAGCCAACTCGATTTCTCTGCACACAAATTGAAGGATTGCAGCTAACGAAACCTAAGGCACTCACCTTTAAGCCTTTTGGGGCTGGGTTCAGTGAGACCAGCAAGCTGTGCAACGGAATCGCGTTTGTCATTGTTCTTCTTCCGGTTCTGCGACGTCTGCAACTGATAATGCAAGTCCTATTAGACCCCGTGTGTGTGCAAATAACGGTGACAGGTTGAAGCCTACCTTGCGCATACTATGAGCGAAAGACCCATTCTTGTTTGACAGCCAAAGTTCGGCGATAGTATCATATTCATGGTTCGCACGGCCCTGTCGAGAGGATGGCCAGTCGTCGGACATGGTGGCAACTGGCATGCAGATGAGAGAGAAGCACTACTAATTGATACTCACTTGATGCTCTCAGCTGCTGAACGAGCAGCGCCCAGCGCGCATCTATGACTGTGTACGTAATTCCGGCAACGATGGTAAGGGCGCTTATAATACCCCGTCGATCAAAAATATTCAACCAATGAAACACCTCAGGCACACTTATTTTGCTCAGCATGGTCGCTCAACATGGTGCTCATCATCATTATGTATCGCTCGTGTCTCGCACCCATCATAAATGTCTGAATTACCAGAAGCCCCTGTACTGTGAAGTGTCAAAGCGAGTGTAGAAATGGCATTATTGATGGCGCTCCTGGCCGTTCGTCTAAATGCTTTTCAGGTTCGGCCGCGTCTGTGTCATACGTCCATATCATCCATCTAACCTATAACACCCCTATCGTCCTACTCAGTCTTGAAATCACTGCGAACGATCAGCGGAAGAACCATTGCGATCAACATGATCGCTTACTGTGCACCGTTCCCGTTCGCAATCCCGTTGGCATGTCCATTTACTTTGCCTTTGCTCAGCCGAGGCTTCTTGTACGTGTTCCTATAGAACGAGATGAACAGGAATAGGTAGCTGGTGAGTAGACTACAGCCAAAGATAGCTGCGCCCTCAGAACCGGAGCATGTGCCAGGCGACGGGACTCGGGGGAAGTACGTCGATGTGAAATAGGAGTAGCCTGCAGGCGTGCGGATTGTATTAAAACGATCGACGCACGGAGAAAATGTATGTCAGTACTGGTCTATCGCACGAATAATGGAGGGAGGGTGGAGATAGAGCAGGGGAATTAGGGTCATGTAGGGGTAGGGATGCGGTGAAAGAAAGAAGGGAAGAAAGAGGATGATGCGAACGCGGAAGAACGAGATACGTGCTTGCGAAATAGACGGCGAAAAGGTCGATGACAAATTGGGTGATCTGCATGCTCGTAAGGTACTTTTTCCACTGTTCAAGGATAAGTAATTTCCAAATAAGGTATATCGTAAAACAGACCCAGATCTTGCGGCCACCAGCCGTCGCATAATAATAGTAATCTAAAGAAACGTTAAATCACAATCAAGAGTGAACAGATCTTCAACATACACATCAAAACATGAACCGTAAGGTTAAGCGTGATGGGAACCCAGGACTGGAGCAAAAGTACGTGAATACACACAAAGAAAGGTGACTTTTAGACTTACGACGCTGGTCC
The DNA here is from genome assembly GCA_015039355.1 of Ramaria rubella. Taxonomy (NCBI): domain Eukaryota; kingdom Fungi; phylum Basidiomycota; class Agaricomycetes; order Gomphales; family Gomphaceae; genus Ramaria; species Ramaria rubella. Next base: position 42,175 of record MU134432.1, on the reverse strand, counting down.
TGCCGTTCAGTTGAGTGTAGCATAGCATAGCAGTAGCGGAATGATGGAAAACGTGCAAAAACGCTGATAAGCAGTCAGAAGGGCACATACACTACGCAGAAAAACATCATACCAAGAGGCTTCTTCTTGAGTACCAAAAATACGGTATCGAGTAACTCCAGATACTTGATGTAATAATTGACCATGTAGTAAAACTCGAGTTTCTGAGCACGCTGATGAGACACAAAGGAGCAAAAAGTAACACGATTGGGCGCTCACCGGCGTCCAGGCATCACGACCGCATATTCCATAGAAGAGACCGCGTTTGAATACTATGGGCGCGATTTCCTCAACCATAAGCACGAGCAGCAAAAGGCTGCCAGAACTCAGGATCATGTTGTGTAGCTGGAAAAGAGCAGTCATTTTGAGAGCTTCACGGTTCCGCATGACCTCTTGCAAGCCAAAGATGACGGCGAGGTAGCTTGTGAGAGCAACTAGTACAGCTGGCCATGTGGAAAGCGGGGTGCGACCAAGCTCATAGTGGGTAAGGTAAGGCGGAAGGGATGGGAGAGGGAGGTTATTGACGAGAAGGTCGGCGAGCGACATGGGGGGCGTGAATAACAAGGAACGTAGTGGAGAGAGAGAAAGCCTGAACCCAGTGAAGTGGGGTCAAGAGAAATTGTTCAATTAGCGCTGGACATTGATCGTTAAGACCCCAGCCTCCCCACCGCCCCATTGCCTTCGTCCTAAAGTACGACAAGAACGTCTATTTATCCCATTACATCTATGTACACCGCTGGCAACTTCATGTCATGCTTGGAAGCTCGCGTTTGAGCTAGTAAGGACCATATGCATCGGGACATAGGAACATATTGTCACGGTTAACACCTACGTGCGGAGGAAAAATAGTGAAAGCCCCGTCGAAGCTCGGCCTTCAAGCTTCAAGCTTGATCGGGGCTGACGCGGGACCTTCACATATGGAGATGAAACGAGGTAGATTTGTTGTCCCGGGGGTGGTACAGGCTAGTACCCTCACCGGGTTTCCACTTTAGATACCGATGATTTTAGGATCCTCCGGGACAAGCCTGGTCAATCCTTAACAAGGCCTCGGTTACGGCGTGCCGGATACCACTTTCATGTGATTTGCACCAAAGAACATCGAGAGTTTGCGGCGGGGAATAACCAGAAACAATGTAAGATTATAGGTCGCAAAGCTGAAATAATGCGTGCGGTGTGTACACCAAAGCCGGTATGGTTGATACTTCAAGACACACAGAAGGAATCATAATGGCGATCAGCATCCCAACTCTTCTGCATGCAAGCCAACCATAGCCGTTGTAGATAACTTGAACTTCCGTGGCGGTCGCGTCACCAGTATTTGTAGATATGGAGACATGGAAGTCACCGTTTGAATGTGAATAGAATAACAGCCGTCAGCCTGATCGAAGGCACCTGCGATTTAACGAACATATTGTATTGTCCCAAGGTAAAGTTGAGCAAAGCAAAGAGACGAAGGAGTACACCAAAAAGAGACATGGTCGATTTTGTAGATGGAAAAATGCGTAGATGTATGCAACAGTGTATCGATGCGAGAGTCCGATGGATTTGTGCAGAAGGAATTATGTGAGAATGATAGATGGAATGCCGTCTAAAGAGGTCAAGAAGGCCTTTTCTCTAGAGGACTTAATATGTAAAGATGTAAGAATATTGCTGCATCGGGAGTGCATACCTGCCGCCGTGGCTTGCTTGCTCAAGCGCGTCAGACTCTTCTTGAACTGAAACGCGGTCTTCAGGCAGTGCACGTAGCAGCACCATAGATGTGTGAGAGGGAGCAAGACGATAAGAGACTTGAATCTGATCACAAATACGCCATAAGCTGTCGAGACTAATGAACTAAGAGGTGACACGAACGCCTGCAGAGCCTAATTTTCTACAAAGGTCATGGACGAAGACCAATGAGCGTGAGCGAAGTTCTTGGAGGTCGTGGAGATCGGTGCCTGTGAGGAATGATGGATACTAATAGGCACGAGAACAGATACATGGATAATCACAAATGTCAGAAGAAGTGGACCAGGTGGGAACAGTGCAATGCAACCGCACGGCTCGTCCTGGTCGTGACGCTACAAGGCTAGAGGGTACTGTCAACACGAAAACGCGTGAAAGAACGCCTGGACACTTACTCGACGAAGGAGGTTGCGGCGCACTGCAAATCGGTAAACTCATGCATGTCAACGTGCTCATGGTTTGAAGAGGGATGGTGGTGAAGAGCAGGGATATGAGAAACAAGGACAGACATACGCTTTCGTGATGAAATAGAGCGATGGCATCCCTTATGTAGTCTTTAGCAGCACGAGCGGCTATCGGCTCTACCGGGTCCTCAAGGTTGTAAACAGTAACATATATCTTCTGGTGGCCGATTCGGCGCACTGCTATAATTCGAGACGTCTATAGATCTGATCTGCCTTACTCTTTCATCTCTCTATTATCGCCCAACGCTTCCCTGCCAAAAATAACCTTGGCTTCGCTGTATACTCCAATTGGCCTATGTGCGTGTGCTTGTATAGATGCATTACCTAACTTTAACACTCACCAAATCCGACCAACTTATTCCGGAGTTTTTGTAGATGAATGGAGCCCACACCGTCCCTTCGCTCCATAGAAAGACCACCCCTCGCACCGATGAATAAGTAGGTTCAGGCTTGGCTTTGGGTCAAGGGGTCTGGCGTTGGTCTGGTGGCTATATGCGAACCAACAGGAATACAGCCTTGGAGATCTTTCAGAAACAGCTGTCACCCTCACCCTTTGGGAGAGCCTTGTCGATGCCCTGAAAAAGGAGAACGCGATTTATCGGCTGCGAAACCTTATGCATCCCAAAATCTGTGGTCTCCAAGAGCCCCCCTGTGCAAGCACCACGAGTCTTGATTGATCTTAATCAGGAGTATGTTATACGGTCATGTTTGGACCCTTCTTCGCTTCCGAAAATTTTCCTCACGAGCATTGATAGTTGAGCATATCGGGTAAAATCCTCCTCATCGATGCGTACTTTCAGCGTTAGCCTGACGAAATTCGTTTAGACTTGAGAGTGAGTTTAATTATTTGCCAGTGTAGTTTCCTGTCCTCTGGTTGAAAGCCATTCCATAGAACTTCTCAAGAACATCGACCATCATCATTAAGTGACACCACTGGCAGGTGGTGTAGTGAATAACTCCACATTTGACTTCCAACCGGTACACTGGGTCGGCAGGGAGCCGTCCAACTTCAATCACTTAGTGCCCATTAGTGGACCAACGATACAAAAAAGACTGCTACCATTATCGGGAGCATGGGTGTAAGCCTTGGAAAGTGACACTGGTCCCGTTATAACCAGTTGAACGGCCTCACGGATGAAGACAGGGAAGAGAACTTCAGGTAATGTGCGCTCATCGGGAGAAGAATGAGAGAAGGTTATATGCTGCGCTCGAGCTCAAAAACATATAACTCGGTATAGGTGCTCCACAGGTGTTATTCTTAACAGTGGGAGAGCGAGGCGGTGTGAACCGATCAGTGTCCGCAGGGTCCGGCAGCATGGGAAACACGAACAAGAACGTTAGAATGACGCTCGATATATGAAGCCCGTCAATGAATAGAAAGAAGACCAAGGCCGTGTTCCCAGCCATCACTCACGCGACCATAATCATAACATCGTCGGCCGAAGAGTGGAACTTACATCGACAGAGGCACTTTCACAGAAATAGTACCATGACTCTCCTCCTCGCCCGTCTGTATAGGCCATGAAAAGCAAATGCAAAATGAATGGGTATTGCAATTCAGAAGGTGCAGCACCGATCTCGAGATAGCTTGGATGCATCTTTATGCATTTGTTCATTCTCGTGCATTATTTATGGTTTCGTTCCGGCGGCTGTACTTCCATGATACTAGGTTTAATCAGTATACAGATGAAAATTATGGCGTACCTTGATTGTTTAGATACACACGAAGCTCACAGATAAAAAGCTTGAATGCAGTTGACAAGACTGCCAGGGAGCATCGATGCACTAATATTTGATCTCGATCATTAAAAACACAATGCGCCCGAAAAATGCACCGTACCATGTCTAAGGACATCGCCACATTGCGCTGCCCAGCGGCGGTTGGAAGGTTTGCGATGTAGATTGTGGTACTATGGGGTGATAATTGATCAAACAGTCTTCCAAGTTTATAGGCTGAAATCTATATCCAACTAACCAAGAGGATTTAAAAACTACTGACTTCTCTGAGACTTTCCAAGGATGGTTTGAATATGAGGCTGGGCGTGAAATAATGTTGATATTCTAGCCTGTCTGTATGACAGTTGCCAAATGCGTGAGGTATGTCAGATACGTTGGTAAATCACCGTCTAACGGTGTCTGATTTAATGCATTGGCTGGCAGTGACCCACGGCTTCAAGTTGTGACATAGAATGAGGTTGAAAACTATTTAAACTGCCTTGGCAGGCTGGGGTCTCGATATTGCGCCGCAGAAAGGGGTATGTGAGTTTGATCCAATAGTAGTTCCCAGACTTCAGTGAGTCCGGTAGTAGGAAAATATTTGGAACCTAGGAGTCAGATCTAAACTGGGGCTTGAGCTCGAATAAAGTCATGGCTAAGCAACTAATCAAGTCAAATTTGATTCAGATGAATATTTATAAACACTTCCAGGAATTTAAATTTCAAGGTGAGCCTTGTATCCACGCAACTTCAGTGGCATGCAAAAGCTGAAAGTACTTATATGAGTCCAGAGGAAAGTTTCTGTCTCGTCCCCATCACGGCATACTGTCACGGTCACGTTTAGTTATGTGACTCCTGAGTCCCACACTAGAGGCAGGGAAAAATATTCCAGATGGGAAAACCATGAGAAAAATCTTGAGAAATGGTTGAGTTTGCCAATGATTTTCTGAACAGGAAAATTAAGGGAAAATCTAATATTTGCCAATGATTTTCTGACCCTGGGAAACTTCCAAAAGATCTGTTGAAATGACTTGGGAAAACATTCAGTAAAAGCATGGGAAAACCATTGGTATGACGGGGTGTTTCTGATTAGTGAAAATTCTTGGCAGAGTGATCATTTTCCAAAGATTTTCTGAGCCCAACAAAACTTCAGAAATCCTTAGGAATTGCATCATCAAAATCAAAGGAAAAAGTATGATTTTCCTGACATTCCCTGACATGGAGAATTCCAAGGAAATCCATTATTTTCTGGGTTTAGAAAATCATGATGAAACTCACTTGAGAATGCACATGTTTCTCTAGATTTTCTAGACAGGAAAACCTAAGGGAAAATTATATATATTTCTGGATTTTTCCCAAGCAGCAAATGGGTCTAAAATTATAAGAATTTCAGGAATTAAGTCAATTTTTTCTGGGTCAGGAAAATCTTAGGATCGTGTGAATTGGGATGAATCAGACTGAATTGCAATGAATTGGACTGAATCCAACTGAATCACAAGGAATTGGAAAGAATCCGACTGAATCAGAACAAATCAGAAAGAATCCGACTGAATCACAACAAATTGGACTGAATCACAATGAATCAGAAAGAATCAGAATTGCAATGAATCAGACTGAATCCAACTGAATCACAATGAATTGGAAAGAATCAGACTGAATCAGAACAAATTGGAAAGAATCAGAACAAATTAGACTGAAACGCAATGAATCAGAAAGAATCAGAAAGAATCAGACTGAATCACAACGAATCAGAAAGAATCGGACTGAATCAGACTGAATCGCAATGAATCAGAAAGAATCAGACTGAATCACAAATTTCCAATTCATTCCAATTCATTCCAGATTGGTCTGATTTGTTGCGATTCAGTCTGTTTCAGTCTGTTTCTTTCGAATTCATTGTGATTCTTTCTGATTTGTCCTGATTCTTTCTGATTCTTTCCAATTTCTTGCAATTCAGTTGGATTCAGTCCAATTCAGTCTGATTTGTTGTGATTCAGTCTGATTTGTTGTGATTCAGTCTGATTTGTTGTGATTCAGTCTGATTTGTTGTGATTCAGTCTGATTTGTTGTGATTCAGTCTGATTTGTTGTGATTCAGTCTGATTTGTTGTGATTCAGTCTGATTTGTTGTGATTCAGTCTGATTTGTTGTGATTCAGTCTGATTTGTTGTGATTCAGTCTGATTCTTCTAATTCATTGTGATTCATTGTGATTCAGTCTGATTCATCCCAATTCTCACATATTTCTAAGATTTTCCTGACCCAGAAAACATTGCCTTAATTCCTGAAATTCTTATTTTAGACCCATTTGCTGCTTGGGAAAAATCCAGAAATATATATAATTTTCCCTTAGGTTTTCCTGTCTAGAAAATCTAGAGAAACATGTGCATTCTCAAGTGAGTTTCATCATGATTTTCTAAACCCAGAAAATAATGGATTTCCTTGGAATTCTCCATGTTAGGGAATGTCAGGAACATCATACTTTTTCCTTTGATTTTGATGATGCAATTCCTAAGGGTTTCTGAAGTTTTGTTGGGCTCAGAAAATCTTTGGAAAATGATCACTCTGCCAAGAATTTTCACTAATCAGAAACACTTTGTCATGCCAATGGTTTTCCCATGTTTTTACTGAATGTTTCCCAAGTCATTTCAACAGATCTTTTGGAAGTTTCCCAGGGTCAGAAAATCATTGGCAAACTCAACCATTTCTTGAGGTTTTTCTCGTGGTTTTCCCATCTGGAATTTTTTTCCCTGCCTGTAGTGCCAGTGAGAAGCTACAAGGCTTATTTTGGCTTCTTTCAGAAAATTTCAGATCCAGCAGAAGGAGGCTGAAATGGGCTGCGGGAGGGGAAGGGAGCTGCCAAACGAGAAAAAGTACAGAAATATCCACATAGGGTTTGTGTATAATATTCTAAGTACTTCCATTGTAGTAATAAATAAGTTTAAATAGGTTGATTTCTGGTTATTTGAGTATTTATCTGCTCATATCCCTTGACACCTGGATTATAGCCCAGGTCCGTTTCCATATGCTTATTAAAAGATATATCTGCATATATCCGTATATTTTACTTTATTTCGGTACATGAAAGCTAACATAAGAACCCACTACCAAAGTACCTTCTTGACACCCCAAAAATAGATGAATAAGTAAATGTGTGCTGGGTTCTGGTTATTTCCACTTATATCTGCTTATTAGCCCTCCAATATAGATTATTATAACATTTACATCCGGTTATAAAAGTATAAATGCATTGATCCAATTGTTTCAGTTTATTTAGGTACATAAAAGGTCGCTTCAGGAGCCCAACCCCACCTGGCTCCCCTCCCCTACCAGCTCACCAAATGCCCTCCACTGCACGGCCTTGCCCCCTTCCCTACTTCTCTGTGAGGCTGGCAGTCCTTGCTCCGACGATACTGTTATCAAACTTGATCAGACACCTCAAACACTCACATAGACAACTGGGTTTTGCCATCATGTAAAGTCTCTGGTATTGGATCATGTGCAAGTACCCCCAGGGACTTCTTTTGTTTACCTTGAAGCTTGTACATCTGCAGGGAGGTAAGCTCAATCAGTACATGGCCGTGTACAAGCCTATATCTTACAGCTTGAACTTTTGTGGTCAAGTTGTCCCACATGCTGTCGGTTTACTTTCAGAAATGAATCCAAAAGACAGTGGGTAGCACTGGAGGCATGGCAAAATTTTCTGACTCAGAAAACCCTATGGAAAATCTTCAGAAATGGTTGAAGATGCTAATGATTTATCTATATAGGATAAATGTTTGAAAACAGAATCTTTGCCAATGATTTGCTGATACTAGGAAACATTAATAAGATCAATCAGAACAACTTGAGAAAATTGAGAGGAAAACCATGGGAAAACAGTTTTTCCCATCTTTTCCCTTGTTTTTCACTGTTTTCCCCTTTTTTCCTCTCAATTTTCTCAATCTATGCTGAGTGATCTTATCAAAGTTTCCTGGGATTCAGTTTTCCCACAGTTTTCCTATCCAGATAAATCATTGGCATACTCAACCATTTCTGAAGATTTTCCATAGCGTTTTCCAGGTCAGAAAATTTTGGCATGCCTCCAGTGTAGCGGTGTCATCGTTGCACGGCTACTAACACTGGTGTTTGGCTCAGTGTGCTTTGCTATCAGCAGCAACAAAGGTAGAACGAAGATGAAGATGAGGACGTAGCAGTGACGATGATGATGACATAATATGATGACGTAAGCGAAGACGAGATACAACAGCAAGTGTCACATGATTGACAAAGCTGGCCTTGATGTAGACATAATTTGTTACCCAATTGATATTGATGCAGACACACCTGGTCATGAACATTTTGATGAGCATTCGAGGTTCAGGCCAGTCCAACTCAGCATCATCTTCAGATGATAGAGATGTGCTCATCTGCTTCACTTGAGCCTCTTTCATTAGCCAAATATTAGGAGTGCTGTCTCTTTGTGTTCCTCTGACCACCTCCAGGGCAGCAATTAACTCGGGATGGACTCAGCCAATCACCGCAGTTGGCAACCAAATGTTCAAAACAGTTGGGATAGTGAGCCGGCCCCGTTTTCTTTTATTTCCTGTATTCAACTCTCCTGTCCCTTCTGAAGAATGTGTGGAACCTCTTTGCACTGCAGACATGAAGTCCATGGGATTGACCTCAGTGTGGTATTTGTTTAAGACCATATTGCTTTTCACCAGAGTTGTGGAAAACATCAGAAATATCAGAAAGAAAATTGGGATCAGATGGGCTTGGCTTCAACTTATAGGTTGCACCCTCTTAGATTCTCATGCCCTGGTATTTTGGATTTCTTGACAAGTTGGAATTCGGAGAATGTTGGAATAGTCGGAGATCTATGGAAGGATCAATGACAAAATGGCTAGTCAAGACTTAACTAGTATTTTCAGAAAATGTTGGAGAAAATCGGAGAAGTGTAGAATAGTGTTTGAAGAGGATTAAAGGTAAGGATTAGGCTTTTCGGAAAAATCGGAGTTTAGGCTGGAGATAAGGATTTCGGGATGTCAGAGTGAAGATGATTGGAATATAATCAATATGCGAGACTCATCGTATAAGTCAATATATGTGATAGGCAATATGACCAATGATAATGAGCAATCAATATTCAAACTAGAGAAAGAGATGTACAACAAGCATATTTAAGGAATAACTGATGATGCTGAATCGGAGACATAACAGGTAATGATATGAGATATGGAATTACGAGACGGGGTGAATATGGAAACAAATACGAAGTTGGAGATAGGACATATGGATATAAGATTGGGAGATAGGTCTCTGAAGGATGACTAAGGATGTTTAAATGGAGATTTCGGAGAAAGTTGGAAAAAGGCTTATTGAAAAAGGAGAAAGTCAGAAAGGAAATTGTTGAAGGTTGTCGGAAAAGGAGATTCGGAGATTGTCTGAACATTGGAGAATGGATATGGGTTCTAACAGTATCTCCCCTTTAAGGCCGAGCCCTTGAGGCTTTAATGTCTTGAGATATTTTGGCATTGGGTGGTTGTAAAGGCTGGGATTTCCAATCGGATATAAGCGGTTGAAGTAGTGTAGACTTGCTTCAGAGAAACTCCTTGAGTTTTTGTGCTCTATTCCCGCAATCGTGATTAGCTTGGGTGACAAACTTGTGGATGAGTTTGTGGAGATTGCATGGGGACAGAAATGGCTTGAGGCGAAGTGGTGGGAAACAAGTGGGAAGCAGGAAAAGTGGTAAGGGTAGGGATTTTGTGCCAGAGGTAATCATGGCGTGAGAAAGGCCATGTTGGAGAAATGTTGGAGATTTTCGGAAAAGGAAATTGGAGGAATGTCGGAAAAGACATTGGTGGAAGGAGGTTGGAGAAATGTTGGGAAAGGAAATCGGTGGAATGTCAGAAAAGACATTGGAGGAAAATCCACATATTGGAGGACCTTGATGTGCCAGGTATAATGGCTGGATCTTCTGCAAAAGATGTCGGAAATCAGAGTGGAGATGGAGATGTTGGAGTAGAGTCGGACTGTGAAGATGAAGTAGAATGGAACTGGATGGTGTTTTCGGAAAAATCGGAAAAATTGGAAAAAACAATAGGGGTGGAAACGTGATGAATGGAAATGTGGAAAATGATGGTAATCCACAAGTGGAAAATGTGAAAAAAGCGGAAAAAAGTGGAAAAAAGCAGAGAAGCGGAGTTGGGGAAGAAGGAGGAGTAGGGCCTTAAGATGAGGACACTACAAAGGTGTAGATAGGAATCGGAATGATGGAAAAGTAATATCGTAAGAGGGTTTTCATTGGAAAACCTGTGTGATGGAAATCAGAAAAGGAAATAGACATAGAAAGAACAAGGTAAAGAATTCCAGATTGACAAGATAGGTGAACATTGTGGAAACAAGGATGTTCAAGGGGTTGGATTGTGGAAAATATCAGGATTGTCGGGATTATTGGAAAACAACGGAATTGTCAGAGAAGGCTTGCTTCGTCTTGAAATATTGCACAAAGACGTAAGGTCTTGTTTGGAGTCGGGATGGGTTACAGAATGTGTTGGAATGACTGAGAATCTTGCTTGACAGGAATCCAGAAATGGAATGATTTTTGCGGGTATTGTAGAGATAGAGTCAGAAAGACTGTTGTCTTGAAAAACAGGGTGAAATGGAGTTAAATTGGAATTTGTCGGAATAAATTGGAAGGTGGGTGTCGGAAAGAGTAGAAGGGTGTCGGAAAGAGTAGAAGGGTGTCAAAAGAGTAGAAGGGTGTCGGAAAGAGTAGGAAGGGTGTCGGAAAGAGTAGAAGGGTGTCAAGAGTAGAAGGGTGTCGGAAAGAGAGTAGAAGGGTGTCGGAAAAGAGTAGAAGGGGTCGGAAAAGAGTAGAAGGGTGTCGGGAAAGAGTAGAAGGGTGTCGAAAGAGTAGAAGGGGTGTCGGAAAGAGTAGAAGGGTGTCAGAAAGAGTAGAAGGATGTTGGAAGGAAATAAAGGGTGTTGGAATAGAAATGTGTTGGAATACTGGGTCAGGGAATGTTCTTGTCGGGTTTGTCCTGAGGTTTTTGTGATCCATGTGACACTACGCGGACTGCAGAGTTAATGGATGTAGGTTGGAAAAGGGACAATGACAGCTGAAGGATGGTCATGATGGATGGAAATTGTGTGACAGAATAAGGCTGGCATAGTCGCTACTCCCCTCTTAGATAGACGTCCCATCGTCTATTTAAAGAGTTAGATTTGTGTCAGGATATTTGGAATAAGAGTGGATGGATGTAAGAAGGTAGATTCTTACAGTAGCATATATGCTACTAATTAGGGTATATAAGTCACTAGAGTGGCTTATGGGTTGTATTATATAAGCTACCCACTAGGGGCACCTGTAGGTAGTGGACAACTATACAGTTGTCTACAAGTAATTAGATAAGCAATTAGAACTTACTTGTAACCACACAACTCGCAGACACCAATAAACTATTGGCACAGTCTGTTTAGTGTGAACACTAAGATTCTTACACATTTTTGACTGTCAAAAATATTGGCAGCACTGCGATAAAAAAGATCAAACTGATCTTTTTACCCAAACTGACGAGTTTAACACGCTGGAATTCTTGGAAACAGTAAACAGACGTTTACTGTTTATTCTTCTAAATCAATAGAAGAATGCCACAGTGTGGCTGATAGATCGTAGATCTATGGTTTCAATAAGGAATTGAAGCCAAATGTCTAGATCAGGAGAGGATCCAGATACTTCTGGGGCCACAGCCAAGGGCCCAGACAGGAGAATTGAGCATGCCCATGATGTGGACAGGCAAACAGGAACACCGACAAGGATAGCTAGTCCTCGTATCACTATGATGCCCATAGCTTCCGACTCTAGGAGTCGAAAGCGAGTATCGGCGGATCTAAGAAGATCCGCACCGGAGGAATCAGAAACGGATGATATATTGTCCGTTAAGAGAACTAAAAGAACTTCGACTAGGTCGAAGTTATGATCATCTCTCTATGAGTCAAGAGAGCTGCCGACTAGCGACACGGACAATTTGCTGGGGGTGCAAATGTCACAGCTCCCACATGTCCAAGAACATCGCAGATCACGAAGTTCACTGTCCCAAACAGGGACGATAGAGCAAGGGTTGGTGCGCCAGGATGAAGAAACCTGGCGATACGAATGTGCAACCGGACACATTGCCCAGATGATTACGGCTCTCAAAGAGAGCCGTAAATATGTAGACACTACGCGTGAAGTGAGCCAGTGAGCGGCTGAGGCAGCTTGTGCAGCAGACGACGGACGACGCCATGAACCAACTCCAAACACTAGGAGATGGTATGGAACTGTTAATACAGTCCCTGGAGGAGGAAGTACAAGGACCTTTGCAAGAAAAGGCCCCTGAGTGTGGCAACAATCCCAATAGGGATCATGAAGTTGACCGTGAAGCAGAGAAGGCTCGCAGGAAGCGAGACAGACAGAGGATGCCACCTCCATCTGGTCCGAGCACTAGAAGTGGTCCTCGAGAACCTAGTGCCATGATAGAACAAGACAGTGTCAGTACACGCCGGCATACTGAGGAGGAGATGGATTGCGAGCTAGAGGCTCGTGATAGAGAAAATATCTGCAAAGGAATTCGCAGATCAAAAAAAACTTATGATGAGCAAGAAGTGCTCAAAGCAGTGACCCAACAGTCACTGCAGGAGATGATGAAGTCTGATGCCGATAGTGTCAGTACCACGACTAGCACTCACGTTAGTCTTGAATGTGAGTTCGATCACTGGGATAGGATCGAACATAAGGCAGTGTGATGGAAGCACCGTGCGCTAGAACTCTGTGCTAAACACATGGATAAACTGGTTGAAGAGGCATATACTGCTGGGATCAAAGGCGAGGCCTTTGATAAACTGATCGAGTCAGCAAGAGTGGCTCGATCCGTCCTCAGTAGCAGTTATAGACTGAGGGATGCATTTTTAATGGCTGACAAACGTCGACCGTTGTATCAGATTGATGAAGACATTGTCGATCCACCAGTGCAGCAGGATGTGAATACTCACGTCCCCCGGCCGCACAAGCAGATACAAGCGATACCACGTGTGGTATCACTAGCAGTCACGGATCCTGAATGGAGGATCCAGGAGGTAGGAGGAAATCCGCCTACGTATGTAGATGGAGTCGCAAAGATGGTGCGAGCTGCCCTTGAGAAACACAAGGGCAGCAAGCCAGACAAATCCATGCTTGCCAAAGCTGGAGTAAAACTACCTCACCCAGCAGAATATGCTGGGAAAGCAGATCTCAAAGAATTCGAGAACTTTATCTCAGGGATCTTGAGATGGCTAGGCATGAATAGTCTATTGGGACCGTCCAGCATGGAACTCCAATTAAACTATTTAGGCACTCACCTCAAGGGTGAGAGGCATTGGAGTGGTACGCTTGAAATTGTTATGAACTAGATTTCTTCTCATTGGATGTTGGGATTTGTTGGAATGTTGTAGTTTGGAATTGGGAGTCAGAAGTCAGAACGTACAGACATTGGCTTCAACTTATAGGTTGCACCCTCTTGGATCCTTTGTGTCCTGGTATTTTGGAAGGTCGGGATGTTGGAGGAGTCAGACAAGATCGGAGAGTCGGATAAGACTTAGAGGCGGAAATGAGAAGTTATCGAGTCAAGGTAGGTCAATATTCAAACTGACTAATGAAGTACAAGGAGAAGTCGTATATAACCAATTGATACGGTCCGAATCGGAAAGCTACAAATACGGAAATCCAAAATGGAATGAGTATGGAATCGGGGTGAGAGTAAATATGGACATAAGACCAAAGATGGGATTTTGATAAGAGATAACTAAATATAGGCGAGGTGGGGGATAAGTAGAACGAGTGGTACACATTGGAATATAACTCGGGATATCAGAGAAAAGCGAAAAAGCTGGAAATGAATCTGGTTTTAACAGTATCTCCTCTTTAAGGCTGAGCCCTCGAGGCCTAAGATCAGCATGGGAGGTTTGGTTTGGTTATTAAGCAAAACCCCTAATGTGATATATAAGAGTGATGGATGGGGTTTGACTTATCAGTTCCCTGATCTCTTATCCCTACTCTCTTCTGAGCTAAATGTCAATGCCGCCGATTATCTCACTTGAGGACCTGATTTCCGAAGATGATTTGGGGTTGGGGACCGATTTAGAGGCACAGATTCGTGAGATTTCGGAGTTTCAAAAAGAAGTGGCGAAGAAATTGGAGTGGAGAAGGTTGGAGCGGAAAAAGGTGGAAAAGGAGGAGAGGAAGGCCGACAAGAAATCAGAGGAGAAGTCTCGGGGAAGGAAAAGCGATGTGGTGGATAGAACCATTGTCTGTAGGAGGGTTCACAAATCTGCGATTAATCAGGTCAGACATGAACAGTATTGTTGTGCGGGATGTTGAGTTCAGGATATTTTTTGTTCACTGATAGTGGAGGGAGCGAATGCGACATGCGATGAATGCACAAAGGATGGGAGGACGTGCCGTTGACCGGGAACGTCAGGATTTGTGGAAGAAGTCGCGAAAGGCGTGGATATGGGTGAGGGAGGAACAGCGGAGTTGCTGGTGAAGGAAATCCGAGAGTTGCGGAAATCCGTTGATCGTCATGCAAGTTCCATGTGGACACATTCCGAGGAGATGCAGATTCTAACCTCATGGGTACAAAGGATGGTTCAGCACCAGGAGCGGGAATTGGAAGTAAGGATGGAGGAAATGGAAAGGGATGAAATATGGGAAATGGAGTCGGAAAATTGAATTGGGATTGAGCGGAAACGTGAAGCGGAATTTCTTGGAACAGATGGAAATGTAATTGGGGACTTGAACATAAAAATGTAGGAAAAATTGGAAAGGAGAAGGAAATGTTAAGGCGGAATTGGTCTGGGCTTATCAGGATATTTGTTATGAAAATCTTCAATGACCTCTGAAGCATTGCTGTAAGGGGAACCCCATTTCATGTGGTTCTACACTTCTCTATTATCTCTTCTTCCTATCTATTCTTCCCCACTTCTCCCTTCCCCCCATTATCTCCCTTGCCCCTATCTTTTCGTTCAAGTTCGCTTACTTAAGCGCCCGGTTACGTAAGGGGATTGGAATCCAATCCCATTATGTAACTTGGCATCCATTCTCACTCACATAAGCACTTGTGTTATGTAACGGGATTGGAATCCAATCCCGTTACGTAAACACAGTGCATTCGTTCTTCATTTTCCTTCACATAAGCGCCCGGTTACATAACGGGACTGGATTCCAATCCCATTACGTAATCACAGTACGTCCTGGCGCTTATTTGCATACTCCTTTAGGTAGTTATCCTGGCAGTGGGAACCTTAGGCTTTTCTCTTCAGATTCCCATCTGCCAGGTGTGTATCCTTGTATGTAGTCTTCTGTGAGCTTATATATCTTCGGATTCCCATCTGCCAGTGTTCAGTGTGATATTCCACTTCCCCTGGAGGTTGCCCTTATAGTTGCCTAATTCCGTAGTGGGAATCCACAAGGTTTCTTCATCGGTACCTTGATAACCCATCCAGCATACCAAGTATTGTATCTTGCAACGTTGGTGATTGTCTATCTTGGAGTCCAGAATTTTGTTGATTTCATATTCGGGTTCGCCTTCAATAATAACTGGTGGAGGCAGAGGCTGTATTTGGTTTGGGATTTCATTTGGAGTCGTGGGTTCTAGCATGGAAATGTGGAAGGATGGGTGAACAGCGCGCATACTGTTGGGTAATTGGAGAATGAAGGCTCTATTACTGGTACCTGCGGGCACGATGATATCAAAAGGTCCGAGGTATTTTTTGGCGAGCTTCTTTGAAGGTTGGGTTGTGCGGAAAAATTTGGCTTTGATGAAGACTTTGTCACCTACTTTGAAGTCCAGAGCTGGAGAACGTTTCTTGTTCTCGGGTTCCTCGTATCGGGATTGCATGTCGGAAATTCTCTTTCGGAGTTCCTGGTGGAGTTTGTCCAAGTCGATTGTGAAATCTTTCGCACAGGATGAAACAAGATTGTGTTCGGGATGGATGGAAATGTCGGGATTGTAACCTTTGTTAGTGAAGAACTGGGAGACTCCTGTTGTTGCGTTTGGAGCGTTGTTATAGGCGAATTCTGTGATTGGAAGAAGTTCAGCCCAATTGTCTTGTTGATAGTTACAATAAATGTGAAGGTATTGCTCAAGAGTCTGATTCGTCCATTTGGTTTGTCCATCGCCTTCGGGGTGATATCTGGAAGTGAAGTGGAGATTCATGTCTAGCACCTTTCCGAGTGTGCAGAAGAAGGAAGACACAAATTTGGAACCTCGATCGGAGGTGATGTGAGTTGGAACACTGTGCTTGGAGAAGACGTGGAGGACAAAAAGCTGAGCGAGCATCAGAGAAGTGATCGTTGTGACTGTTGGAATGAATATCACTTGTTTCGTGAGTCTGTCAATGATAACAAGGATGCTGTCAAAACCCGATGAAAGTGGAAGTGGTGTCGGTTTACTTTCGGAAATGAATCCAAAAGACAGTGGGTAGCGGTGTCGTCGTTGCACGGCTACTTACACTGGTGTTCGGCTCAGTGCGCTTTGCTATCAGCAGCAACAAAAGTAGAACAAGGACGAAGATGATGACGTAGCAGTGACGAAGATGATGACGTAAAACGCTGACGTAAGCGTAGACGAGATACAACAGCAAATGTCACGTGATTGACAAAGCTGGCCTTGATGTAGATGTAGTAGTAGTAGTAGACTTAGAAGACTTAGACTTGAGACTTAGACGAGTGAATCCAACTGAAAGAGGTGAATTGGGGTACACTAAGGCGAAACAGGCCTTATATACATGAGCAGAACAACAAACGATGCGAGTATGCCATACAACGATGTCGTCGACAGCAGACAGGAGAAATGACTAACGGCGAGAGGCAGAAAACCAAAATAGGAAGGTGGTTTGTAAGGAAATGGAAAAATGAGTCAGGTGGTCGAAGAAATGAGGGGAAATATGGCAGCGAATTTGAAATAGAAGCCAGAAATAGAATAGAAGTGAGTCATAGACAATAGACCATGTGGAACAATTGGAAATAGAAGTACAGCCAAGAAGCGAGTGAGTCAGGTGATGAAAAATGAGTCATAGCCGTCCAATAGGATTCCAGTTGCTTGTCAAATTTCTCCGAAGATGAGTAAGTGAGTCATGTGACTTGATGACGACTCAGAAACATGTGAACCAATCACGACACTTGGATACGAATTTCCTCCAGAGAGGGAACGAAGACGAGCCCTTCTTGACGAAGTCCTTAGGCACATAACCGTAGCAAATCTCTGTTCCTGGTCCGTGCTCTTTGATGTACCAGTTATTCCTGAGGACGATGCAATGCCAACCATTCACTGGTTCGAAGTTTGGGTCAAAACCGATGACGTAGAAGGGAGCATGGAAGGTTTGATCGAATACCCATACGCAATCGTGAATGTGATAAGGAGGATATGAGGGGAATATTCGGTATGGGCCTTCAGGAGATTCGACATATAGGGGATAATACCGACGATGTGCGACTTGTGGAGGAAGACTGGACAAATGAACATCAAGGGGAGAACGCCGACTAGGAAGTTCAACGCGTGGTCCAACATGTATGTCTGGCTTGGCGGTCATCTGAAACGAATCATGGGACATGGTGGCGGCAATGCTGGATGGCATATTGAAAATAGAATTGATGAAAAATAGAATGAGTGTGGAGATGATGTGTCTGGCAGACTGGAGGTAGCACAGCAGATGATGGTCTGGCGAAAGCTGATGATGATAGGCGCGTGTGCAGTGAGCGTCTTTTGTAGTGTAGTAGGCGCTGTCGAGTATCATGCTTGTCAGCGGCTCAATGAAATCCAAGGATATGGAATTCCATGGTCTTGGCAGAATTGGTAAATGCTTAAGGAATCCATAAGGCCGGTGTCGTTGGAATTTTGATCGCATGCATGTTGTACAGGACTTGATGTAGGAAATCACAAAGTCGTGGAGTTTTGGCCATGTATATTTGCGTCGGATGTTGCTGAGTGTCTTGTTTTGTCTGAAATGTCCAGAGATTTGGTGATTGTGCAGATATTGTAGAATGCAGAGTCGGAGGTCGTTAACATCGGGAACATAGATTTGGTTGTCGAGTCGGAGGAGTCCTTGAGGATCGACTGACCATTGGGGTGTTGGAGGGTTTTTTGGATAGTCGGAAATTGCAGGATCGGAGGAGATGGATTGTCGGATTTCTTCGTGGAGTTTCTCAAAATCCATGATGGTGACTGCCTGGAGAATTGTGACGTTAAGGGATGTGGCTCGGAGGGACAATGACAGCTGTTCGTTAGTGAAAACTGGGTGGAAATTGTGCGGGTTAACGCTGGCATAGTCACTACTCCCCTCTTTAGGATAGACGTCCCATCGTCTAGTTAAAGAGTTGGTTTTTGTTCTGAGTTTCCCGGGTTGGAATCAGATAACAAGGTTGAACTGGCATAGGTATTCTGACCATTGTACTTGTTGTCGGGTTAAAAGCTTGGTGGTGGTGAAATATTCGAGGTTCTTGTGGTTGGTTACAACGTCAATGGTGGAACCGGAACCTTTGAGGTAGTGTCACCAAATCTTGAAAGCTTCGAAAATAGCAAGTAATTCCTTGTCGTGAATGTCGTAGTTTAATTCCAGGGTGGTGAAGGTTCTGGAATGAAAAGCTACAGGGCGAATTTCACCATCTTCTGGAGAAATGATAGAGAGGATTGCTGCGAGGGCGTAGTCCGAAGTGTCGGTTTCCACAATGAGTTGACAATCGGGAATCCAGTGCATAAGGATCAGAGCTGTGGTGAAGGCTTTCTTAAGTGTTTCAAACGATTTCCAACACTCATCAGAGAAGTTCCACTTTACAGTTTTCCAAGTGAGTTGGGTAAGCGCAATTGCAATGTCGGAGTAATTATGAATGAAGCATTGGTAAAAGTTTGCAAAGCCTAGGAAGGATTGGATATCTTTTACTTTTCAGGGTTCGGGCCATTCTTGAATTACTTTGATCTTATCGTCTGCCATTGAATTCAGGAGAAAGCATGTATCCAAGATATTCCACCGTTGTCTTGTGGAAGTCACATTCATTGGATCTTGCGTAAAGTCGGTTTTTTCAGAGTCGTCAGAGAAATTCATGGACATGCTCTCTGTGTTCTTCCAGGTTGTTGGAATAAACTAAGATGTCGTCCAAATAGATGAGGACCGAAACGTCGAGCATGTCACTGAATATGTCGTTCACAAATCACTGAAAAGCGGCTGGTGCGTTAGTGAGACTGAAGGGCATAACACACCATTCAAAGGAACCGTATCATGTCCTGAAGGTGGTTTTCCACTCATCGCCCTCTCTAATGCGGACTAAATGGTAAGCATGTTGGAGATCGATTTTGCTGTAAATCCACGCCTTTCCAGGGCTTTCCAGAAGGTTGGAAAGTCGGGGAAGTGGATATCGGTCTTTTTTTGTGATTTTGTTGAGACCGCGGAAGTTGATACAAAGTCAGAGTCTGCCTAATTTCTTCTTCGAGAATAGTACTGGAGCACCATGCAGAGAAAGTGAAGGGCGGATGAATCCTATGGCTAGTGCCTTGTCAATGAACTTTTGGAGTGTTTCTAGCTCAACTGGAGATAGGCAATAAATGGTTCCCAAGGGGGGACTCTCTCCCTCTATCAGGTCAATCTTGAGATCATACGGTCAGTGATCGGTGAGGATTTCCACTTTCTTCTTGCTGAAGACATCTGAAAACTCATGATATTCCGATGGAACACTGTCAAGATTGGCTGTCGGATCAGGATTTGGGGAAGCGTCAATGATGGAAGCGGATATTCCTTTCAGAAATACGCATAACTTAAATACGCATAACTGAAAGATCTCCTCGTTACCTAGTTTGCACAAGTGAGTGAACGCAGAAGCAGGGACTAGGTTGATAGGTGAGTCTTGTTCGGGTGTTGAAGGGGTGTCCGCACGATTGGATTTCGGGATTCCAGAGACTGCAGCAGTGGATCTTGTGGAGAGTGACATCGGAATTGAATCTTGCTGCTGAGGAGTGTGGAATGATATACTACTCAATACCCAGTCAATCAATGGATTGTAGCAGGTGAGCCAGTTGTGTCCTAACACGACGGAGCAGCTAGAATCAAGCGGTGTCACATACATAGCAACAACCTGATTTTCGCCGGACGGAAAACAGATTGGCATATCGATGGTCTGTGTGATTGAGATGTTAGAAGTGCCGTCGAAGAGCTTTAGCGGGATCTGCAGGATGTTGCAGAACTCCAGTGGAAGCTTGGAAGCGAATGACAAGTCTACAAAACAGTGAGTAGAACCGGAATCCACAAGAGCTTGGATATTAGTATTCGGAATAATGTTGGAAGTTAGTCGTATTGTAAGAGAATCGGATTTTGAAAGAGCGGAAGCATTGAGTTGAACCTCAGAAAACGCACAGATGGAATCAATGCAGCTCTGGGTCTGCGTGGAGGTCTCAGAGCTGCTTATTATTTTTTGAATCTGTAATGGCCGCAGGTTCGGCCTTGGACTTGGGTTTGCTCGGAATTGCAGAGGCTGCTCGAGCCTTTGATTGAGCATTAAGGGAGGTTGATCATGGACAGTTCTTCGTGATATGCCCGGGTTTCCCACAGAACATGCAAAGGTTTTGGTCCATGCGTCGCTGTCTCTCCTGTTGGGTTAGTTTTCCATCTTTTCTGAGTATGTTGGGAATATCCGGAGTTTTTTGGAAATTTGACGTGGAGGACTGAGGTTTGGTAGAAGAGGCAGAAGCTGAACCATTGTTGTTGTTGGTCCTCTTCTGTGATTGGTTTGATTGGGATTCTTGCTTGTCCGATTTGCTACTGTTACCAGAGTAGTTATTGTTGGAAGTGGCGGCACGGTTGACCTCACCTTGTCATTCCCAATAATGGCTGTCGATGGTTTGCGCGAGTTGTCGGAGTTCCGGAAGTGTGTCAGCTTTGTCCTGGGTTGCGAGAATATCTTTAATACGATTGGGAAGTTTAGTATAAAAACTCCTATGAAGGGCAGCGTCGCCCCAATTGACTCTAGCGGCGTGGTGGTTGAGTTCTACGATAAACTTCATGATGCGTTGGTTGTCGCACATTCGGAGATTGTCGAGCTCAGTTTCCACATCACTGATGGGATTGTAAGCTCTGAAATTCTCTCGGAGTACTGTTGTGAAATCCCGATAGCTTGTAAGCCAGGGCGGGTCTTGGAAGGTGTCGTCATCTAAGAGTTCAGGCTCGAAAAAATCTAAAGCCGTCCCTTGTAAGAAAGAGATAGCATAAGTAACTTTCACTTCGTCACTGGAAAAGGTCTGAGGACGGTCGCGGAAGTGGAGTTTGCATTGAAGGAGGAAAGGATGGAGCTTTCGGGAATCTGATCCGTCAAAGGTGTTGGGTTCACGGAGTTTGGTTTTTCCGGTTTGACCGTTATTCGGAGTTCCCATGTGCTTGGCTATCTGTTTCAAAGCTTTTAGCATAGCCTTCCCCTCATCTTCTTCATTGTCATCATCGTCCTCGTTGTTATTGACGTTGTCGTCGTCACTGGAGTCGTCTTCTGGTTCATTATTTGGGAGGCTAGATCTGGGGTCTGTGATTCCTGTGACCGTACGGGATCTAGTAGAAGGCATAGTGAATGGATCAAGAGTTTTAGTTTGAATATACTGTTATGAACTAGATTTCTTCTCGTCGGATGTTGGGATTTGTCGGAATGTCAGAGTTCAGAATTGGGAGTTGGAAATTGGAACGTACAGACATTGGCTTCAACTTATAGGTTGCGCCCTCTTTGTAAGAATGTAGATTCTTACAGTAGCATATATGCTACTATTTAGGACATATAAGTCCACAGAGTGACTTATGGGGTTTGTATTATATAAGCCGCCCACAAGGGGCGCCTGTAGATAGTGGACAACTATACAGTTGTCCACAAGTAGATTACATAAGATACCTTTTTTACTTGTAAACCACACTCTCACAGACACCAATACCATTATTGGCTCAGTCTGTTAGTGTGAAACAGTAAGGCTCTTACACTTTTTTGACTGCCAATCCTATTGGCAGCACTGCGATAAAGAAAAGATCAACTGATCTTTGGTTACCCAGAAACCGATGAGTTTAACACTCGCCGGAATCTTTGGAAACAGTAAACAGACATTTGCTGTTTATTCTTCTAACTTCAATAGAAGAACACCATAGTGTGGCTGATAGATCATAGATCTATGGTGTCGATAAGGAATTGAAGCCAAACATCTAGATCCGGAGAGAATCCAGATACGTCTGGAGCTGCAACCAAGGGCCCAGACAGGAGAACTGAGTCTGCCCACGACGTGGACAGGTGAACGGGAATGCCGACGAGGGAAACTAGTCCTTGTAAAGCTACTACGCCCATAGCTTCCGACTCTAGGAGTCGAAAGTGACTATTGGTGGATCCAAGAAGATCCGCACCAGAGGAATCAGAAACAGACTAGAGATCGCCTGTTAAGAGAAAGAAGAGAACTTTGACTAGGTCAAAGTTACAATCGTCTCTCAATGAGTCGAGAGAGCTGCCGACGAGCGACATGGACAATTTGCCAGGGTTGCAAATGTCACAGCTCCTGCATGTCCAAGAACATCGCAAATCGTGGAAGTTCACCATCCCAAACAGGGACAATAGAGCAGGGGTCGGCGTGCCGGGATGAAGAAACCCGGCAATACGAACGTACAACCAGACATATTGCCTGGATGATTACGGCTCTCTTTGAGGGCTGTAAAAACGTAGGTACTATGTGGGAAGTGAGCCAACGAGCAGCTGAGGCAGCTCATGCAGCGGATGAAGCCGCGAACCAACTCCAAGCATTAGGAGATGGTATGGAACTGTTAATACAGTCCTTGGAGGAGGAAGTACAGGGACCTTTGTGAGGAAAGGCCCCCGAGTGTGGCAACAATCCCAATAGGGATTGTGAAGTAGACCGTGAGGCAGAAAAGGCTCGCAGGAAGCGAGACAGACAGAGGATGCCACCTCTGTCTGGGCCGAGCACTAGGATTGGTCCTCGAGAACCTAGTGTTACGATAGAGCAAGACAGCGTTAGTACGCACCACAGTACTGAGGAAGAGACAGATCGTGAGCTAGAGGCTCACGATAGAGAAAATATCCGTGAAGGAATTCGCAGATCAAAAAAAACTTATAATGAGCAAGAAGTGCTCAAATCAGTGACCCAACAGTCACTGCAGGAGATGATGAAGTCTGACGCCAATAGCGTCAGTACCACGACTAGCATTCACATTAGTCTTGAATGTGAGTTTGATCATTGGGATAGGATCGAACAAAAAGCAGCGCGACGGAAGCACCGTGTGCTAGAGGTCTGTGCTAAACACGTGGATAAATTAGTCGAAGAAGCATATATTGTGGGGATTGAAGGTGAGGCCTTTGATAAACGGATCGAGTCTGTGAGAGTAGCTCGATCCACCCTCAGTAGCAGCTATAGACTGAGGGATGCGTTTCTAACGGCTGACAAACGTCGACCGTTGTATCAGATCGACGAAGACATCATCGATCCACCAGTGCAGCAGGACGTGAATACTCACGTTCCCTGGCCACACAGGCAGATACAAGCGATACCGTGTGCAGTATCACTGGCAGTCACGGATCCTGAACGAAGGATTCAGGAGGCAGGAGGAAATCCATCTGCATATGTAGATGGAGTCGCAAAGATGGTGTGAGCTGCCCTTGAGAAACAGAAGGACAGTGAGCCAGACAAATCCGTGCTTGCCAAAGCCGGAGTAAAACTCCTTCACCCAGCAGAATATGCTGGGAAAGCGGATCTCGAAGAATTCGAGAACTTCGTCTCAGGGATCCTGAGATGGTTAGGCATGAATAGTCTATTGGGACTGTCCAGCATGGAACTCCAATTAAATTATTTAGGCATGCGCCTCAAGGGCGAAGCATTGGAGTGGTATGCTCAAAATATCAAGCATCATGATCAAGTTGTGATCGACTGGACCCTGGAAAGTGCAATCACTGGGTTACAACAGCGATTCCTTCACGCACTCACGCACAGGCATGCATCTAATAAGTTCGATACAATTGTGCAAGGGACCAGAACCATTCAGGAATTACTGAACGATAGTACGAAGTATGCGGCGCGGATGATACATCCACCAGATGAGTATATGATCTGCAAACGGTTCGTAGCAGCGCTTAGAGAAGCACTGCGTCATGAAGTCTTAAAATTAGGGTATACGACAGAATTCAGTGCAATAACTGAATTATATGAAGCCGCAAAGGCGGGAGAGGATGTGTCTTGATATGACATCGGGTCACGAAGAATGGAATCTAGCAGCACGCATGCGCCGCAGGCAAAGCCAACATCGACAATTAGTCGAAATCAAGCTGGGCCAAGCTTGTCCCGAGCTCCCAACACAGGCATCCGTCCTACTGCGAAGCAGACGATATATCGTCTGCCTGACGCTTGACCTCAAGCCGAAACAAGGCCGAGTATACCCCAAGCAGAGGTACAGGCTACACAAAGAGCTGGAGCAATCGTCGCTTCACGTCCTTCACAAAACCTTCTGGAGGTTCAGGGGGTCAGGGACGTAGCATGGAGATAATGTGCTACGAGTGTGGACAGGTTGGGCATATCAAGCCGAATTGCCTGCAGTGGAAGAACAAACCGCGCATAGCAGGTGCACGGTTGGAAGAAGTGGTTGAACACTGAGGGAGTGCTCAAGAAAGGGAGGAGGAGCCACCAAGTGGTGAACTAGACAAGCGAATGGACGTCCAAGACGACCATGAGAGTGAAATTGGCGAACTAGTCGCCAATTACCAGTCGGAAATTATGCCCTATCAATGGGATAATGACGACGATATGAGAATGCAAAGCTCGTATCGAGCAGATGGAGTATGTCCACTAGAAGGATCGTATGAAGAAAGGTCGCACATATATGCAGTGCAGACACCAACTATCACAATCAGTGATGGTTTAAGCCGAAACAATGACTTCCATACACATGTGGGAGTCATAGACCGAACCATTGAACCCGTCTATGATCACCAGTTCAGACCGCATGATAAGACGTGCCCCAAACGGGCGCGTATAGATAACCAAACAATCTCCGGGTATTGGGAGATTGGTGGAGTCAGAGCCCACTGTCTATTAGACAGCAGGTGCGAGGGAGTTATGCTCTCTCCAGATTTTATACAAGCAGTAGGCATTAAGATGTTTGAACTTGAACGTCCAATTGGTCTACAGTTAGCGTGTGTCGGCAGTAAGTCGACCATCAACTATGGAACGCACACCAACATTCATTTTGGTGAGCATAATATCGAGGAATACTTCGATATAGCGAACGTAGATTATTATGACGCAATACTAGGAACACCATTCCTATGTAAATTAGGGATATCCCTCGACTGTAGAGGCGAGGGATGCATCCGAATGGGAAAGGAAGTAATTCCGAACCATGCGAATGCCTGGGAAGAACAGCTGGACATTAAAAACCCGGCTGAACATAAGACTGGAATCATGAGTCTTAAGCCCAACCTAGCAAGCCACAAACCGTGACTTGCAAGTGGCTCTTCATTATATGTGGAGCCATCAATGAGCTCACCAGATGGGATGTGAGACAAAGGAAAATGGAAGGAAAACCAGAAAAACATTGACGTTGGTCCAATCGACCAATGTACGGACGAGATTGCTGAAGGAGGTACTGGCTCCAAGCAACCGTTATTGACGGCTGAGGACTTTCCCAAACTCAGGGAAAGATGGGAGCTAGAGTACACAGACCTCTTTGGAGGTGTGCCATTAGAACTTCCTCCATGGAGGGAGATTAACCATGAAATTAAGTGCATGGATGAAACCAAACAGTTTCATTATCGACTACGAAAGTGCCTGGAAGCACTTTGAAATGAACTGATCGACAAAGTCAACTGGTATACCACCACTTGTTGGTGGGTAGCAGCGTCAGTACGTTCTGCAGTGCCAGTGCTATGCATTCTGAAGAAAAACGGAAAGCTCAGAACAGGGATAGACTTACGTCTACGCAATGACAACACGGTGAAGGACATTACACCCTTCCCAGACCAGAATACAATTCGGCATGACGTAGCTCGTGCTATGTATCAATCCAAGCTTGACATGTCTGACGCGTATGAACAAATATGCATAGTTGAGGAGGACATCGACAAGACGGCCTTCGCGACTATATTCGGTAAATTCAAAAGCCAGGTTATGCAGATTGGCGACTGTAATGCGCCATCTACATTTCAACGTCTCATGACGTTGATTTTTCGTAACCAAATTGGTCGATCAGTCCACGTATACTTGGACGATATATTTATCTATTCAAGCTCTATAGAAGAGCATGAAAAACACCTTTGACAGGTGTTTGATATTTTACGTGAGGCACATTTGTTTCTCAGCAGAAATCAATCCAAGATCGATTTGTATTCACATCGTATGGAGTGCCTTGGTCACAGAATAGATGACAAGGGCATACATGCCGATGGGGATAAAATGGAGAAGGTTCGAGGTTGGAGAAGACCTTGAACATTTAACAAAGTCCAACAATTTCTAGGACTCGTGCAGTATCTGGCACCATATATGCCAGATTTGATGGCGTATACAACACCCTTATCAGGAAGTGTGCGCAATAATAGGACGTTTCAATGGACACCCTTGATGGATAAGTGCTTTGAATCCATCAAAGTGCTAGCATGTAAGGCTCCCATTCTGAAGCCGATAAATCATGCTAGCTCAGAACCCATTTGGGTTGTGACCGATGGTTCCAAATCTGGAGTCGGGGCAGTTTACAGACAAGGTCCGGACTGGACGACTTGTCGTCCAGCAGGATTTCTATCAAAGAAGTTCAGTCCCACGCAACAGCGTGACAAAATGCATGAGCATGAGATGATTGCTCTCCTTGAAGCACTTATGAAGTGGGAGGATAAGCTGCTAGGTTGCCAGTTCACACTGGTGACGGATAACAAAGGTCTTGAATACTTCGAGACACAACAGCATCTGTCCGACAGACAGGCACACTGGTGGGAATTTCTCTCCAGATTCAACTATACCATGGTACATGTACCAGGGGTGGAGAACAAAGTAGCCGACGGCCTGTCGCGCTACTATGAGAATGACAAGCAGGGTGAACATCACCCAGCAGAAGAATATGTTGACGCAGATGCGAGGCTAGACCCAGAAGGAGAATTTCTCCCAATGGATAGAGTCGTAGAAATACGAATGGCCGCAGCGTGACGGTCGCAACAATTACAAGATGCGACAGAGCAGCGTGTCATAGACGCGCAGCAGATGAAACAAGCAGGGGAAGAACCTTCCACATGGGTGGAAGGTAGTGAGGAGGACAATGTACTAGTTACAGCATCGGGTGCAGACTCAGAGAGTCTATGTTCATGCATAGAACATGAGTTTGACCTAAAACGAGCTGTAGCCAATGGCTATGGAACAGATCCAATACTCAAGAAAGTATTGGCAAATCCTGAGGCTCACCCTCGATTTGGGGTGAGAAACGGACTGGTTTGGACAAAGAACCCATTCAAGAAAGATGTAGTGTGTCTTCCCCAGGAAGTTTTTTCCAAGGGGAGGAGAATGGTCGAGATAATTATCGATCATGCACATAGAGTAGTTGGCCACTTTGGGCAATTCAAAACCGACAAGTACAGCAGGTGATCGTACTGGTGGTCGGGAATGGCAGCCGAGATAGAGTTGTTCTGTGGATCCTGTGCAGCCTGTCAGGCTGCAAAGAAGGACAATAGATGACTGGCAGGGTTATTGCATACCCTGCTGATACCTGATAGACCGTGGCAGTCTATTGGAATGGACTTTGTTGGTCCATTGCTGGAATCGAAGGGTCACAACTATTTACTAGTCGTGATTGACAGACTCATGTCTATGGTGCATTTAGTTCCAACTACGACGAGAGTGACTGCACGACAAGTCGTGTGGTTATACCTCAAAGAGATAGTACGCTTGCATGGAGTACCTGAGTCAATCATATCAGATCGCAACTCCAAATTCACCTCCATATTCTGGAGGGAATTGCAGCATATAATGGGCACAAAGCTGCTCATGTCCACAGCATTCCACCCACAGACGGATGGAGCGACAGAACGAGCAAATCGTTCTGTAGGGAAAATACTCCACACGGTAGTGCAGAGTGATCAGAAGGATTGGGCGGAGAAATGCCCAATGGTAGAGTTTGCACTGAACAGCTCAGTCAGCACAACCACAGGATATGCACCGTTCGAATTCAACAGCGGATACTTGCCCCGTATCGGGCAGGTGCTATCAGTGGATACTACATTCAGAGGAGTATGGCAGTTCACACAACAAGCTTTGTGGAACTTGATTGATGCTCACGATGCAATCATCGCGAGCCGAGTACAGCAGACAGACACTGCTAATACCAGACGCTGGCAAGGAATGACGTACGAAGTTTGACAGCTAGTATATCTGTCTACAAAGAACCTGTCCTTACCTAAAGGACGTGCAAAGAAATTGGTACCCAATTATATTGGGCAGTACTCAGTTATAGAAGTGGACAATTCCAGTTCTACAGTGAAACTTAAGTTACCCCCAGAGCTCACGGCTCGGAGGATACTACCAAAGTTTCATGCGAGTCTAATTAGACCGCATATACCCAATGACGACGAATGATTTCCTCGTCGTGATGTAAATTATATGTACGACTTTGGGAAAGAGGACGAACCAGAATGGTTCGTAGATGAGATTCTGGCTCATCGCTGGACTAGTAACTCCAATCTGGAGTTACAAGTAAGGTGGACATTAGGAGATGTCACCTGGGAACCACTCTCTGCATGCAGAGAGTTAGAAGCACTAGATGCTTATCTAGAGCTAAGGGGAGTTAGGAAGCCGCAAGAGCTTCCTAATCGTGCCTCATAGGCACAAGAATGATGATGGTTGAGTCCTTAATAAAAGGACTCGACACAAACACAGTTCGTGTCAGCGATTTGTGCGACGTGACATTGTCACATGAAGTTGTCACGTGACATTACGGGTGCACATGCTTTGAATTTAAGTGACGATTTTATCTCCGCTTAAAGGCTCTTTGCCATCCACTCCCACACTTGCACCAGTGCGAGTGTATCAGCGAGACTACCCATGAATGCTGAAGCGTCCCATATACGTCACTCAGCAGAGGCACTCCCTAGTGCCTCTGAGCAATTCACTATACTCCAAAAGGAGCAAAGCTGGATGGTGCATGGTGTCAAGCACACCATCGCAATCATCCATTGCGACTCCTGCCAGGAATGCAACACATACACGCAGCACTTGCTGCAAGCCGCAAAACTGCAGCTTATTGACCCTCAAATGCGCGACATTGAACACGCATTAAAAGTGGCCTGGCCACCATTACTCGCCAAAATGGCACATCCTTTTATTAAGGATGCAATAGCCTCCTACAAGGAGGACCTACGCAAGCTCAATTCAGAGCTCGACACACTTTGTGCTGCCCTCAATAAGGAGAGGCAGATTAACCGCGAAATGGTGGATAAAATATCCGCCATGAAGTCGACGCCATCAGCGCTGACTATAATCGATCTGACATCGCTGCCAGATTCGATGATGGACTCAGTGAGTCCGTCTACACCAACTACCGGTGCGTCACCAGTAGGACCCACTCGATCCGGTCGCAAGACTGCATCTAAACAGAGAACGCTGGTGGCACCCTACCCGGCGTCGCTGCACACTCGTATTGCTCCTGCCATTGGTGACCCACCTGCAACGCAGATGGGATTCTTACCCTGCCCTGTGGGAAAAGCACTGCATCCCACAGTGGTGCAAACAAGTCGTCAACCCACAGAGTGGTTCGACACCTGCCAGCTCAACAATCCAAAATTTGTTGAGCAGCTTACGCTTGCGTGTGTGACATTTGCCATGTCACGCAGCATGCCATCATCAAGTGTGCTGACCACGAGCATCGATTAGCAACTTGAATGCCAGCATTCGAGATTGCGCATGACACACCTCCCAATCTCAGGGATGCGTTGCGCACGATAGAGTACTCCCCAGAGGGAGTATCACCTGCTATCCATGGGAATGGAGACAACACCCTCTGTCTAGAGGATGTTGATGTATGGGTATGGCTTAAGTTAAATAAGCCAAAGAAAGACACTCTGGTCTTTCTACAAAAGTTAACGGACCTGTTTACAGTCCGTGGCCAGTGGGCCAATCTTACCGGTTCAATCTGGCGGCAAGATCTCTTGATGCTGTTGTCTACCAGTGTCGAGAAGGCGTTCGAATGGAAACACCTTCACGAGAGTACGTCTCTCAATGAGCTAGCCCAATGGCTAGGCACATACATGGGTGTAGATCCTGGTAGGGCTCTCATCAATATTGAGCCCTACTTTGTGCATAAGCAGAGCAAAATCTGCTATAACAAGACCACACAGAGGGTCCTCAATGCTTGTGAAGGCCGGACATTTACCGGCCTTCACATACCCATGCCCCCTCGTCCCCCAGGCTTTTGGGGACAACCGTCGACATCGGACGATGATTTGTCACTTGATGGATGTGGTGGAGGGCCTCCCCACTCTAAGGCACATACAGACGTGTCAACGATGGAACCTTCCGCCTTGTCTGCTCCCCCACCTGCACCCGCTATTACAGTGGATGACACCAACATGGAAGTTGATCTATCCAACTCCATTTACTACGACAACACCATCGAAGTAGCCGTGCAGTCGTCATTGACTGGGCCTGCACCCATATATGCTGATTCCCCATCAGTATAAAATCTCCCAAACCTTCCTGAGGTTCGGTCTGTGGGGAGGATGTAAGAAGGTAGATTCTTACAGTAGCATATATGCTACTAATTAGGGTATATAAGTCACCAGAGTGGCTTATGGGTTGTATTATATAAGTCACCAGAGTGGCTTATGGGTTGTATTATATAAGTCACCAGAGTGGCTTATGGGTTGTATTATATAAGCCACCCACTAGGGGTGCCTGTAGGTAGTGGACAACTATACAGTTGTCCACAAGTAATTAGATAAGCAATCAGAACTTACTTGTAACCACACAACTCGCAGACAACAATAAACTATTGGCACAGTCTGTTTAGTGTGAACACTAAGATTCTTACAATGGATGAAATGGTATGCAAGTATTCTTGTGCAATTTTGTGTTGAAAAATTTGGAGGCGTAAAAAATGTTCAAGATGATGCTTGAAGTCTTGAAAATTCAAAGATTGCAAAATTCCATGTTGAATTGTCATTGAAGTATCATGGCATTGTAATTCCTAGATGAAAAATAGTGTGTTGGATTTCTCTAATGTGGAGAAATGTTGCAAATGTCGGAAATTGAAAATTTGTGAAGTTGGAAAACTTGAAGGTGGAAATTGAAGTCAGAAATCTTGAAGTTGGAATCTTGGAATCAGGAATTGAAGTTGGAAATTGAAGTTGGAAATTGGAATTGGAGATTTGAAGTTGGAAATAGGGAATCAGAAATTGTGACATTGGAAATCGTGAATTTAGAAAATATCGGAAAATGTGGAGTTGAGTTGGAAAATATCGGAAAACGTGGAGTCGGAAAATTATCAGAAAATTTGAAGTCAGAAATTGGAATTGGAGATTTGAAGTCGGAAATGGGAAAATCCAATGAAGGAAATTGCAAAAGTGAAGGCTCTCATTGAGGATGTTGCTGTGATACTGGTTTTCAACAGAATTGGGAAAAATGGAAATAGTATCGTAAATGTTCGGAAAATGAGGTAGTGCCCTTGGTTGAAAGACTGTTAGAACCCAGATTCATTCCCAGCTTTTCTGCTTTTCTCCAATATATTCTGATTTGTATTTCTGATTTACTCCACCCGTTCTACTTATCCCCATTCCATCTATATGTAGTCATGTCTTATCAGGATCTACATCTTCAGTCTTATGTCCATATTTACTTTTACCCCGATCCTGTATTTGCTCCATTTCAGATTTCCGCATTTCATATCTTTCTGACTCGGACCATATCAATTCGTTATATACGACTCCTCCATGTACTTTGTTGTTCAGTTCGAATATTGACCTACCTTGACTCAATATCTTCTCACTTCCGTCTCTAAGTCTTATCCAACTTTCTGTTCTTTGACTCCTCCGACCTTCCCTGACTTCTCCGATATCCCGACCTTCCAAAATACCAGGACACAAAGGATCCCAAGAGGGCGCAACCTATAAGTTGAAGCCAACGTCCATACATTCCGATCCCGACTCTGAATCCTGAACTCTGACATTCCGAAAATTCCAACATCCGATGAGAAGAAATCTAGTTCATAACAGTATATTCGAACTAAAACTCTTGATCCATTCACTATGCCTTCTACCAGATCCCGTACTGTCACCGGAAACACAAACCCTGGATCCAGCTTTTGAAACGACGAACAGGAAGGCAACTCCGGTGATGACCACAACATTGACAACAACGAGGACAATGATGATGATGAAGAATGCTAAAAGCTTTGAAACAGATAGCCAAGCACATGGGAACTCCAAACAAAGGTCAAACCGGAAAAACCAAACTCCGTGAACCTGACACCTTCAACAGATCGGATTCCCGAACGCTCCATCCCTTCCTCCTTCAGTGCAAACTCCACTTCTGCGACCATCCTCAGACCTTTTCCAGTGATGAAGCGAAAGTTACTTATGCTATCTCTTTCCTAAAAGGGACAGCTTTAGATTTTTTCAAGCCCAAACTCTTAGACGATGCCTTCCAAGACCCGCCCTGGCTCACAAGCTATCAGGACTTCACAACAGTACTCCGAGAGAATTTCGGAGCTTACAACCCCATTGGCGATGCGGAAACCGAACTCAACAATCTCCAAATATGCGACAACCAACACATTATGAAGTTCATCGTAGAGTTCAACCACTGACAAGCATGATACTCAACAGTGCCTACTACACTACAAAAGACGCTCACTGCACACGCACCTATCTCCATCAGCTTTTGCCAGACCATCATCTGCTGTGCTACCTCCAGTCTGCCAGATAGATCATCTCCACACTCATTCCATCTTCATCAATTTTATTTTTGATATGCCATCCAGCATTGCCGCCACAACATCCCATGATTTGTTTCAGATGACCGCCAAGCCAGACATACACGTTGGACCACACATCGAACTTCCTAGTCAACATTCTCCCCTTGATGTTCATTTATCCAATCCTCCTCCACATGTCACACATCCTCGGTACTATCCTCTATACGTTGAATCTCCTGAAGGCCCATACCAAATATTCCCCTCCTATCCTCCTTATCGCGTTCACAATTGCATATGGGTATTCGACCCTGTCTTCCATGCTCCCTTCCACGTCATCGGTTTTGACCCAAACTACGAACCAGTGAATGGTTGGCATGGTATCGTACTCAGGAACTACTGGGATATCAAAGAGTTTGGTCCAGGAACAGAGATTTGCTATGGTTATGTGCCTAAGGACTTCATCAAGCAAGACTCGTCTTCCTTCTCTCTCTGGTGGAGATTCGTATCCAAGTGTCGTGATTGGTTCACATGTTTCTGAATCGTCTTCAAGTCAAGTAACTCTCTTACTCATCCTTGGACATATTTGACAATCAACTGGAATCCTATTGGACGGCTATGACTCATTTTTTCCACCTGACTCACTCGCTTCTTGGCTGTACTTCTATTTCCAATTGTTCCACATGGTCTATTGTCTGTGACTCACTTCTATTCTATTTCTGGCTTCTATTTCCAATTTGCTGCCACATTTCTATTCATTTCTTCGACCACCTGACTCATTTTTCCATTTCATTACAAACCACCTTCCTATTTTGGTTTTCTGCCTCTCGCCGTTAGTCATTTCTCCTGTCTGCTGTCGACGACATCATTGTATGGCATACTCACATTGTTTGTTGTTCTGCTCATGTATATAAGGCCTGTTTTGCCTTAGTGTACCCCAATTCACCT
The DNA here is from genome assembly GCA_015039355.1 of Ramaria rubella. Taxonomy (NCBI): domain Eukaryota; kingdom Fungi; phylum Basidiomycota; class Agaricomycetes; order Gomphales; family Gomphaceae; genus Ramaria; species Ramaria rubella. Next base: position 8,341 of record MU134432.1, on the reverse strand, counting down.
CTTTCAGTTGGATTCACTCATCTAAGTCTAAGTCTAAGTCTAAGTCTACTACTACTTCTACGTCTACGTCAAGGCCAGCTTTGTCAATCATGTGACAATTGCTGTTGTATCTCGTCTACGCTTACGTCATCAGATTACGTCATCATCATCGTCACTGCTACGTCCTCATCTTCATCTTTGTTCTACCTTTGTTGCTGGTGATAGCAAAGTGCACTGAGCCGAACACCAGTGTTAGTAGCTGTGCAATGACGACACCACTACCCACTGTCTTTTGGATCTGTTTCCAAAAGTAAACTGACACCACCTTGCCGCTAGAGTCAAGTGCAGCGATGCTGCCCTTCGTAGGAGTTTTTATACTAAACTTCCCAATCGTATTAAAGATATTCTTGCAACCCGGGAAAAAGCCAACACACTTCCAGAACTCTGACAACTCGCGCAAACCATCAACAGCCATTATTGGGAACGACGAGGCGAGGTCAACCGTGCCACCACTTCCAACAATAACTACTCCGGTAACAGCAGCAAATTGGATAAGCAAGAATCTCAATCGAACCAGTCACAGAAGAGGACAAACAACAACAACAACAGTTTGGCTTCCACCTCTTCTGCCAAACCTCAGTCCTCCACATCGAATTTCCGCAAAACTCCAGATATTTCCAACATACTCGGAAAAGATGGAAAACTAACTGTAAGAAACTTAATTGTGTCACACAAACAGACTGAGCCAATAATTGATTGGTGTCTGTGAATGGTGTGGTTACAAGTAAAAATTATCTGCTTATCTAATCTACTTGTGGACAACTGTATAGTTGTCCACTCTCTACAGGCACCCCTTGTGGGTGGCTTATATAATACAACCCCATAAGTCACTCTGGTGACTTATATGTCCTAACTAGTAGCATATATGCTACTGTAAGAATCTACATTCTTACACCCTCCCCACAGACCAAATCTCAGGCAGGTTTGGGACACGTTATGCTGATGGTGGATCAGCATATATAGGTGCGAGTGCAGTCGAGGATGACTGCGCTGTTACTTCGATGGTATTGTCATAGTAAAGGGAGTCGGCTGGGTTGACCTCCATGGTAGTGTCATCCGCTGTAGTAGCGGATGCAGGGTGAGTGGCAGACAGGGCGGATGGTTCCGTCGTCGGCACGTACATACGTGCCTTTGAGCGGGGAGGCCCTCCACCGTGTCCGTCCAATGACGAGTCATTGTCCGAAGGCGACAGTGCTCCCCAGAAGCCTGGGGGGTGAGGGGACATGGGTATATGAAGGCTGGTGAATGTCCGGCATTCACGAGCATCAAGGACCCTCTGCGTGGTCTCATTGTAGCAGATCTTGCTCTGCTTACAGAGAAAGTAGGGCTAAATATTGACGTGAGCCCTACCGGGATCTACACCCACGTAGTTTCCTAGTTATTGGGCTAGTTCCTCGAGAGTCGTACTCTCGTGGGGGCGCTTCCACTTGAATGCCTTATCGACACTGGTGGATAGCAGCACCAATAGATCTTGCTGCCAGATTGAGCCGGCAAGATTGGCCCACTGGCCACAGACTGTGAACAGCTCCGTTAGCTTTTGAAGAAAGACCAGGCTGTCTTTCTTTGGCTTAATTAGTTTAAGCCATACCCATACATCAACATCCTCCAGTTGGAGGGTGTTGTCGCCATTCCTGCAAACGGTGGGTGATACTCCCTCCGGGGAGTACTCAATCGTGCGCAACGCATCCCTAATATTGGGAGGCGTATCATGCGCGATCTTGAATGCTGGCGTTCGAGTAGTGAGTCGCTGTTCACAATCAGCACGCTTGATGATAGCATGCTGCGCGACAGGGCAAATGTCGCGCACGCAAGCTTGAGCTGCTCAACGAATTTTGGGTTGTTGAGCTGGCATTTGTCGAACCACTCAGTGGGTTGACAACTGGTGTGCACCGCAGTGGGGTGTGGTGCCTTGCCCAAAGGGCGGGGTAAAAATCCTGTCTGCGTTGCAGGTGGGTTGCCTATGGCAGGGGCGATGCGAGCATGCAGCGATGCTGGGTAAGGCGCTGCCAGCATTTGCTGTTTGGATGCGGTCTTGCGACCAGATCGAGTGGGTCCTCCTGGTGAGGCTCCAGTAGTGGTCGTAGATGGACTCACTGAGTCCGTCATCGAATCTGGCAACGAGGTCAGATCAATAATAGTTGGTGCTGATTGTGCCGACTTCATGGCAGATATTTTATCTGCCATTTCATGATTCATTCGCCTCTCTTGATCAAGGGCGGCACAAAGTGTGTCGAGCTCTGAGTTGAGCTCGCGTATATCCTCCTTATAGGAGGCTACCGCTTGCTTGATAACAGGATGTGCCATCTCAGCAAGCAAAGGTGGCCAGGCCACTTTTAATGCATGTTCGATGTTGTGCATTCGGGGGTCGATGAGCTGCAGTTTTGCAGCTTGCAGCAAATGCTGCACATATGCGTTGCACTCCAGACAGGAGTCACAGTGGACGATAGTGATGGTGTCCTTGACGCCATGCACAGTCCAGCATTGCTCCATTTGGAGCATCGGAGTGCCTCTGCTGAGTGGTGTGTTTGGGACGCTTCGGTGTCCATGGATAGCGCAAGTGTCATGCAAGTGTGGTAGTGGGTGGCAAGAAGACCTTGAAGCGGCGATAAAATCGTCACTTAAGATCAGAGCGAGCGCACCTGATGCGTCACGTGACTACGTTCATGTGACATTGTCACGTCGCGCAAATCATCAACACAAATCATGTTTGTGTCGAGTCCTTTTTATTAAGGACTCATTTGTCATCTTTCTCATGCCTTATGAGGCATGACTAGGAAGCTCTAGCAGCTTCCTAACTCCCCTTAGTTCTAGATAGGCATCTAGCGCTTCTAACTCTCTGCATGCAGAGAGTGGTTCCCAGGTGACATCTCCCAATGTCCATCTTACTTGTAACTCCAGCTTGGAGTTACTAGCCCAGCGATGAGCCAGAATCTCATCTACGAACCATTCTGGTTCGTCCTCTTTCCCAAAGTCGTACATATAATTTACATCACGACGAGGAAATCATTCGTCGTCATTGGGTCTATGCGGTCTAATTAGACTCGCATGAAACTTTGGTAGTATCCTCCGAGCCGTGAGCTCTGGGGGTAACTTAAGTTTCACTGTAGAACTGGAATTGTCCACTTCTATAACTGAGTACTGCCCAATATAATTGGGTACCAATTTCTTTGCACGTCCTTTAGGTAAGGACAGGTTCTTTGTAGACAGATATACTAGCTGTCAAACTTCGTACGTCGTTCCTTGCCAGCGTCTGGTATTAGCAGTGTCTGTCTGCTGTACTCGGCTCGCGATGATTGCATCGTGAGCATCAATCAAGTTCCACAAAGCTTGTTGTGTGAACTGCCATACTCCTCTGAATGTAGTATCCACTGATAGCACCTGCCCGATACGGGGCAAGTATCCGCTGTTGAATTCGAACGGTGCATATCCTGTGGTTGTGCTGACTGAGCTGTTCAGTGCAAACTCTACCATTGGGCATTTCTCCGCCCAATCCTTCTGATCACTCTGCACTACCGTGTGGAGTATTTTCCCTACAGAACGATTTGCTCGTTCTGTCGCTCCATCCGTCTGTGGGTGGAATGCTGTGGACATGAGCAGCTTTGTGCCCATTATATGCTGCAATTCCCTCCAGAATATGGAGGTGAATTTGGAGTTGCGATCTGATATGATTGACTCAGGTACTCCATGCAAGGGTACTATCTCTTTGAGGTATAACCACACGACTTGTCGTGCAGTCACTCTCGTCGTAGTTGGAACTAAATGCACCATAGACATGAGTCTGTCAATCACGACTAGTAAATAGTTGTGACCCTTCGATTCCAGCAATGGACCAACAAAGTCCATTCCAATAGACTGCCACGGTCTATCAGGTATCAGCAGGGTATGCAATAACCCTGCCAGTCATCTATTGTCCTTCTTTGCAGCCTGACAGGCTGCACAGGATCCACAGAACAACTCTATCTCGGCTGCCATTCC
>MU134431.1:164724-214710 GCA_015039355.1 Ramaria rubella | reverse complement strand
CTCTATTTGTACACATTATGTTGTATACACTTAGTGTAGGACACTCCAGTTAGTGTAATAAACCAGACCAGAACGGAACACTCCGTATTAGACAGTATCGTTTTAATCCTTCCTGTAACTAGACTAGGGCATATTATCTAACATACAAAGGTAACCCTTTTAATGTAAGATAACAACACCAACAAGATCAATTCCCCTGTTGTAATAGACCCTCGGGAAGGTCTGTTTAACAAGACCCTCCTAACCACTCAAACTGTTTATTGTGGAGTCGATAACCATACTCTAATAGGACCACAACAAATATCAAATAAAAGGTTGGTTGATGTCAACGAAGACGAGGTAAACACTGTGTCGTAAGTCATCGTTACAAAAAGAAAATAATTATGTACGTAGGGGTACGTCTCCCTATCGAACGGACGAAATACAGGACAGCGTAGACCCCCACCTCCAAAAGTGTTCTGAGAGACAAAATGACCTACATTACTTAATACGGTTAGTGAAAGTAAAAAACTATGTACAAAAGGAAAAGGGTGAAAATTTACTCGGGAGTGAGGGTATGCAAAATCCCACAGATACCTCACTTTAAGTTAGTCGAAGACAGGCCAAAGAAGTCTTTTAAACCACCGTGGGTAGAGCAACTAACATAGAACTATAGACAAAGATCTCCAATACTGACTTTACGGAGATTTGGCACTAACGAGTTCGAAAGAAACTGGTCCAAATGGGAAACTTTGGTTCCTAGCTTCGTTTCATTACAGTAGAAGACACGTACGAAATATAGAGTATAAAAGGTTCCCGACAAGACTTCCGAAATAGGAGTCCACAAACTCCTGGCAACAGAGTATAAAAGGACTTCGTAGTGGTGACAACACTTTGACCACGGTCTAACGAAAAGGATACCGTGTAAGAACTAGGAAACAACTTCATACGGGAACAGAAGAAGGCTGTAGGTACACTATCTCCCCAAAAACGAGAATGACCTCCGTGGACACCGTTTCAACGGTGTATTCTACTTTTAACTACGGAGGTTTTTCTAGTACACGTAACAGGTTTCGATTTCGATCAGAAAACGATTACAGTATGTTCGAGACTGTGCTATTGTACCTATGAAGTAGTTCATTCTACATAAGTGTAACGGTATTTACACAAAACTGGAACGATTCGCGACACCGTCTTCGAGAAGGAAGAAGAAAAAGAACTTTTGGGTCATCACTTACTATACACCTTGGTAGATAGTTTCGACGTCGTGAAGGCCAACCACGGTGCTAGAGATTAACTACACGAAGGAAAGAAACATTCTTCTTCACAGAGTTCCGAAAATGGTGAACACTAAAAGGTCACGGGCGGTACGGTGGATACATGTAGAAGTCAACAAAAACGACACCAAAGTACCGTACTAACCGATACTATGACTTTCGGGCAAGAACAAGACCTACATTGAATTTAACTTCCTAACACAGTCATTAGTCCAATAATTATATAAAAAAGGGACTCTGAACAAGGAAAGGTACTAGTTATTACACTTGAAGTAAGAGTTATCTCACTGATACCAGAACATTTCCTTACACCGAAAGTAATCTCAAAAAAAACAAGACCCCATCGACGACACGATTCTCCCAGTAAGTTCCAGTCTTCCAACAAGTATTGAAATAGATTTACACGTAAATTAAATACTACATAATATTATTGGTTGTAAATTTTCGATACAAAGACTTATATCTACCTGTAAGGTTTACTTCATCTTAGCAATCTTCAAGATACAAATACAACATAAATTTATAGACAATACATGTAAGTCCTAAAAAACCTGTTTACATATATTCTCTATGTATAGTAGAGTCTAGTCTATACAATCTTATATCTTCGGGATGTTGTTACAAAATGTTCATATTTAGTTGTTACTACTATATCTCACGTTGATCTGTACTACACATAGTATCATACAATCTACATGTTATTTTCAATATTGATGTAACTCTATCCGGACAACTTATTTTACACATAGTAATCATTTTCCTTGTATAAAATATTTTAAAATTTTTTGAAATCTAATATGTATACATAGTTATCAATCACATTTGTAATTTTATATACATTTCGATAATTAAGACTACACACTAACTCTATTACATGTAAATCAGACGAACAAAAGTTAGAGTTATGTACACTTACTGGGAGATTTTGGTAGAAACAATTCGTACAGAACTGTGAACAGAAGATTATTTAAAAAGGTGACTTAGAACCAGAATCTTAGATGGTGGGGAACGTTGTCTCCACTGTGTTCACTCGGACTATACCTAAAGAGTCCCAGAGGACTTATGGGTAGGACGTAAAAGGTACGTAACAAAACAGAAAAAGTACAGAAGATCTACAAATTCACAAACAAAACTTCCACAAAGATTAAGTAGGTGGTTATACAGCCACAGGTATATTAGAAGATCGACCCAGTAGTACAGAAAAAAGAACTACGGTAAGTAGTAATAGTGGTAGTTAGAGTTTTAGACACAAATTCCTTGGTAGACGGAAGTAAACGCGTGATATTAGTAGAAACCGTGGATCCGTAAGTATGGCATATAATTTTTTGAAGGCAGCTCTACTGTAAATGGCACAGTGATAGTGCAGGGTTTTAACCCTGAGGTAATACAGGGAGGGGCACCTGGATGGTTAAGACAGGAATTTAGAGAACTTGAAATCTTGGATGAAATCACATGTCTGAAAGAAGAAGAAAGGTTGCATCCAAGTGTTCAAGGAGACTTTAGAAATGTATTATTAAAGTCCTATCTTGAATGGAAAGGTCCCAATCATGTTCCAGAACAAGTATTGCTGGCTTTGTGTTGGAGTAAAACAGATCCTTTTGATGCCTTATTTGATGGAGCCTCTCATAAATGGAAAATTGTTGAAGGAGCTGAAACTACACAAGTGAAAGACATGCCACCACCTACTAAAAGGCTTCACCTCACTGTCCCTCCCAACAAACATTCTGATATATAACTTCAGGCAGATAAATGCAACAACAAATGAAAAATGGAAGAATCCCCCTGCAGTACAGTCCCAAAAAACAAAAATCCACACACATACAACCATCAATGACTGAATGCCCTTTGAGAAGTCCAGAGGGGTTGATATGGGATGATAATTCCTGTGCATTTGATGCATTCTTTACCATTTTGATCAATCTGTGAAAAGATAATGTCACACGATACCAAGTGCTATGTGAGGGCAATGATTATTTCAAAGCATTAATGGACCAATTTTCCAAAGTCAAAGCAGGTATTACAACATGGGAAGTAGCCAGAGACCAAACTCGAATGGTTATGGTGTCTGAAAAGGAAGGAAGACGTGCATTTGGCTTCCACCGCACACGGATAGCAGTAACAGACCTCATGGAGGCCATGCTCACATTAACATCTCCAATTATGCTCACACAGTGGCAGTGTTCAAAATGCCATGCTGTTGTAGCTGAATGTGAAGCCTATTCTTTGGTCCAGCATTGCACGCCTCAGTTATGGGAGGAACATGCATTGAGTATGAACCTAAACCTTGCGGAATTGTGGGGTCGCACACAACACTGGTTCAACATGAGTTTCTGCAACAAACACAAAAAAACCTGCAGAAGGTGTAGAAAACAGACTGGGGAAGGAACATGCCAGTACATCACAGCACCCAAGCTGATTATTATAACAATGGAATGCATTTCCCAAGCAATAATAGACAGATATCTGGAAGTCAGAACTTTAGAACAAGGAACACTCACACTTCGACTGGCTGGGATTATATACTTTGGCAGTGAGCACTTCACAGCTCAAATAGTTGACAATGCAATGAAAGTGTGGTATCATGATGGGATTACCACAAAAAGATCTTGTACATATGAAGGAGATCTAAGCTCTTTTTCAGATCAAGAAATGTGGTTTAAGGAAGGCAGAAGAGTATTGTCTCTTATTTATTCTCATGTTTGATCAGATGGTATGAATATATTCTATGGTATGGCAAACACAAATACAACATTATGATGGCATGGATCTCTGCATGTGTGATACTTGTTTACATGATATTTGACCATATACACAGAATGACAGTCCAGCATGGGTTGACCATTGTTTATACCACACCCCAGACATTTTATGCTTCAATGGAATTGTACCTGCCAAGTGGAGCTGCGGCCTGCTTCCTGCTAGTAGGGATTCATAAAATATGTGTTGAAATGTATTTGTTGGTACCTCATTAGGTGGTGGTGGATATAAATAAAGTGTGGCTCTCTTTTGGTATTGTAAACCCATTGGATATCCAGAGCATTGCTGATGAATGATGAGAAGGGATTGATAAATAAAAATATCACGCTGGGGGGACAATTGGCATAGGGTCTGTTGGGCGGAAGATAGTTTATTGATGTTGGCCGTGGTTAGCGCCCATCCAACATGCATGGATATGGATGGGCGCTTGATGATTCACACACATAAAAAGCAACATATTGCCCTGGCCGTAGGTGGGAATATACAAATTTTTACTTTACAAAAATAAACCCATTTATTCCACTCATTATTGTGCCAATATTTTATTCAATACTTATGCTACACATTTTAGACGCTCTAAAATGATCTGCCCCTAGTGGGTCCCACAAAAATGAATAAAATATGTTACCATTATTATATTCAATATGCATATTTATCATGTTTATCCCCGCCCAAAGTCATATTTATTTCAACCAGAACAGAGCTGCATGCAGTTGTACATGAATTCAGGTATTTGGTCTATTAGCCATTGGTGGGGTTTTTTATTGACACAAAATCATCATATGGCATGAATATAATATGAATATGTTTATTTGATCTACATCATGTTTATGTAGGTGTAGCCCTTGATTAATTTTCGTTTTTTTTTGACCAGCACCAATTGAGGCTCAGCATTTTTTAGCAGTTTTCTGTCCCCAAAGATCTTCAGGAAACATGGCAGATTCTGAAGATTTTCTGAAATATTTTCTGACTCATAAAATAATTGTTTGCCTCCAGTGTTGTGTCAGAACCATGTATTTCCAGAAGTCCTTCACTCTCCCCTGCATTGCTCAATCGGTCACTAGTGGAACCCCACAAGCTGCCATTATTTTTGCCTACAAAACATTTTGATATGTTCATATCCCAGAACAAAAGGGAGATACTAGCACTCACCTCTGGATATCTCCCCTTCACTAACCTCCCAATCATTCCAATCTTCCTCATGCTCCATCAAATCTTCAACATTATTGTGCTTTTGGTGCCAATATATGAGTGACCCTCATGCCTAAGAAGTTCCCCCAGAAGTGCTGACCTCAAAAATATCTGCAACCTCTTCTATCTGACCTCCTCCAACATTCTCATTGTGTGTCCCCTCATGAGGGAGTTCCTGCACAGAACCCCCGTGCGCTCAGAGCGAATGTGTTTGGTCTGCATCTGCAAGGTTGTTACTTCCATGGCTATGCTGAGAACCCCTGGCCAAAAATTTTGGAACAACCCTCACAGGTATTTTCTCCCAACATTCTGTGTGTTTGTACCAAGTCAAGCATGCCACTTCCTTACCACCTTTACAGAATTTTTCACAGGTACATAGCTTGAGGTTTGCCTCAGCTGATTTCTGTGGCATGACCAGCCCCAAGTCAATGTGATTGTAAGAGCACAGCCCCAGTACGATCACCTGCCGCTGCCCTGTCTGGCAATCTGGCAATGCTATGTCCCAAGTGGGCTTGAATGAGCTTGAACACATGCCTATTATACATGTACATTAGTATAATACATTGCGATATTACAACATACATCATCACAAATTGGCATTTGATTTCACTTTATGCATTTGTTCATGATGATATGACAGTCACACAGTTTTGAACAGAAGCAAAAGATTAGATATCATTTAGATCATCTTGAGGACCTCAGCATCCACCAGATATCTGAACCTGGATCTACATATCAACTCAGATGTGGACAGATCCCCACAGCAGGGGTTTTCAAAGAGGGAAGGTGACGCTTCCCTAATCTGTCACCTCCTCTCCTGAGGCAGGTATTGTGGAGCCATGAGTTACCCGCACTGTAGTTCCTCCCTGTTCATCATGTGTGAACACGTGAGTTGCCTCTTGGGACTGTAACACTCTGCGGGGGCCAGGGATGGTTACGCTGTGGACAATCTTGAGTGGCCTTCTGCTTAGGATGTGGAATTCGTGCTCGCATGAGTCGTCTGTCTGGAATGTGTTCTCCCTTATGGAGTTTGTTATCACGTGCGGTGGGCGCTCCGGGTGCGGCAACGCGGCCAACCGTCTGTGCGCCCTAATAAATTGGGCATTGAGTTTGCGGTTCCCCCTCACCAACATGTCCGGCAAGCTTAGCTACATCTGTGACGTCAACAATCACACCAACAGCACCAACACATGCAGAGGTGCTTATGGTATGAGGTGAAGGAGGTAAGTCTACTGTAGCAAAGGCCACGTGAGTCACAGCAAAAAAGACGGAAACGATAGCCAGGAAGCGCATTTGGTGAGAGCTGGAGAGGGAGATAAAGGAAGGTGATGTAGTAAGGGTAGAAATCAAATTGGAAAGGAAAGTGGGTAATAAATTAATTGGCGCAAGCTAGAGGCACAGATGACACAACGTGAGAATGAAGGCATGATTGGAACAGAGGTGGACATACTGCACAGCACTAGACTTCGAAGAAAAAAAGAAGAGTTGTGGGGTAGCTGGATGTACTTGTGGTGTTATAATGGGTTATATAGGCTATCAGCCCTCCCCCGTCTCCGGAGCTGACCCAGACAGCTTCATCTGCTGTTGACTTTTAGCCTCACTTGGCATTTTTAGGGGCCTTTATCTGCGCCACAGTGGCGATTGCCGTTGCCAGAACAGGTATCAGTCGATTGTTATGAGTCGGCTAATGCCCGATCCAATCTATGATGCCCCGAACGCTTTTCCTTGCCGGTTAGAAATAACCCCCCGGAGTTCTCGATATAAAATAAAGCTAGGGGTTACTTATGGGTATACACTAGATACGCGGTAGTGGTACTCACTAGGTCCTATAGGTCCTAGATATATATATCCAGTACTGCGCAACATGGTCATACCTAATAATAAATTTTCAAAAATAGGTCCTCCAGACCCCGGAGACCAATCCACGTAGCCCCCCTCATGTGTGACAGACACGACGTGAGGTCACGAGCTCGGTCTCAGGCTTGAGAAAAACTGTCCTGGCCTGCTGACAATACTTCCTGCTTGTGATAACGGTGATAGGTGTGACCTACCGGGCTCCAGTGGACCGTTGAACACAATCAACAACAGATATAAATGATGTGTCGACGTGTCTTCTTCTTGGCACACCCAGCTTTGAATTCGCACACGTGCCGCGCCACACACGTCAATGGGATCCGAAAGTGTGGGTCCCTCTCTCAGCCACTTGCTCAGTGCCATCACCGAGCAAGAGCTTCGCGAGTATCGCGCCGAGGTAATTGTTCCGCATTGACAGCTGTGTTGTGTCCGCACTGACTCCACCTGACAGGTTATTTAGGTGGACACACTAACGTGTTTTCCCATGCTGGGCCAGCTCAGTGAGCCTGCGCGCTGGGTCCAACTCGCAACGCTTCAGCAATGGCTGGTGGAACGTGCTCATCATCCCACGTCGCCCGCCAAGACGTGTCACACAGAGCTGACAACATCTCAGGTGAAAATTGAGGCTCAAAACAGTGTTATAGACCTCACTGATCCTCCTTTGACATGTCAAACGTGTAAAAAATGTCGAGCAACACGCCCTCCACTCGAAGATGATTTGCAAGAGGTTATTGTCATCAGCTCCGACTCCAAGGCTGATGTCTTTTTGTAACACAAAAAGATCAAGTCTGGGCACAGTGCGATGATTGTTCCCAAAGGCAATCTCAAGGATGAGGAGGAAGTTCACTTGCCACAACGGAATATCAAGGCTGAGCACGGTGTAGTGCCCCAACCAACCATCGATCCTGAAGCCCACATGGCCGAACATGAAATGAAGCCAGGGGTGGGTAGTGTGGCCATCACACGGCTTCAAAAATTGACTCGGATTGAACACATGATGGCGCTGCCATGGTGTTGGCCTATCCCAACAGAACCGGTCGCATATGTGTTAGATCTCAGAGGCGACGATTGCAACTGGTTGAATGCAGAAGGAGAAATGATTGGCATGGATGCTGTTATTCGAGAGCATGTATGTGACCTTGGCTCACATTTACTGCATTCGGATGATAATAGCAACTGCAGGATCAAGACGATTGGGGTGGCAGTGGTAGTCACAGTACTGATGAAACAAGGTGCCCCCGAGTCGCTGTCCTGGATTGCCAATGGTGCAAACGCATCCTTCTAAAATGCCAAGAGTGCTACACCTGTGATCACTTAGACCCTGAGCTCCTACGAAACTGTGAGCGGTGTGATTATGATGCTGATCAGATGTGGCATGTGTGGGACACGGAATGCAAGTTGAATGAGATGCAAGGTAGCTCTGTGCCAAGCAATACAGCGCTGTGAGTGTCTGCAGCCTCGAGTTCCCATTCAGTTTTCAACTGACCTTGATTATATTCTACAATCAGATCCAGAGGGCAGTTTGTGAATACGATGACATAGTTTGTGAGGGACAGCCAGTGATGAGAAAGTGGTGCAAAGGAGGTGTAGGTGTTTGCCTGATTTCTCTCATTCCATGGGACCGCTGATGAATATCCAGACCAACCTGGATGGCAAAGTCTATTTCGTTGGCTGTTTGGCTTGGAAAAAGGAGGACCCTGTCAAAATGCATCGTTTCATCCCAATACCATACAATATCGATGAAGAACTGTTACTAAAAATGATCCAAAACCACGGGGTGCTTCTAGATGATGAGATTGGAACCAGTACATGTGCGTTGGTGGTTCCATGGCGAATTGGAGCCAAGATCAAGCAATGTCGTAAGTGGCACTTAATGTCAACACCAGCCAACTACAACTATTGGTATACCTTGTAGCTTACCCCCATTCCGATGATGGCCAAGTTGTGGCTGGAAAAATGGTACTTTGTACTTGTCCAGCTCAAATAGAAATCTTTGTACCTCTTGACAAGACGGATCACTGGGCTTGCGTGGTCCCTCGTCAAACTCCTCACAATCATCCTGCTTATCCAGAACACAAGCTGTCAGCACTAGCAACGCGTGAATATGCTGCGGCTGTGGAGGCTTTCGGAGCAATGGGGGCTACCATTGGCAAGGTGGACAAAGGTGCAGAATACTTCTCCAGCTGTAGTTGTAACTTGATGCATGATCTTATATAGCTGCAAGTACACGCAAAATTTTAGGGGGTGTATCTCCACCAAAGTTTCACCCAGCTTTCAGTCAGCGACACCCCAAGGAGCGGATCATCAAAAAAGCCAAAGACCAGCAGGCACCCAAAGGGTTTGGACTTCCTGGTAGCAACTGTCACTTGGCTTCAAAGACTGCCTCCTGGTCTTAATTTATGTATTGGACAGGTGTACTTGCGTTGCATGAACAGCAAAAAACTCTTCCAAAAGAAAAAGCAGTACATTCATCGGATTGTAGATGTAGCTGGTATTCAGCTGGTTGTCACAATGCTGCCAAGGCTGGCTGTGAAGATGCATGTCGTTCGAGCATCATTGCATGATAACACCTACAAGCGTACCTTTGGAAAGTGGAAGGAATGGGAAGTCGTAGTGTGGGACCATCATTTGGACACCCGTAAGTGATATGCCCACTGTGACACACTCCATTGGAGTTGCAAAGCCGACATCTAGGTCTCACAGTTGCACATATTTACTGTGACCATGAATCTGCTGAAGCATTTGAACAAATATGGACAGTGTTCTTTGAAGTCCTTGAAGAAGTGACTGGAAAGCCACTGAAACTTGCCATCTTCCATCAAGAAGGCACCTTCTTTGCCTTTTTAGTTGATGGTGATGCTGGCCAAGCAATTGGACTGGGCAAATACCTTTGCAAGATTAATGATCCGAAGATCAGTCACATATTTGAAACTGACCCAGCCATCCTTGTGCAATACATCCTGAAGACATGTTGGACGCATTGCACTAAGTACGTGGTCTTTTTTTCCCTGTCACAGTACTTGTACTTAGATGGGTCACTCAGGAATCTGGATATATTGGCCACGCACTTGGACAATCCGGAGGATGTAAGGTATCTGCGGTCATTTGAACACATGCAGACTGATGAGGAGATCAAGAAATTCAGTGAATGGTGCCAGAATCATCCGGTGAAGGCTCTCTGCGGTTTGTGTTTGACTTTAACATGCAACATGTTAAAAGTTTATCAATGTTACTTATTAGACTGGTATGAAAACAAGGTGCGGCACAAGTGGTACCTCCCTTCACTCAACCCACATCTATCTCGAATGCCACGAAACCATTGGGCCTTGACACCTAGGAATACCAACTTTGGGGAAAGTGCACATGCACATACCAACCTCCACACTGGTATTGGGCTCTCCCTCTTGGCCACAATTGATGCATGAGTTCATTACATAACACCCATCCGATGTTTGCATGTGATCATAATCCTATTTCCATTACAGCGCTTACAAATTTGACCTACAACAGGAGGAACAGATGTTGTTGGCAGCAGAGCATTGTCTTCTTCGGGACTCACGCAACACTCTGGCTCACTGCATGCAGCACAATTCCATACGAGCAGCTGGCTGTGCTCAGGCAGCCCTTGACCGTGCATCTGATTCTGAGAAGGCACAAGAGCTTGAAGAACTCATGGTGCACCTGGCTGCTGAGGCAGAGTCTCGCCGTCCACCCTCAGGATTGACATCTGAAGAGTGCCATGCTTCTCTGGAACACTCTAAAATTATTCAAGCACAGGTGACTCACTTACAAAACGAAGGAGTCTCACTCTGTCGTGGGTGCAAGTCCAAAAAGGCACCTGAGCCCTCCACTCAGCCATCATCATCAGTGGTGGCTAGTGGCAACACAAACATGCCTCCTAGCACTGTTCCACCTCTCTCAGCCTGCACATCACATGACAACGCACCACTGGATCCTGAGCTTGACCCTGCCAACTTTGATTGGTCACACCTCTCGTACAACGATGTGTTTGATGCTGACTTTGCCATGGCAGCATCACTCCTCGGTGGATTGGATGGGTCGGATGGAGGGGAAGACATATATGTTTAGTAGTCCAGTGGATGCCGTGGGAATAGCATTAGTAGACTTAGATTAGAAAGACTGCTTCAACTTACATTTATTGCTAAATATATGGACTTGAAATATTGGATGGTAGAGAGGTGTCTCGAGTCTCACTTGAATTTCTAGCGAGCTGCGCGGCATTCAAAAATTCCCATGGCTACTTGCTGAATGCCACTGTCGCGCATCATGCGGTGCCTCGTTACTTATGTTGAATCAACGTTAGTTGTTACTGTTTTGTAAGCCACAAAGGTATATTGCGAATAATAATACACGATTACAATGTTGGTGGATTCCAGTTCTGTGAAGGTAAAAACCAACTGTGGGGTGCAACTTAAAGGTCTGAGCTCTGTCAATGGCTCTGAGATCTGAAGGACTCTCCAAGGCTAGCGTGAAATGCACATCTTTTTTTTTTTAGATGCTTGCTCAACTGTTTCCTTTCCTTTCTCTAGTGGGTGTTTGAGGGATTTGCGCTGTAATCCCACAAGCTGTTGGTAAGCAGCCTGCTGTTCTACATCACATCCTTGAATAATGTGTTTCTGGACTGCACCTGACAAATGAGTTCAATAATTGAAATAAAGATTAAGTAGACAGACAAACTGCTCCAAACAATGGCTCATGATGCATGTCGAAAGTGAGTTTGCTGCTGGTCTCTTGAAGAGATGCCATATATGCATAGCAGT
This sequence comes from Ramaria rubella, assembly GCA_015039355.1. Taxonomy (NCBI): domain Eukaryota; kingdom Fungi; phylum Basidiomycota; class Agaricomycetes; order Gomphales; family Gomphaceae; genus Ramaria; species Ramaria rubella. The sequence goes on along the minus strand of MU134431.1, from coordinate 202,871 downwards.
GCAAGTCCTGACATTGCATGGGAGTCATATTGCATCCCCTGCATGATACCAACCAGCATCATCAATTTTATCCTATCACGGTTGATGTTGTAGTGCACCTGCTCATTACCATTTGAAGTCGAAGGTTATGCCTTCCGGATTTCAATCGGAATTTTGCTTGCAGGCTGGTAGAGTGCCGCAATGGCAAAGCCACATGCTGACTCTTTGTTTTTCACCCAATCTTAGGTTATACATAAGACACAGTGAGAAAAATAAGTAAGCATTATTCCTCACCTGCTGCTTTCTTGCCCCCTTGCCTAATCACTTGTAAGGTGGCTTCGAAGTTCGGCAATGGCTCAGCCGATGCAATGTTCATCATGGCTGATTGTACTTCAAGAGAGACATGCCCCTTCAACCCAAGAACGTTCCTGACAAAATGTGTGAAGCGATAGCGGTACATTTGAGCAAGGTGTTCGTATGGTGTGAGTGTATGTAACCCTGCCAAACAGTTCTCAACGCACCATTGCCGTCGTTGATCCATAATGGTCGTCACATTAGGTAGCGCATGTCAGCAAGGATAATATAACAAACCTTGATAATTTACAATAAAGAGTATCAGGGGACTTACCATTTGCAGGTCGTTTCGCGTTGATAAGATCAAGCTACTTAGCCGAGTCGTAACAATCGACTGTGAACTCACCCCAAAGTTCGGAACGTGGGGAGTCCAATCCATGGACCCATTCCATGGCTCCTTGCTCAGAAGGACAAACGGAGTTGACGGAGTCCGAACCGGGAAGGCGGCTTGGACCGAACGGTGTTGGTGTCACACCGTCACGCCTCTTCCTCCTCGTCCTCCCCCATCTTGCCACACATACACCCCAGCGTCCGTCCTCTATAATGAGTGTATGTAACTCCAATTTAAAAGTACTTAAGTTGCTGAAATCCCATGTTGATGGCTCAGGCTCTCGCACCACCCCCAATGGAGGAGGATAAGCTTAGCGATGTGCTTCCAGACAGTAATGACATTTCTCGCCAGGTATTATCTCACTGTTTCTAAACTGCGTAAATGCCTTTCACTCGTTTTGTTCTAGGTGAGCGAGCGTGCAGATGGGGACGATGTGAGCATGCACTCGGCCAGTGCAGGTGAAGAGAGCGAGATGGACGAGCTCGAGTCGGACGCGGAACAGGCCCAAACTGTGAAAAACTCTCATCATATTATTCACCATTGCTTTAATTGACGCGTTTTTGACGCGTTTTCACTAGGCATCTCTGTCTAAACCTTCCCAGAAGGAACATGCTGCTGAGCAACGTAATAAACGGAATGTGAGGAAGGGACAAGAAGGCGAACTGGTTACCAGGAGGAAGGAGATGGACAAGGCAAAGGTGAATATTTTCTAGCTTTCCTGCCCTTCAGACATGCTCACTATTGGTTGTCAGATCACGGATTCCGTCAAGCGCTATTCGTACCTATTAGGTCAAACTGACTTGTTCCGACACTTTGTGGACATTAAAGTATTTACGATCCCTTTTAAACCTCTTTTTGCTGACTATACCTTAGAGAGCACGCGATCCCGAGTATGCCGCTCTCATGGACACCCAACCGAAGCCCAAAGGTCGAGGTCGCAAGAAGGCGGTGTAAGTGCACCAATTATTTCACACAGCTGTTAGTACTGTTTTATTCAACATTCTTTAGTGACAACGATAAGCGCCATAGGAAGAGCGAGAAAGAAGAGGACGAGGAAATGTTAAAAGATGGAGAGCGCGCTGTTGAGAGTGATGACCAACCTTTCGTGTTTGAGGATTCTCCGTCCTGTGAGCTTTGTCGTTCATCTGCTCCTGCTCCTGCTCCCTGTATTCTGACCTTGCCTAGTCATCCACGGTGGTAAGATGCGCGATTATCAGATCCAGGGTCTCAACTGGATGGTATCTCTCCACCATAATGGTCTTAACGGCATTCTTGCCGACGAGATGGGTCTTGGAAAGACATTACAGACCGTCTCCTTCCTCGCGTACCTCAAGCACTACCGCGATATGTCGGGCCCGCATCTGATTGTCGTCCCCAAGAGTACACTGCAAAACTGGGCTCGTGAGTTCGAGAGATGGTCACCCGACTTTGATGTCGTTGTCTTGACTGGTACTAGAGAAGAACGGGTGTGTAGATAATACACCGCGATCTGTCCATGGCTCTGTGCTGAAACAAACCTAGGCGGATATCATCGGAACCCGCCTCCTACCTCAAAAATTTGATGTCTGCATCACGTCGTATGAAATGTGCTTGCGAGAGAAAAACGTCTTCAAAAAGTTCTCCTTTTCCTACATTGTGATCGACGAGGCGCACCGTATCAAGAACGTGGACTCCATCTTGTCGCAGATTGTCCGTGTGTTCATGTCGCGTGGGCGTTTGCTTATCACAGGGACACCGCTCCAGAATAACCTTCAGGAGCTCTTTGCGCTACTTAACTTCATCTGTCCTGAGATATTTTCAGACTTCAAGGACCTGGACGGTTTTCTGCACAAAGATGATAGTCAGGGCTCGTCGGAAGAGGATGCGAGCAAGAAGGTGGTGGAGGCTTTGCACAAGATCTTGCGTCCATTTTTGCTTCGGAGAGTTAAAGCCGATGTGGAGAAAAGCTTATTGCCCAGTAAGCTTTGCTAAACGTTTGGATAGCGGGATGCTGAATTTTTCGATAGAGAAAGAAATAAACATCTATGTCGGTCTGACAGACATGCAACGGAAATGGTACCGCTCGGTATTGGAGAAAGATATTGACGCTGTTAATGGTTTGTTCGTTCCATTGTACAGAACGCGCCGGTTGCTCTAACTTGATCAGGATTGAGCGGAAAGAAGGAAGGCAAAACTAGGCTGATGAACATCGTCATGCAACTTCGCAAAGGTACGCCCCATTGGTCCATGAATGATACAAGTTCCCGCATCTTACATTACTGTAGTTACTTGTCATCCCTACCTCTTCGACGGAGCTGTACGCCTTCCTGTCTCGCTTATGTGCAACTTGTCTCATTCCCTTCGCAGGAGCCCGGCCCCCCATATACCACTGACGAGCACCTCATTGACAACTGCGGCAAAATGGTTATTCTCGACAAACTGTTGAAATCAATGAAAGCAAAAGGATCACGTGTACTCATATTCAGTCAAATGAGCCGTGTGTTGGATATCTTGGAAGATTACTGCATGTTCCGCAAATTCCGTGCGCGCCCTGCTTATTCCTTATGTACAATCATCTGATTTGATCGCTATGGTAGCTCATTGTCGAATCGACGGTGGCACTGCGCACGAAGACCGTATCGCTGCGATCGACGAATACAATCGACCTGGAAGCGAGAAGTTTGTCTTCCTACTGACAACGCGTGCTGGGGGGCTTGGGATCAACTTGACAACTGCGGATATTGTTGTGCTATACGATAGCGATTGGTGGGTCGAGACTTTTTTGGAAGGTGGCAGAACGCTAATGCCTCGAACAGGAACCCGCAGGCTGATCTGCAGGCTATGGATCGTGCACACCGTATCGGACAGACGAAGCAGGTGTTCGTGTTTCGTCTGATCACAGAAGTGGGTATTCCAAACATGTGATTCTCATGAGTGCGCTTACGCCGCCGTAGAATTCTGTCGAGGAGCGAATGCTCGAACGGGCTGCGCAGAAGTTGCGTCTCGACCAACTTGTTATTCAACAGGGACGAACGCAAATTAACAAGGGTTGGTTTATGTGATATGTTTTATCGATGACCCTGCTAACGCAGTCTGATTAGCTGCGAACAAAGAAGAACTCCTCGACATTATTCAACATGGTGCCGAGAAGATAGTGAACTCCACAGAAGAGTGAGCTGCCATAACATTTGAATATTACATTGTCCCTAATCCCTTCCTCAGCCTCCTCGTCAACGCCGACATTGACGAGATCATTCACCGGGGGGAGGAGCGTACGGCCGAGATCCAAAGCAAATACGCTGAGCTCAACATTGATGACCTCAATAACTTCAAGTCCGACTTTAGCGTTAAAGAATGGGAAGGTGAGGAGTTCGGTGGCAAGGTACGGTCACTCCCAGCCATGTTATCATTGTCGTTTATTGCTCACGACTGGTGAGTATTACAGAATAAAAGCATGGGCTTCGGCTGGCTCCAACCCTCAAAACGTGAGCGCAAGGGCAACTACTCCATCGATGGATACTACAAGGAGGCTATGCGCATTGGCCCCAAGACAGAGAAAGCGCCGAAGCAACCGCGTCCGCCGAAACAAGTCATGATGTTGGTACAACGTTATTAGAACCCGGAGTGCGTGCTGATGTGTATTTATAATAGTCAGGATTACCAGTTCTATCCTCCGGAGCTGGAGGACTTGCAAGAGCGCGAAGCGAATGCATTTAAGGTTGGGCTTCATTCTGTTATTCTAAGGTTCTTTGTTGACCAACACGCCTATTGACAGCGCGCACATGAATATCAGGTGCCGCTGCGCGATCCTCAAGGCGAGGAGGATACACCCGAAATTCTGGAAGCTGACCGTGCTGCTGAGCAGGCTATCATCGATACAGGTATGTACTACTGCTATTGCAGCGGCTTGCTCATTCACGTCGTTGTGTAGCCGAACCTCTTACGGAGGAGGAGGTCACGCGCAAGGAGGAGCTCAGTCGACAGGGCTTCGACAACTGGAGCAAGCGCGACTTCCAACAGTTCGTCAAGGCGGTTGAAGCACACGGGCGGTGAGATTTGGATGTCTTGTTGCGGCTTTTAATATCTGATTTGGTTGCAGAGATGCATCGTACGAGACGTTAGCGCAAGAGATCCAGAACAAAACTGGAGACGATGTGAAGGCATACGCCAAGGTATTCTGGAAGCGATGGCACGAGTTGGAAGGTGAGTTGTATGCCGCAAGCTGGTGCGGCTTCTGAGGTGTTAAGTGCCTCGCAGACTTTGTGCGCATTGAGCAACGCATCCTCGAGGGCGAGGCACGACGCGAAAAGCAAGACAACCTCGAAGCGCTCCTCGACGAAAAGATCAAATCCGTGCGCTTCCCCATGCAAGAGCTCGAGCTCAACTACCCCGTCGCGAAGGGCAAAGTGTACAGCGAAGAGGAAGACCGGTACCTACTCTGCCGATTGAACTACTATGGGCTAAAGAGCCCGGATGTATACGACCGAATCAAGAAGGACATCACGGAGTTTCCGGTGTTCCGATTTGACTGGTTTTTTAAGAGTCGGACGCCGCAGGAGCTGTCGAGGCGGTGCCATACGCTGCTGGGTATGATCGCGAAGGAGTATGAAGACAAGGTGAAGGCGGACCAACAGAAGAAGTCTGCGAAGGGCGCGAGGGGCACGGTAGGCAATCTGTTGTATCGTGAGTCATTATATTTACTGATCTCTTTTCCAGAAACGTTCGTTGGCCGAGATTACAGACGTGGAATCATCGCGTCGTTCGACGCCATCGGAAGCACCGGCAAAAAAGGGTCACAAGAAGAAGAGAGTGTAGACGTGTATTAGATTCGAGATACTAGACAGCATTGTATATTTATATTTGTTCCGTTCTATTCTACACTTCATTTGACTCTTCGCATACTCGTTATTTGCGTTCACCGTCGTTGTCAGTCGCTGTCACTGTGTGGCGGAATATGGCAGGCCAAGCTCTTAAGCTCGATGCATGTGCCAAGAATGCGATTATTTATGCATTTCGCTCGATCCATAATATTGTGTTCTCCCACTCATATCTTTTGAGACCTCGTGGTACAGCGACACATTTAAGGTTCGGATTGTATTGTTAGGTTCTAAAGTATTAGGAAACATTGCATTCGATGCTGAGGTCGGTTCTATCATAGATGATGATAGATCGCTCTATATTATAATCTCGATCCACATCTCATTTGCCATCACCGTCGTTCCACTCACCCGCCATACCCGTTGCGGAAGTCTCACCACTTGCATTCGCGCTCCCGCTTGAATACTCTTTCATGGGTCCTACACCAACCCCTTTTGGACGCATCTCAATAGCCTCGTCATGGTACGGAATGTGGAGTGCTCGTGGTGGGAGAGGCTGTAGTGCACCCGACGCAAAGAGGTGCTGACGCTTCTCGAGGTCGTGTGCCCACATCGCAGCACCGATGCGGTTGCTGATGCTAAATGCGAGGCCAAGGACTGGGAGGCCTTCTAGGAGGGATGCAGTAAATCCGAAGGCTAGGGCGTGCATGAGCAACAAAGAAGGGGGAAAGGATGCGCTGTGCGCACCTTGGTAGTCCCATTTGCGCTCCTCCATGAATATGGCGATTTGGCGTGGGGTCATTTTTTTGGCGTCGAAGTAGGCTTTGTGGAGGTGGCGCGCTGTGCCGACCGCTTTGAGATATGATGTCAGAAGTATACCCACAAAGGGGTACAAGTCCAACGGCGATAGCAAGACTACGGCAAGGTGTCAGCATTGACACCCGTACGCCACCGGACATACCCCTTTTAATGACAAACCGCACCAAGCTACTGTTGACCCACTTGTGCCACCTACGCCCGCCTTCTTCGACCTCCGGCGGGACCTGCCACTCCTCGACGTACGGGCACCAGAACTCGGGGCCTTTGCCACGCGATTTGACAGTCTGATCCCAAGCACGTTCGCGGGCGAGACGGAGGTTGCGGGAGAGGAAGAAGGTAAGAATCATGTTGAGTTGGGAGGATAGGAACATGATGGTTGCATCTGGGAATACAAATTGGAAAATGAAATGAGATGAAATCCAAAGTACACGCACAAGTTACTATGTCCAGAGGTGGCCTGTATCCAAATATTGTTTCATGCGAGAGACCTGTAACACGGGGAGAGCTGCGATACGTTAGAGATGTAATGAAAAAGACTTGCTTGGTACGCACTTGACGAGAAAGAATCCGACAAAGGCACGTTGTATATTGAACGTGAGCAAGGTCTATTACAGCACATGTGTGATTTATCAGTCTCGCAGATGTGCATGAGCATACCCAGCCGAGACCAACGATGGCGCCGCGCTGCGTGCCATGCTTGACCTTGTCCCAGATAGGGCGATACAGCAATGGGTCGGTAGCCAGACGGTATACGCCGACAAGGGCGTAGGATGGCGGGAACTGCAGGCGGGATTCTCGAGCGCGAGCGTGGGTGTCGGGGTCGTGGAGCGTGCCGCGTGCACCATAGGACATGATGAAAGGGTGCGTCTATAGGGGTACACGTGCACCCATGCATGGCCACACGAACGGGACCGTTTATTCACGCTAGCTACCGTTTCTACAAGCAGTCGGGAAGTGGGTGATGGGAAGGAATGGAAGATAATTATTCGCGTTGAAGTCACTTGCTGGACTCGAGCACCTCCATGATGTGTGCCCAGACCTTACCCTTGTTAACCTCTTCCTGCGAGCTGGGGTGCGGTTCCAGTCTGCTGGCATTGCTATCCCAATACCTGTGCTCAGCAGCGGACTTGCAGCCCTCCGGATTCGCCAGTAGATAGAACGGCACTTCCGCATACGACGCGGGCGTGCTCCCAAAGAGTGCCAGAACAAGCTTCATAACCACACCAAAAAAGAAGGGATTGCGTGAGTTGTCCACGATGTTGGTGTTGACGAGCCCCGGAAAGATGTGGGTGAAGCTGACGCGGGGGTTGCGTGCTGCTAGTTCCTGTCCATAGCGTCAGAGGGGTTAGGGTCGAGGTAGGGCGGAGATGCTGGTTGCAACGGGGAGGTGGAAAACATAGAAGGAGAGAGGACAGGGGAGGACGCACCGCCGTGAACGCATCAACGACGTTTGAGTCCCGCGCGTACATTGCGCGTATACCATACATACCCCGAGTCCGCGCACTTTGCAGCTCAAAGTCATCATAATCCGTCGTGTGCGGCGTGTACCCTGGCGACATGATCGACATGACACCCCGCAAGTTTGGGACCATCCCGGCGGGGTTGGATCCGAGAAGGTAGGCGAGCAGACAACGCGAGAGGACCTGCACAGCATAGTGAGTGTCATATCCCTCAGACGTAGGCGCAAATGTCCCGTTCGGCTGTCCGCCTGGTAGACGGAAGTTACATGGCTCAGCGGCATATGTGGTCGTTACTTCAACTATAAATGTTAGTAAACGCACCCTGCGACATGACGAGATAGTCAATGCCCCGTGTGCCGCCACGAACACGTATTTCCCTAGCTATACGCTTCGCTTCCGCAATGAGGCTCAAGTCTGCCTTCATAAAATGATGTTCGGGAGGCGGATCCACCCTCTGCTCCTCAGAGATTTCCCTGAGCCGCAACAGAACGTCATTCGCTGGCAAGCACTCAAAATCCGAATATAAAGTTCCCTGAGGTTTGAGAATCATATGCATTACCTTTCATCTCATTCCGACCAATAATCCAGACCGCAGCACCAGCCTCGGCGAATCTGTACGCGACGGCTTCGCCAATGCCTTGTGTGCCACCAGACACAACGACCAGGGTACCTGCAGGGACGGTTACGGACGCGTTGCTTTGGACGATGACTGAGCGTTTCATCTGGCTCTTGGTGTAGGCAGCGTAGACAGAGTAGGTTAAGATGAACGTGACGGTGTGACGCCTTGTCTACTTTGGCGAGCTGAATCCAGCTGATCGCTCACTGTGTTATAGTGACACATGCGCTGCACCTGGCGGTGACTAGGGCCTTCTAGTTATGAGTGCTGCCTTGGAAGGTACGAACACCCGGTGAACATCTCGGGTGAACACACCATACACCCCCGTCTGGCCGCCACACTTGAAGCAATCCCTGGACTAAGCCGGGGCCTGGACTAGTTCAAGCATGCGCAGGATGTGCTTGGGCAGGCGTGTACTATGCCACGAATGTACCGTCAAATGCGGCGCAGCCACAAACCAGGACACACATCCTGCTGGACTGCCACCGACACAGCCTCGACACAGCACCGTCCAACTGTGGCAGACATTCTTCCTACCCTGAGGTACATGAGCCCTGGCTAAGTTCATCGAAGCATCCGGATTCCGGAGCATTCACCAAGACAGGTGCGCCTCCGACGAGACAGTCCACTCGACACGGCACACAACAACCCGGCCACAGGAGACGGATTAAGGATAGGGAGGCGCAGGGCCGTGTAGGCTGTGATTCCATGTTTGTGACCTGAGGAGTGTATTTCGCATTCCATTCTCTCTCTATATACCAATCACGACACTAAACGTAGCGTACTTGCTTCCACCGGTCGGTCGACTCCACATCACGCATAACCCTGTAGACTAAAACAGCCACACACCTCGCCCCCGCCGACAACTTTCTTAGTTGGCCAGCTTTAAAGGATTGCTGGAGGGTTGCCGTATCAAGAGACAGCGGTCGTTGGCTCTATTGTAGTCTCCAAGTGGTATATAACCGAATCTGAGTCCTGTTTTTTTTTTCACAACACGATACATCCTGTAAATATCTACATACTAACATGTATAATTCAAAGGAGAGACATCAGCTTCGCAAAGGTTCTGTCTGTGTTAGAACCGAAATAATCTCCTTTCTTAAAGATAATGCACAATTTCCCATCTTCAAATTTGCAGCCCGAAAAGCCTTCAATGGTGTCGTCGATGACGATGGCCATCTATTTGCAAAGCAATTACTCAATGCACGGCTCATTCACAAAGGAGAAGACACCCACGATATGCTTATCAGCATTTTCGTTGATGGCTTCGACGACCATCTCATCTTTTCCTTCCTTGGTCAGCTGCTTGAGTTGCAAAATTCCTTTCTACAAGTCGAAGGCCACCATGTTGGATTTTAACAATGACACCAATAACGACAGCAGCACACCTCAAAGAAGCCCTTCATGCGGTCACCTGGCTTGTCAGCGAATCCCCGGTTGGTGTTGGTCTCGATACACTCTGCCCAGGGAATCTCCATCGTCCATTTGTTTCCGAAAAGAGTCTCCATGTCCTTTTCAAATACGGGGACATAGGGATCAAATTCGTCGCGGACTGTGCGATATGAGCCAATAGCTGTCAGAGATAGCAGTTAAACTACTCACTCGATTTGCGAGCGGCGAGGGGGAGTTTTGCGCCAGACATGATAAAATGGGTTACGGAACGAGGAGATGTGGCTAATTTGTTTTCTGGAGGGCGAGGAGTTGGTACATGTCGTTAGTGCACAAACTGCCTTTATATCTTGAGAGATAAGCCACAAGTTCTTCGGGTTGAAAGGTGCTAAGCCACGAGCGTCATCCCCATACTCGGTAAGGAATGCGATACCAGTCGGCCACCTGGGAGATCAAATCTGATGTGAAATATAGACATCAGCATTAGATGAAGGTAAACTTGCCGAAATGAGGAGGCTTTCACGGAGTGAGGTGGGATCTAAAATCTGGATAGGTTTTTCATGCCACTAGTCCATCCCGAACCACAAATAGTATGACAAAAGATGTTGTTTCAGAGAAGATGCAACCAGTATTTTCTTACTGGCCGAAAAAGACATATGCCTGTAGTTAACGCCTTCGGAGACACCAAAGTTACGAATTTTCTGAGAATGAACCGTTTGCTGCTCAATTATGAGCATAAAAAATTAATCCGTTGATAATTAGAAAGCACTGACCTCACACCGAGTTCGCGTAAATTACTGGCCACTCTCGTCGACAGCGTGTCCGAGTCGCCAAAAGCGTACCGAAAGTATTCAGAGTTCGAGTCGACGTCCGTCAACGCCCGTCACGCTCGCTGTCAAGATAAAAAATACGTCCTCGAAAAGGACCTATTTGATGAAAACGCTCAGGACAGGAACATCAGCTACGAGAGTCCAACGGAAAGTTCGAAGCGAGGACGGAGTCTGTTTTTGTCTCACACCGTGATGCTGCAGTCCAATCACACGGCGACGCATTTCACCGCTTTCAGAAGACCGATCTCACCTAACATTATGGCGGGGACATGCACTCCCCGCAGACCCGCTCCAGTTGTCCATCACCAATGCATATAATATTTAACCTCTCCGTTGGCGCGCAACACCCGGATGATGAGAGAATATTTAATCTTGCAAATAACTCGAGAAGTCAGAGAAGGACATCGTCGTGTAGATTTAAGTCTGCATTCGTTCATGTGAGTTAGCGGAAACGCAGTGAGCTGGAGTGAGATTATCAGCATCAATCATCTGGAGCGCAGCAAGCTAGCCACCACACGCTTCGATGGTGCGACACAACAGCGCAGTAGTAATAATCCAAGTTGGTAGCTTCCAAAGGACATATTTGAAGTTGGCAATAGTGAACCAGCCACCACGTAAGGTGACTTGACCGCAGCAGCCCAAGGGTTTTTCGATGAGAGAATATTAGTGATGCCCTGTCTCTTGTCACTATAACCTGCCGTGTACTGCGTTTACGTAGCACCAATAGGGGACTCTCTCATACATCTGTTCTACGTGGAGTAGATCAAAGATATTGCAGCAGCATCGTTTCCTATCACTCACTCGAAAGATCCTGTGCTACTTGCCCCACAATCCTTAGATTTGACAGCCGACTGCTGAAATGATACGTTTGTCCGTTAGGGAATGAAAGCATCAGACTGTGCCCTGTTAGTGCAGGATCAGGGGGTTAGCCGGAGCAGCTTACAGCAATTTGCATGACTTACATGAAAGATGTCTTAGGAGAGAGGCCATTTTCGCAGATACCAAATTCTCCTTTCGAAAGTAATATTTTGAATCTGGACCCACTTACAATCTTATGGGGCATCAAAACAAACAAATTCCTTGCAACGGATTTCTTTGGTCGAGGGTCAAACCAAAGTGGACCTGATGACCGAGCGATGCATATCAATGACGGTGCAATTACATTGATAATATGTGTATCTTCGATTATGATGGTTAGAAGTAGCTTGCGGATTACATTTACCTACGATCGGGAAACAATGTCAATGTTTACAGCTATAATATCTGTCAAGCACGTTAATACAGTGTACGGAGTGATGAAACACTATACATCTAGAAGCCAAGTAAGGGACTTGATATCAATTATTCTTGAAAAAAAGTATAATAATCAACCGATATCTTTCTCCTGCGTCCCAGGGGGTCGAGGTTGAGATGCGTTCGAATCAATTCCTGCTTGTTCTTCATTCTCCATGTTGTTCACGCTCTGGGACTCGGAAGACAAATCGGTTTCAACAGTACATCATGTCGGCGATCACTTACTTCAAGTCCCTCAAGCAGCCCCTCCAGGTTCTCCAGCAGCTTGTCAAGTTTATTCTCGACCCCTTGCGCTACACCATCTGCCTTATCTAATTGCTTCAAGAGTGCAGCGAGATTGTCGCCAGCCTCCTCCTCTCTTGATGATGTGGAGAGTAGTTCTTGGAGAAATGCAACTTCACTGACAAGAGTGTTGGAATCCGAAGGATCCGCAAGTGTGCTTGAAGACGATGTTGAAGAAGCAGCAAAAATGCTTGAGGATGTTGGTGAGGAAACTACAAGACTATTGTTATCATTGTTGGATGACGATCCGTTGGTAGCACCCTTTGAGTTTGAGTGGGCCGCCATAAGCATACTCGGCAAACCCCGCGGGTCCACTTGCTGTTGTCCATCGTGAGTATGGTATATCTGGATTGAATTCACAACTTACAAAAAGCTCTAGATTAACCTGGCGTTCATAGACCTGTACGCTGTGCTCAAAATTCCTCACGATGCACACGCCTCAGACGTGAAACAAGCGTACCACCGCATTCTTCTCAGTACACACCCTGATAAGCGGAAATCTGGCGATAGAGACTTACCTCCCCTCGATGCTAGGCTTCTCCGGCAGGCGTATCTGACTTTGTTTGATGTGGAGTCACGAAGAGAGTATGATGCATCTCTTGCGGCTAGAGAGGCGAGCGTGAATTCTGGGTCGCGTCCTGCGCAGGTTGTGTCGCTCGAAGAATTTGAAATGAAGACCTCAGAATCGGGCATGGAACGATGGACACATGCTTGTCGATGCGGTGGCGTGTATCGAATCGACGAGCAGCAATTGGAGGAGGATCTGCATTTAATCGGATGCGACTCTTGTTCAGAGGTGATCTGGGTGGGTTACGATGCGGAATGTGAGAACGCCGACGCAATAGAGAAAGCTTAGGTGAGGATAGATAATTTGCTGGAGATGTGTATTCCTAGCGCGTTACATTTGTGTTACCCAACATCGTGTATTTTTGGGTACTATCAAGGATGCTACATTAACAGGTTGTGCTTGCAGGTGACAGGTATGGGCCCAGGATTAAAAGAACAGTTTACACACGACTTCGTGCAAAGAAACCGTGAAAAGTGGTGGTCAAATCTACGGGTGGGTGATCCAAACGTAGGCGACCCGATTAAGCTACACGGTGACGCCATCGCCAGGAGTGAGCGGCATGGAATGTTGATGTTTAAACAAACGAGGGAAGGGAAAGGAAAGAAAGGAAAGTCTGGGGTCGATCCGCGAAGTGGACATATTACAGCGGACTATTTGTTTAGTTCGGCGCCGTCGTCGGGACCCGCTAATGCACCTTCGGGGACGACACTAGGGTCTGTGGTATCGCTGACTTGGTGGAAATCTGTAAAGTTTGTATGAGATCAAGCGCAAATTGAAAAGGTGTCAAGGCGCGCCTAATATCTCTGAATACATCATTACTTTCCAGGTATCCACGGGCAAATCGGCGTCATTGAAACTCCAATCAAACTTATCGTTCGCGACGGGCTCGTCGCTCGGGTCGTGGTAGGGAGAGACATACTCATCTGCGAGACATTCCGTGGCTGTGATGCGCTTGCGGGGGTCAAATACGAGCATTTTCTCAAGGAGATTTAGGGCTGGTGGTGGTTTGTCAATGCATTGTGAGTATTCCTACAATGAGGGAGTTACGGACCGCTTTCATCCGTGCACCGGAGTTTTTCGCTAAATGGAACACGCTGACGTTTGGGAAGACTTTGCACAAACCGAAGGGTCTAGTATAAAAGAGAAATTAGCCATCACTGAGATGAGTGTGCTGGTCCGACTATACATTTTCACTGCAAATTGTCTGGATAACGTCATCTGGGGGTGTTCCTAGGAGTTCGGTGATGATGGAGAACTGGTTTACGTCTGTGGCAACTAATGTTATGACGGTAATGTGATCTCGACAATAAGAATTACGCACGGTCCTTGCCCGGGAATAACGGCTTTCCTTCTAACATTTCTGCGAAAATGCATCCTGTACTCCAGATGTCCACTGTATGGGGCCTGAGTAACGAGTATCATTGGCTCCTAACAAACTCTCACCTGCAACGTCGTACTTCTGCCATGTAAGCATGATCTCTGGGGCTCGGTAATACCGTGTCGAAACATATCCCGTCATCTGTGGGTCTTGAATACGCGCCAAACCAAAGTCGCAAATCTGATATATGTAAGATAAGGAAAGACTGTGGATACATGAACAACTTACCTTGAGGTCGCAGTTCTCATTGACGAGGATATTGCTGGGTTTCTGTGCGCCTATTAGTGGGCAGGAATAGATAGAAAAGCATCGGGCACACCAGGTCTCGATGCACCACACCCGCCGAGTGAACATATTTCAACCCTCGCTATGTTCCAGTCAGCCACAGAGCGCCAAGACAGTAGTTACCACTTACCAATATTTGGTACAGGAAGTATTGGATGAACTGCTTCTCTAATGGTCTTGAAGTCAGCAGGCGGTGAAGGTCTGTTCCAAGTAGTTCGGTGACGAAGTATCTGAGGGATAGCATTAGCAATGGCTCACCGGACGAGGAGAGTACCTACATATCCTCGAGCGGCGAAATAAAGACGTCGCTCAGACTGATGATCTACGCATCACGCATCAGGTTAATTCAGTGAAAAATCCACAAGGTAACGGAAAGACATACGTTCTCGTGCGTGATGTGCTTTAGCAGTTTCAACTCTCGGTATGTCCTTTTGCTCAAAACCGGTGTTGAGAACGGTTTCATGATCTTTTTGATCGCCACCGACGACCCTGTGAGTTGATCTTTGGCAGAGCTGAAGGGACGACGATCTTAACAATCCGATGAGCCTCGAGGTCTGCATGCGTACCATACGAGACCAAATGCACCTAACGAAACACAGTCTCAGTTGATATCATTTCTCAGAGCAACGCTCTACGTACCCATGCCAACAGGCTGGAGGTCCATGTAACGAGTTGTGACCTACGTAGGAGTTCGGTACGTGAATGTTTCTATCGATATTGGTGACCAGACAAAGTGTCAGACGCACCTCAAATGAGGTACCGAAGATGCTAAGTTTTACGAATGACATGACGTGATGGTATTCGGGCTGTTACGATCGAAAGAAGGTGCTCTGCAAGGTCAGGATTGAAGCCTGCAGATTGTGGGTAGACAACGCGCAGGGTTAATTGTAAGCGCGCAAGCTTTTGAACGTGGGAGAGAGATATACCACGGAAACGCTGTGGATATACATCAATGTCAGATTGCCCCAATGTGAACCGTTTGGGAGAAACTGTCGCACTTGCCTGTTGAATGTTCAAGATCGATACGCGATTATGTAATGCCGTTTTTGCGGCCAATACATTCGTCCATCGGCAAAAAATCCTGTAGCGGCGCTAGCCAGCACCTGTCCCCGACTCCTCGGATACGAATATGTAAGTCGTTGAATAGTGATGTTTTATGCATGAGACCGTCAAGTGCATCGTCATCGAACATAAATTCATTAGAATTCCTTTGGATTATACAACACTGGATAATGAATGAATTGTGAAAATCGCATCGACTGGTGGAGACTGTCTCCCGGAGACTCCGGCGAGACTCCGAGGACCAAACAACCACCTAAACCCCCAGTGTCATCCACACTGGGTCCACAAGCAATTAACTTGCCTCCCCTGAGTCGATCGTTGTGCCGCATGAGCAGGACGAATTCTCTCCACAAGCATGATTTCTGCAAAATGTTAGCCTGGTACAGTAGCCTGCAATTTTTAAGCTTTGCGTGATTGGCCATCTCTGTTTTCTGAACCATTTCTCTACAATGTTGGATGCTCAGAAATATCCCGGTTTCCCTCCACCCCCTCGCCTGCAGCCTCTACCACATGCAAATGTGGTGGAGAGTACACTTCACTACAACTCGGCCAAGGGAATGGAAAATTCCTCAGTAATTTCAACCGCTGGTTCCAGCATGTATGTGACTCACCCAGAGTGTGAGGTCACTGTCTCACATCTTGTTGTCATTGTAGTGCAAAGCATGCAATGATTTTCTTGGCCATGGGATGCCTACCCCACTGGACAAGGTGCCAGATGAAGTCAAGGTCAACTTCGCCATCCACCAGTCTCTTGAGGAAAGGAAGCAAGCGGGCTTAGATACCATGCTCCTGTGTGAGACCCCTGGGTATCATACATGGGCTGGGCATGCACGTCAGGCGAATCATCTTTGTGAAAGGGTCCCCCGGGCTTGCGTGCCCTGCTGTAAACGTCTGGGTGGCTGCAAGAAGCACCCACTCCAGGCTGGAGATCTGAATGGTCTGCCATTGCCTGTCAATGCATTGCAAACCAGCCAGCCAGGAAATGGGGCCACTGCATCATCTATGCCTGTGGCATCCCCTACTGGTGTCGAGTCTACTACACCTGGGCCCTTTGCACGCCCACTCCCAGCTGAATATGGTCGTGTATTTGTGGCCACTCATCAAGTGAGGCAAAAGAGGGCTGAGGACACAGCTGCCCAGGAAAAGGCCCATGATGACTTGTTAAGAACGGTTACCATAATTTTTTGGGATGGCGTGAGTGAATTTGAACTGCAAAACTCTAGCATAGGGATATCTGACATGCACAATAGACTCCTGTGCAGGCTCCTTGGATCCATCGTGTGCAAGGGGACCAGGTGGGACAGATATCCCTCTCCCTACACCCTGAGGTTGCGCAATGTGTCTCTGCACAAACAGGGAACCTGGTCTCAGTCTTTGAACCATGCCATGCACAATGGGTGTCCCAGATGATACAGGTGCCAATCCCTGTGTCCACGAGTGGGCGTATCCTCCTCTGCATGGTCAATGCCACTGATGAGGATTACAATGGCCTCAAGAGTGAGATTGAACGTTTGTCTGAGGTCGTGCCAATGACAGTGGCCCACAAACACATGCATATGTTCTCTGATGGAGTTGAGTGCTGCATCAAAGTGTCCAAGGCTGTTTCCGAACCCACAGGAACTATACCAGCGGGTGAGACAGCTGTGACTGGATGTCCACCTTTGGATATCAGTAAGCTTCCCTTCAAATATGTTTGTACTCACGTGGCCGGCATGGATGCTATGATACATGTTGAACATGGCATCCAGGATGCATTCCCAGGAACTACGTTCGTGCATTTGACGTTCTACAAGGTCTGCACCGTGTACCAGCAGGCACGTGAGCTCCAAATCCTCGACCAGTATGTTGCGTATGGAGAATCAGAGGAGGGGTTGTGGACCAAGATGTACAAGCGTGTGGAGGACCTCTTGGAAGGTGAGTCTCTACACACTTGGCTACAGAGCTGGACTGACGACACCATGACCAGGCAGTGGGACAGGGGGGTCCATGTCCCAACCAATGTTCCACAGGTTGTGGTTTCTCCACCTGCAGGCCCCCAGGATGCCAGTCAGCCAGAGGCATGTGCAACTCCACCACAGAGCCTGCAGGCACTGAAGGAGTGGGTTGGTTTTCATCCATTTGGTCCTTCTGAGGATGATCCAATTGAGAGTGAGGATGAACACTGGCCCCCTGTGTGTGTATGGCTGGCACCAAACAGCACTTTTGACATCAGGATTGAGGAGTCACAGAAGCTGTTTGGGTGTGAGAAGGAGTGTATACATGTGAGTGGGACCATCAAGTCAAATGTTCTTTCCTGACACAAGCAGGCAGTTGGTTTCTTTGGAAGGTTTCACAGAGGTCACATACATGGGCAAACATTTCCATGTGCACAGTGACCTGCACCAAGACTCCCTGGTGGTCGGTGAGGCTTTGCGAATGGGTGAGGCTGCAGCATGGTGGGACTGGTTTGCTTGCATGGCTTTCGACTATGGTGAACGTCTTTCAAGTGCATATCACATGAGTGCTCTATGGGATCCATGTGATGACTCATGCCCTTGGATGGTAGCCATTTCCTTTGTTGAAGGCTACATCTGGTGGGCCGCAACAGCACACGAGTTGTGTTGGTACACACAAGAGGAGGTAACCGATGGTACCTCGACTGAGTTCATGTATCCCCTGCCACATCGGGACCCCAGTGGTGGCTTTGAAGACACACTGAATGCATTCACGCACTTTGTGTACACAGAGATGAAGCGCACAGAGATCTTTGTGGATTTTCGAGGTGAGTGGCCATGAACAGATGACCTTCTTCCAGATGGCAACACCACACACAAATTTCCTGACATCAGATGCTCTGTCTGTCTTTGATTGCACTAGGCACACCGAGTGAGTGCCACTCTCTGCACAGATGTGCATTCACCAAATGTGACCAGGACAGCTCTGTCATGCTAGATGACAATGGTGGTGCATGGGACCGTGGCAAGTCACACCTGGACTACTACAGCAGTACACACATTTGCGGCCATATGTGTATGAGATTGCACTTGGGGGCTATGCCCCAGGGAGCTTAGAAACTCAGTGGCACTGGCGAGCATGGTTTCCAGATACCAGAATATGTAATAGAATTTTGTGCTTGATACAAATTATAATTCTATTGACTGCCCAGGGACACCCCCAGCGAACAGGGTGTCCACTGTGATCACCCACAGACGGTGACCCTTGCGCTCAAGTTCCACGATGGTGTAGCGGTTGCGCTGCTTAATCATCTCATCAAGAAAAAAATTGAAATGCACCACAGACATCTCCCTCACTATCAGCAGGAACCCCCCCCCATCCAGATGTTCGTCTGTTCAGCGATTGATGAATTAAACACCCATTTGCCATTGCTGTAACGCTCGGGGAACATCGTGGGATTGCAGTGTTCCTGGCAGAAACCGTCGGACTCCTTGTGCTTCCTGGTAAAATGGAAGACATCTACAACCACTGCCATGTTATCAAACCGATGACACCCTATTTTGCGGCAGTGTTTGAGCAGCGAGCAGTTGCTGTCATAAAAGAAGCCTCAGGCATAGACTCTGGTGTGGGAAAGGTGGCCAACATGAAGTCCTGTCGCCATGGAATCCCTCAAATCAGAGTGTACGCGTCATGCAACATGAAAGATGTACACGGATGGCAGAAATCACCTCAGATCCAAAGAATGTCCCTCTCAAGACGATGACACCACACGGTCGAATGATCAATTGCTCATTGTGCATGTGCCGCTGTCCAA
Organism: Ramaria rubella; assembly: GCA_015039355.1. NCBI lineage: Eukaryota > Fungi > Basidiomycota > Agaricomycetes > Gomphales > Gomphaceae > Ramaria > Ramaria rubella. The sequence goes on along the minus strand of MU134431.1, from coordinate 183,681 downwards.
ATTGCACCCGCAACCTCCTGTTGCCTTGCACGGGTGTCTCCTCACAATCCAGCCAGTCCACCTCCCCCCTGGCCCCAGGGCCATCCTCCCCTTCCAGGATCACTGCCTCGTCATCTGGCTCCTCTGCGCTCGGGCCCAAATCCTGTGTGAGCCCCCCTCACTGTTTTTGTATTCAGTCATGCATCTGAAAAAATGCTGCCCCTTTCGCATGATATGCATCCTCCAGGGCACGATGTGTGGGCAGGCTACAAGTCACATAACCCAGATCATGCTCAGATGCACACACTGTTACGGCGCATTTGGCCTCATAGCCCAAGTGTGCAGGACAGTAAATGTTCCAGCTACTATTAGCCAATGGCACTTGGCAGTCATGTATTGTGCAGCAAGGGTGTCCAATGGTGCTCCCGTCACTCACCACACCCTGCAACTTCACTACTCCACTCCCCCTGGTAAGCACTCATCCCCATCCTTGACCAAGCTTATGGACTCACCCAAATGAACATCTTCATCCTCATAGATATGGCAGCACACGTCATACGCATGAGCGTAGCTCTCCTTCCCAAAACCTTCCATGGTGGCATTCCATTCTGCTATCAGCAGTTCCAGACGGAGCTTCTGCAAAGTGGCATCATGAGGGAGAACCAGTCTCTGCTTGTGTTCAGCTTTGTCCAGCAAGAGAGAATACAAATAGAATCCATCAAGCACGTTTGCGCCGCTCATGATCAGCGAGGCTCCCCAGGACAAAGGCAGAGGCACAGCCGCCCATTGGTCATCTCCAAATGCAGTGACATTATTGGCTCTGTGAGCATCAGGCACTCGCAACGCCTGGTTGTAAGTTCTCACACAATTGGCACTGGACTCCCTATGGTCATCAAGAAAATTCTCTCAGAGGAGGACTATACAGGTACAGAGAATACTAATACCATCTGAAACACATTTGATTCGCCTGGAGCTCCAGGACTGCTGTCTTGAAGTAGGACCGTTGCGACACTTGAATTACGTCAGGTACCCCCTTATAATATGTTTGCGTCGATGCCTGCTTGTTCACACAGAAGTTGGGATGATATCGGGTGAAGCATTCTGGTCCCATGGCTCATGAGTAATTATGTATGGTGCTGTCTATGTGAATGTGATTCATACTCGCACAATATGTAGAGTGACTGAATATCGGTAACGTGCCCTCCCCCTTGGTGAACAATGTGGTGTCGTACTGCGCCGGTTGTCGCAAGGTTAGCATCTCGTTAGTTGTTTGAAAATTTGCACAGTTGCGCTGTAAGCACACATGTGTAGGTGGATACATGTCTCAATAACCTGAAGACAACCATGCAGCTGAGTGAGGCATTTTAGAGAGAGGACCAACATACCGATGCCTTGTGATAGGCCAAAGTGGCGAAAGTGCTCTCGCTCTGGCTCGGTTGCTGCGACCAGACTAGTGGATGACCAAATGTCATCTGCAAAGACATGCCAGCATTGCACAACAATTTCCCAAGAGAGATCCAAAGCAGTAGCAAGAAATGTGTGAACATTCAGGGGAAGCCGATTGGGGGGGTTCGAAAGGTCAAATGCCTGGAAGGCAATGGCAGGTTGCGCAAGCATCGCCAACCATGTGAAGGAAGTCATGTCGGCGAATGACACTTGAACCAGAAGCGATGGGTGTGCCACAAGTTTTTTGAAGAGGACTTGAAGCTGCATGTCGTATTGAGAGACTTCAGAGTGCTGGTGTAGTTGAATGTATATTTTCGACTATTGTACCAAAATCATGTGCACTCGTGTGGTTAGTGACACACATGACGAAGTCATGATCGGTCACATATTGAAGTTTTGATTGACCGTGGGACGGACTCCAATGCCGTGCTGTTTGTCCTAGGCACAAGTCTCCCCAGGGGGTCTCAGAGACTGTCTCACGCAGCAGACAGAATGGTCTCAATGAATTGGTAAGGCATAATAATTCCATATTTCAAGGAGCAACCTTTCCAATCTCAGTAAAAACCTTGCATAATTGTATGTGATATTGACAACAAGCACAGCACACATCAGCGGAAATGTCCACATGGTAGCATCGTAATAGTCTTTGCAGCAAGATAAAATGTCAGCATTGGAAATGATTTCAGGCCAATCCACACATCTCTTATCAGCATTGTGCATTGCTATTTTGACATTACTTGCTCATTGCACCTGTCTTTTTAACTTATGACATTCTTGTGGACCAACTACTCTGTCATAAAAAAGCTCACCAAAAACTTCAAGTCCATACTTGAACAGAAGTATTTCTTTCATCACTGATTGTTGATCCTGTATGTGCAATAACCCATGACTTATGAATGTGTTTAATTCAGATAATTCATTCATAGGTGAAGTGTGTAAAGTACATGACTGTTTGAGGAAATGTTCAACAATTGATACAGAAAGTTCACCATGAGTAGCTTTTGTAAGAATGCATATTATTATATACATATATAGTAGCATATATGCTACTATCTTAGGTAGATAACTCACCAAAGTGACTCATGGGTTGTATTATATAAGCTGCCCACTAGGGGCACTTGTAGATAGTAGACAACTATACAGTTGTCCACAAGTACTTAGATAATCATAATCTTTTACTTGTAACACACAAACTCACAGACCCCAATACATATATTGGCTTAGTCTGTTCAGTGTGAACAATCATATTCTTACACTTTTGACCTAACTTTGATTGCAGACAATCTGGTACATAACTCCCTCAAGACAGGATGCAATAGTTTGGAAACGTTCTGTACTTGAACATCAAAACCCCCCCCAGTCCAAGGCATTTCTGAGTAAGACATAGAAGGGACTTGCAATGAAACATATGGCTCTAAGTCAATGGTTTTTAAAAGTAAGCTTTCACTATATACAATCTTAATGAATGCTAACACAACTGTACCAAAATCTGATGAATTGTCTCGAATTATACATTCATACTGATGACAATTTATTGACACAAGTCAACAAACAATCCACTGTGGCTACATGTATATCTTCTGAATCATGCATGAATTGGTTGATAATACAACATGCTATCAACTCTCTACTATGCCTCCCTCGAGCAGACAAGTGCAAACCCAATGTAAGTACTAAGGACATAGCCATTGAGTTGACTCTTCAGTAACTGAATGAGTTCAACCACACCTTCATTAACTAGTTTACATTTCCATGGCAACATCAGTTGTTTGGTCCATCCAGAATGCAAATGCAGAAAATAGAGACAGTTCTAATACACAGGATAATTATCGACGAAGTGTTTGCCTTCAGGCAGGACAGCAATCTTGTCCAATACACATGCTCGACAACAAAATAGCAAATGCATCACAGATGTGATCAATTATGCAGTGCAGTGCAAATGTTAATGGATGAGGGGATGTCAACAAAACACACAATATAAGATTTTTTTTGACAAACTGGTAGTCCAGTCCCCGGTAAAGGAAATGACAATGGGAACATGGTGGACAGAGAAGTTGGTGGACACTGAAACTAGGTAAAATATCAACAGTGAACTAATATATATTTACAAAACAAGGGGCAGAAACTAACTAACTAAATATATGCATAGACCCATAAAGAAAGACAAATGCATGCTATAAAATTTAACACTGACTATCAGATACATGTATCTCAAAAAATCTTTATCCGTAACAGGCACAGGTATCCTAGTCACAAAACCTCCACAGAGATCCCTCCCCTCCTAAAGTTGGAGTTGAGGACACTCCGCCCAGCTGACAAACCAATCTCCGCACCTGGGAATACCATAAAGTAGAAAAACTGTTAGGGACTGGATCAGATGTGAGGTCGGATTTGGTCAGAACTCTCCTTGACCAAAATTGGAAGTCGCAATATTCAGAAATGTGCAGAATATCGGATGACTCAGAAGTCGGAGATCCGAAGATTGATCTATATGGGTGTTGGCTTCAACTTATGGGTTGTGCCCTCTTGGATTTCTAGTGCCCTGGTATTTCGGACTGAAGACCGGACGAATTATCAGAGTTCCGATGGTCAGGTCTATTTGGAAAGGATCAGTGACAAATAGTACATTAAGACTTATTGGAGATGGGCAGGAGATTTTCCATATTTGGAATTGGAATAACCAAGGCAGGAGGAGATAGGGTTAACGATAAATGAATATTGAGTAAAGGTTTAGCTTTACAGAAAAGCGAGTGTAATCAAATGAGTGGGTTTCGGAATGTCAGAAATGTTGGGATTGGAATAATCAGAATACTGAATAAAGGTTGAAAGACTTTAAGGCTTTATTGTGGATAGAACTTGGAGTGATGAAGTGTAATAAAAGATATAATGATATAGGGTTGACAAGAGATATATCAGGTACAAAAGGATATTGCAAGTTATAGCGAGATAATGAGTTTTAATGAGATATAATGAGATATACAAGTTAAAGAAAGCTTGAGCAAGGGAAATCATATTTAAAGGAACATGCAGAATTCTGAAATTGGAAACAGAAAGATAAGGGTGTGTGATATGGAGTTCCAGATTTGGAGCAAATACGACAATCGAGATAAGATGTACGGGGATATATCAAAATAGAATTGTGACTAAGAATGATAAATGGGGACATGTTGGAAATAAGCAGAAAAGGGCTTATTGGGATGCAGAAAACGTTGGAATAACAGAAGTCGAATCTGGGATCTAACAGTATCTCCCTTTTACAGCCAAGCCCTCGAAGGCCGATTATGCTATTGAATATCATGGGAAGTTTGGGCATCGGTTATCCATAAAGGCTGAGATTTTGGATCAGATATAAATAGGGAAAATGGTCTGTAAAAACAAAAACACTTTTGACTCACCACCACCACCACTAGTCTCAGTGCCACCACATTCTAAGTCCACCTTGCCCACCTGCTCTGTCATTGATGTCAGCTCTGGTGATGAAATCACCACAGAGGTGAAGGAATACGAGGGGATAAAGAAGGAGTTGGAGGACAAACTGCAGGAAAAGGTGAAGGCAAAGTGGGAAAAGTGGGAAAAGTGGGAACGGGATGCAGAGGAGAAGCGAGAGCAGGATCAGAAGGAAAAGGAGGACCGGGAGCAGAAAGAGAAGGAGAAGGAGGATGACGATCAGCAAAAGAAGGAGGAAACCGACTGAAAGAAGTGGAAGGAGGATGCAGATTGGCAGAAAGCTGAATCGACGTGGACAGTGTGGGAAGAAGCCTGACTCAAGAAAGCTTTGGTAAGTTGTCTCTTATGATTATTATCGGAGGAGTTTTGAGGGGAAATTCAGACTAGCTGGAGAAAGGTGACTGGGATTGGAAGACTGATTGGAATCCAAAGGCCATGTCGGACAATGTCGGAGGCCGACTGTTATGAACTAGATTCCTTCTCATTGGATGTCAGAGTTATTGGAATGTCAGAGCTCAGGATTTGGAGTCAGGGTCGGAGTGTACAGATGTTGGCTTCAACTTATAGGTTGCGCCCTCTTGGATTCTTTGTGTCCTGGTATTTTGGAGGGTTGGGATATCAGAGAAGTCAGAATCGAAGAATGGAAAGTTGGACAAGACTTAGAGATGGAAGTGAGAAGATATTGAGTCAAGGTAGGTCAATATTCAAACTGAAGAACGAAGTACATGGAGGAGTCATATATAATGAATTGATATGGTCCGGATTAGAAAGATACGAAATGCGGAAATCCGAAATGGAGCAAATACGGGATCAGGGTAAAAATAAATATGGACATAAGACTGAAGATGTAGATCTTGATAAGAATGACTAAATATAGATGGGACAGGGATAAGTAGAACAGGTGGAGCAAATCAGAAATACGGATCAGAATATCTCAGAGAAAGTGGAAAAGCTGGGAATGAATCTGGGTTCTAACAGTATCTCCTCTTTAAGACCAAGCCCTCGAGGCCTAAGATCAGCATGGGAAGTTTGGTTTGGTGATTAAGTGGGACCCCTATATAAGAGTGACAGATGGGGTTCAAATTTTCAGTCTTCTGATCTTCTTATCCCTACTCCCCTCTAAACCAAATGTCGATGCCACCAATTATCTCGCTTGAAGACCTCATTTCCAAGGATGATTCGGGGTCAGAAAACAACCTGGAGGTGCAGATTTGCGAGATTTTGGAGTTGCAAAAAGGAGCAGCAAAGAAATTGGAGTGGAGGAAGTCAGAGTGGGAAAAGGCTGAAAAGACATTGGAGGGAAAATCCTGTAAAAGGAAAAGCATCAAACCATTCCTCATTGGAGGGTGCAAGAATCTGCCATAAGTTGGATCAGGCATGAACAGTATTGTTGCATGGGATGTCGGGTTCGGGAAATGTGTTGTTTGCCAATAGTGGAGGGAACAAATGGGACATACAATGAGTGTGCAAAGGGTGGGAGGACATGCCATCATCTGGGAGTGTCAGGATTTGTGGAAGAAGTCGCAAAAGGTGTGGATTAGGATGAGGGAGGAACAGCGGAATTGCTTTTGAAGGAAATATGAGAGTTACGGAAGTCCGTCAATCATCATGCAAGTTCCATGTGGGTGCATTCCAAGGAGATGCAGATTCTGACTGGATGGGTGCAAAGAATGGTTCAGCACCAGGAGCAGGAATTGGAAGTGAGGATGGAGGAAATGGAAAGGGATGAAATATGGGAAATGGAATTGGAATTGAAAAAATGAATCGGGATTGAGTGGAAAAAAAAGCAATGGGGGATTTCTTGGAACGGATGGAAATGTAACTTAGAGAAATGAACACAGAAAATATAGGAAAAAAATTGGAAAAAGGAAAAGGAAAAGTTAAGGCATAATTGGACTGGGTTTATCGGGATATTTGTTATGAAAGTCTTCAACGATTTCTGAAGTGTTGCCTAATTCTGTAATGGGGATCCACAAAGTTTCTTCATCAGTTCCTTGATAGCCTGTCCAGCGTACCAAGTATTGTATCTTGCAATGTCAGCGATTGTCTATCTTGTAATCCAGTAATCAAGCCTTCATTGTTCATCTACCTGACAGTATGCGTGCTGTTCACCCATCCTTCCATGTCTCTATGCTAGAACCTGCAACTCTGAATGAAATTCCAAACCGAATACAGCCTCCACCTCCGCCAGTTATTATTGAAGGTGAACCCGAATACGAAATCGACGAAATTCTGGTACCTGCAGGTGCGATGATTTCAAAAAATCCAAGGTATTTTTCAGCAAGCTTCTTCAAAGGTCAGGTTGTGCAGAAAAATTCAGCTTTGATGAAGACTTTGTTGCCTACTTTGAAGTCGGGGGCTGGAGAATATTTCTTGTTTGCGGGTTCCTTGTATTGGGATTGCGTGTCGGAGATTCTCTTTCGGAGTTCCTGGTGGAGTTTGTGTAAGTTGACCACAAAATTTTTTGTGCAGGATGAGATGAGATCGCGTTCAGGATGTATTGAAATGTCGGGATTGTAACCTTTGTTGGCAAAGAACAGGGAAACTCCCATTGTCATGTTCGGAGCATTGTTATAGGTGAATTCTGCGATCAGAAGAAATTCAGCCCAATTGTCTTGTTGATAGTTACAATAAATGCAGAGATATTGCTCAAGATTTGTTTGTTTGGTTTGTCTGCCGCCTTTGGGGTGATAACCGGAAGTGAGGTGGAGACTCATGTCTAGCGCTTTTTCTGAGTGTGCGGAAAAAGGAAGACATGAATTTGGAACCTCAATCCGAGGTAACGTGAGTCGAAACACTGTGCTTGGAGAAGACATGGAGAACAAAAAGCTGAGCAATCATCGGAGAAGTGACCATCGTGACTGTCAGAATGAATATAGCTTGTTTCATGAGTCTGTCAATGATAACAAGGATGCTGTCAAAACCCGATGAAGGCGGAAGTGGCTCAATGAAGTCCAAGGATATGGAGTTCCATGGTCTTGGAGGGATTGGTAAATGCTTAAGGAATCCATAGGGCCAATGTCATTGGGATTTTGATCGCATGCATGTTGTACAGGATTTGACATAGGAGATCACAAAGTTGCAGAGTTTTGGCCATGTATATTCATGTCAGATGTTGCTGAGTGTCTTGTTTTGTCTGAAATGTCCAGAGATTTGATGATTGTGCAGATATTGTAGAATGCAGAGTCAGAGGTTGTTAGTGTCAGGAACATAGATTCGGTTGTGGAGTCAGAGAAGTCCTTGAGGATTGACTGACCATTGGGGAGTTGGAGGGTTGGTGGGATAGTCGGAAATTGCAGGATTGGAGGAGATGGATTGTTGGATTTCTTCGTGAAGTTGCTTGAAATCCATGATGGTAACTGCGTGGAGAATTGTGACGTTAAGAGTGTGACGTTAAGAGACGTGGCTTGGAGGGACGATGACAGCTGCTTGTTAGTAAAAACTGGGTGGAAATTGTGGATTAATGCTGGCATAGTTGCTACTCCCCTCTTTAGGATAGACATCCCATCGTCTAGTTAAGGAGTTGGGTTTTGTTCCGAGTTTTCCAGGTCGGAATCGGATAACAAGGTTGAATTGGCATAGGTATTCCAACCATTGGACTTGTCATCAGGTTAAAAGCTTAGTGGTGGCAAAATATTTGAGGTTTTTGTGGTTGGTTACAACATCAATGGTGGAACTGGAATCTTTGAGGTAATGCCGCCAAATCTTGAAAGCTTCAAAAATCACAAGTCATTCCTTGTTGTGAACATTGTAGTTTAATTCCAGGGTGGTGAAAGTCCTAGAATGAAAAGCTACAGGGTGAATTTCGCCATCTTGCAGAGAAATAATGGAGAGGATTGCCGCAAGGGTGTAGTCCGAAGCATCGGTTTCCATGATGAGTTGGCAATCAGGAATCCAGTGTGTAAGGATCAGAGTGGTAGTAAAGGCTTTCTTAAGTGTCTCAAAGGATTTCTGACACTCATTGGAGAAGTTCCATTTTACAGATTTTTGAGTGAGTTGGGTAAGCGGGATTGCGATAAGGCTGTCCACAAGTCTGGATCAACCCACAGGGACCCATGGGTTGATCCGTGGGAAAACCTGTGGGTAAGGATCCCATGGGTATTGGGTACCCAGAGGGCAATACCCACATGGATCTGGATATGGATTGTGAGGTTTTGCATTAAACCCACAGGTATTTGGGATCCGTACTGTTCACCTATAGTGAGTGTAGCTAGCTGATTCACAGTAATTTTTACAATTTATTTTATATTTTTATCTAATTTCTTGGGGCCTGTAGAGGCCCCACAATTTTTGTGCACAGCAGCTGGAGCTTATAAAGATATGCTGTTTGTTGTGCTTTGCAGGTCACGTGACCCACCAAACCTTGTTCACAAGGAACCTTATTTTAATTCAAACAAGGTTCATCAGGTCACGTGACCTGCAAAGCACAACAAACAGCGGAGCTATATAAGCTCCAGCTACGGGTGCAAGCTACTGGTGCAACAAAACTTGTAGGGCCTCTACAGGCCCCAATAAATTAGACAAAAATATAAACTAAATTGTCAAAATTAGCGTTCACCAGTAGCTACCTACATCTGCTAGAAGCAAACATATTAGATACCCACGGATCAAAGCGCGAGTAGTCAGAAACTCGTGGGTTCGGATCCATGGGTTTGGATCACCCGGATGCAATACCCATGTGGATCTGAGTATGGGATTTGAAAATGGGAATACCCATGGATCTGAGTCTGGGTGGTCCGTGGGTAGACTCATGGACAGCCCTAGATTGCGATGTCGGAGTAATTATGAATGAAGTGTGGGTAAAAGTTTGTGAAACCTAGGAAGCATTGGATGTCTTTTGCTTTTCGGGGTTTGGGTCATTCTTGAATTACTTTGATTTTGTTGTCTACCATTGAAAGTCCTTCAGGGGAGAGCATGTATCCAAGGTATTCTACTGTAGTCTTGTGGAAATCACATTTGTCGGATCTTGCATAAAGTCAGTTCTTTCCAAGATGTCGGAGAACTTTGTGGACATGTTCCCTGTGTTCTTCTAGGTTGTTGGAGTAGACTAAGATGTTGTCCAGATAGATGAGGACTGAAAGGTCAAGCATGTCACTGGATATATCGTTCACTGAAAAGCAGCTGGTGCATTAGTGAGACTGAAGGGCGTAACATGCCATTCAAAGGAACCACATCAGATCCTGAAGGTGGGTTTCCACCCGTCACCCTCTCTAATGCGGACTAGATGGTAAGCATGTCAGAGATCGATTTTGCTGTTAATCCGCGCTTTTCCAGGGCTTTCCGGGAGGTCGGAAAGTTGGGGAAGCAGATATTGGTCTTTTTTTGTGATCTTGTTGAGACCGTGGAAATTGATACAAAGTTGGAGTCTGCCTAATTTTTTCCTGGAGAATAGTACTGAAGCACCATGTGGAGAAAGTGAAGGCTGGATGAATCCTATGGCTAGTGCCTCATCAATGAAATTTCAGAGTGTTCTAGCTCAACTGGAGATAGGGAATAAATAGTTCCCAAGGGGGGACTCTCTCCCTCTATCAGGTCAATCTTGAGACCATACAGTTGATGATTGGTGAGGATTTCTGCTTTCTTCTTGCTGAAGACGTTGGAAAACTCGTGATATTCCAATGGAATGCCATCAAGATTGGCTGTTGGATCGGGATTTGGGGAAGCATCGATGATGGAAGCGGATCTTCCTTTCGGAATTACACATAACTGTAAGATCTCCTCGCTATCTAGTTTGCAAAGGCGAGTGAACACAGATGCAGGGACTAGGTCAATAGGTGAGTATTGTTTGGATGTCAGGGGGGCGTCTGTGCAACCGAATTTCGGATTTCTGGAGACCCCTGAGGTGGATTTCACGGTGAGTGATGTCTGAATTGAATCTTGCTGCTGAGGAATGTGGAACAATATAATACCCAATACCCAGTAAATCAACAGATTGTAGGAGGGGAGCCAGTTGTGTCCTAGCATGACAGGGCAGCTAGAATCAAGCAGTGTTACATACACAGCAACAATCTGATTTTCACTGGACGGAAAGTGGATTGGCATATCAATAGTCTGCATGATTGAGATGTTAGAAGTGCCATTGAAAAGCTTCCGCAGAATCTGCAGGATATTGCGGAATTCCACCAGAAGCTTGGAAGCGAACAATGAGACTACAAAACAATGGGTGGAACCGGAGTCCATGAGAGCTTGGATATTAGTATTCAGAATAATGTTGGAAGTTAATGGTATAGTAAGAGAATTGGATTTAGAAAGAGTGGAAGTGTTGAGTCGAACCTTGGAAAACACACAGATAGAATCAACGTAGCTCTGGGTCTGTGCAGAGGTCTCAGAGCTGCTTATGATTATTTTGAATCTGTAATGGTTGCAGGTTTGACCTTGGACTCGGGTTTGCTCAGAATTGCAGAGGCCACTCGGGCCTTTGATTGAGCATTAAGGGAGGTTGACCGTGGACAATCCTTCGCGATGTGTCCGGGTTTCTCACAGAACATACAAAGGTTTTGGTCCATGCGTCGCTGCCTCTTTGCTGGGTTAGTTTGTCATCTTTTCCGAGTATGTTGGAAGTGCCTGGAGTTTTGCAGAAATTCGACATGGAGGACTGAGGTTTGGCGGAAGAGGCGGAAGCTGAACTGTTATTGTTGTTGTTTGTCCTCTTCTGTGACTGGTTTGATCAGGATTCTTGCTTGTTCGATTTGCTGCTGTTACTGGAGTAGTTATTGTTGGAAGTGGTGGCGTGATTGACCTCGCCTCATCGTTCCCAATAATGGCTGTTGATGGTTTGCTTGCGTGAGTTGTTGGAGTTCCATAAGTGTGTCAGCTTTTTCCCAGGTTGCAAGAATATCTTTAATACAATCAGGAAGTTTAGTATAGAAACTCCTCCGAAGGGCGGTGTCGCCCCAATTGAGTCTAGTGGCAAGGCAGTTGAACTCTACAATGAACTTTGTAATGCATTGGTTGTTGTGCATTTGGAGATTGTCAAGTTCAGTTTCCACATTGCTGATGGGGTTGTAAGTCCAAAATTTTCTCGGAGTACCATTGTGAAGTCCTGATAGCTTGTGAGCCAGGGCAGGTCTTGGAAGGCGTTGTTGTCTAAGAGTTCGGGCTTGAAAAAATCTAAGGCTGTCCATTTTAGGAAAGAGATAGCGTAAGTAACTTTCACTTCATTGCTGGAAAAGGTCTGAGGACAGTCACGGAAGTGGAGTTTGCACTGAAGGAGGAAGGGATGGAGCTTTTGGGAATCTCATCCGTCGAGGGTGTCAGGCTCACAGAGTTTGGTTTTTCCAGCTTGACTTTTGTTCAGAGTTCCCATGTGCTTGGCTATCTGTTTCAAAGATTTTAGCATAGCCTTCCCCTCATCTTCTTCATCATCATTGTCATCCTCATTGTTGTCAATGTTGTTGTTGTCACTGGGATCGTCTTCCAGTTTGTTGTTTGGAAAGTTGGATCCAGGGTTTGTGTTTCTGGTGATAGTACAGGATCTGGTTGAAGGCATAATGAATGGATCAAGAGTTTCAGTTTGAATATACTTTTATGAACTAGATTTCTTCTCATCGGATGTCAGAGTTATCGGAATGTCAGAGCTTGGGATTCAGAGTCAGGGTCGGAGCATATGGATGTCAGCTTCAACTTATAGGCTGCACCCTCTTGGATCCTTTGTGTCCTGGTATTTTGGAGGGTTGGGATATCGGAGAAGTTGGAATTGGAGAATGGAAAGTCGGACAAGACTTAGAGACAGAAGTGAGAAGATATCAAGTCAAGGTAGGTCAATATTCAAACTGAAGAACAAAGTACATGGAGGAGTCATATACGACAAATCAATACGGTCTGGATCGGAAAGATATGAAATGTGGAAATCCGAAACAGAGTGAATACAGGATCAGGGTAAAAGTAAATATGGACATAAGACCAAAGATGTAGATCTTGATAAGAATGACTAAATATAGATGGGACAGGGATAAGTAGAATGGGTGGAGTAAATCGGAAATATGGATCAGAATATCTCGGAGAAAGCGGAAAAGCTAGGAATGAATCTGGGTTCTAACACCAATGACTAACGAATGGTGTGCTTTGTCGGACACACGGGCTGGAGTGCATTGACAAGGATCAGAAAAGCGGGAGGTCACAGAAGCAGGCATGCATCCAATGCCAAAATCACTGGAAGAAGTGCACCAAGCTGGGTGACACGGATTTCGTGGTGGAAATGGTGGGCAAGTTGTCATTGCCAGTGCACAGGCAGGTTTGGCCGGAGAACATGGAGGCCAGACCAGGAACGGCGGTGAAAAGACATAGGGCAGAAACAACCGTGGATTGGGAAGCTGGGGCTGCATTGGGGAAGGGGAAAGGCAAGGAGCAGGCAATGGAGGATGATGCAGAGGATGAGGTGGAGGATGCGGGGCTCACAGTGGAAATCTGTGGGCTCCGCAAGACAATCCACAGCCTCAACAAGTAGCTCCACTACAATGTGGAGGGAATGGCGGCCTTCAGCGACATGTTGAAGACGGCGCACAGGATTGCGGAGATTGAGTATAAGTTCCAGAAAAAGCGGTGGGAGACATACCACAGGGCATCAGCACCACAACCCAACTTGGAGTCGGAAGCTGGACCAGGGAATGAGGCAGAAAATGTCAGGCTGCAACCTGAACTGGAGAAGGAGTCGGAGAAGGGGAAAGGGAAGGCAAAGGAGGTGGACAGTGACGGAATGGACATTGACATCATTCTGGAGGTACCGGAGAAGGGGGTTCCAGAAGAGGCACAAATTGCCCAGGGAGCAGAGGCAGAAATTGGCCAGAAAGTGGAGATCTGGGAAATGCAGATATGGAAAAACAAGTTGAGGAGGGAGCAGGGAAGACAGCAGGGCCTGAACCAGAGGCCAATGGGCCAGAAGATGAAACTATGCAGTAGATAGGGGTTGGAAAAGCGAAAAGTAGTATAGAACAAATTGGAGGAGTTTTGGCAAAAGTAATATAGTTAGTTGTAAGAAAAATGAAGTTGTTTTAAAATCAGAAAAAGAAATGATTGGAAAAACGGGAAACGGTGAATCAAAGATATTTGGTTAAGTTCAAGGATGTTGGAAATCAGAGTAAATCGGAATCAGGGAAGTCAGGGACACAACTCGGGATCAGGATTGGACTTGTAAGAAATCGTGAAGATGTTCGGGAGGGTTGGAAATATTGGGATGTGAAAGGTATAGATGTTGAAAGGGTTTCAGGATTGCAGGATGTAAATAGAAGTGTAGTAAGAATGAGATGTGAATAGAAGAGTTGGGTTGGAAGGTGTATTGGGAGAAGTTAAAATAGGAATGGATGATTGAGAAAGATTGTTGTCAACATAGTGGCTACTCCCCCTTCAAGGTAGACATCCCATCGTCTACCTCAAACATCAGGAGGGAGAATACAAGGAGTCGGAGTATCAGAGAACTGAAGGATTCATCAGCAATTTTTTGGGTTTTCCAGGAAGGAAGCAGTGTTTCTTGGAAATTCTTGATAGTGGTCTTGACATTGTCTAGTTGAAATTGTTGTAATCACAGATTACCAGAGGATTCAGAGAGTATTGGAGGGTTTGAACTTAGAAAGGAAACAGGATGGGGTGGATCGGAATTGATAAGGATGTTCGGAAAAGATTTTCAAAAGGAAAAATGAGTCAAAGTTTGGAAATAAAGAGGTTTGGGAATGAGAAATGCCATTTGGAAGGGAAAAAATAAGAGCTATTGTTGCGAAAAATCTGAAAATGACCATTAAATAGGGTCTTGGCAAAAGGGTAGAAGGAAACAAGTAGAGGAAGAAAAGGCCAAAAAGGTGTCAGAAAAATCGGTAAGGTGCTTGATATTCAGCCTGGAATATTGCTGAAGAAGGAACGGATATTGTCCTAATGGCTTGGAAGGTCCGAATTTATCGGGAAATGTGGGTCGGAAGATGTAAGGATGGTATGTTTGTGGATACATAGGGTTGAACAGTGCCATTTGAGGAAGATCATTGGATTCCGAAGACAGTTTGTCGGTTATTGTACCATAACACAGAATTTGGTATTGGTGACTAGACTTGGAATCAGAGTAACTGTGTTGCATCTTGAATAGTCAGATTCGGGAAGTCTGGAAGTCAGAGGTCAGAAAACTAAATTTCAGAAACAGAAGGATGTCTTGAAGGAGATTCAGAGTTCAGAGTTTTTGGAAATTGTCCTGGAGTGTTCTCGAGGAAGTACAGATGCACTGTGTGGGATGTGTTGGATGAAATCCTATAGCTAGAGCCTCGTTAACATGTTCTCGAGGTGGGTCTGGCTTAACTAGATGTGAGGAAATAATTTTTCCATAGTGATTCCCTCCCTCTGATAGATGTGATCTTGTCAGAGTGCGTAGCAGATTTGTTGATGATTGCTTGTTGGAAAGCAGAAGAATCGATGTAATGGATTTTCCTATTGGAAATGTGCCAAGGTTCCATATTGTCATATTGTGAGCTGTGGATTCATCAAGCATTGATGTTGGATGTTATGGTGGGTCAGAGGATGTCGCAGCGAAGCAGGATTTTTGGAGATTTGGAAAAACACAATATTTGCAGGTTTCCTGGAGACATGTCATAGAATTAATCTTCTTGTTGAGGAGTGCAGAACTAGGTACTACCCAATGCCCTGTCAATTAATGGATTGTAGTGGGTGGGTTAGTGGCATCCCCAGCACATCGGAACAATTAGAAACAAGTGGTGTTATACACAATGTAATAACAACCAGGATTTTTCACTTGACGGGAAGAACGTGATTGGTGTGAACAGCCTACTGGATGGTGTGACATAAAATGTCGTCGGTAACAGAAAACAGACACAAGCAGAAAGTGGGAATCCAAAAGATGGTGTTTAGACATAATAATTGGTTGAAACATTCAGAGGAATGACATTTTGGAGATTTTGGGATTAGAGGTAAGGTCAGAGATGATTGTAAAGGATTTGGTGGTATTGTCGGAAGGTAGGAAGGATGTTTTTGGAAAGCATCTGTGGTGATCTCAGTAAGGCACGAAAGAAGATATGAATGTGGAATCGTGTTCGAGGATCCTTGAGCTGAAACTGTTGAGCTGTCAGTTTCAGGAATTCGGAAGGGCCTCTAATAGGTCCTTTACGTCAGAATCACTTAGTGTGACAATTTTAGCTCAGGATTTTGCTTTCCTGGCAAAGGATGATGACTTTGAGCACATTTTCACTTTATGACCAGGTCTTCCACAGTAGAGGCATGACTTT
This sequence comes from Ramaria rubella, assembly GCA_015039355.1. Classification (NCBI taxonomy): domain Eukaryota; kingdom Fungi; phylum Basidiomycota; class Agaricomycetes; order Gomphales; family Gomphaceae; genus Ramaria; species Ramaria rubella. Next base: position 167,593 of record MU134431.1, on the reverse strand, counting down.
TGGTCGATATGTCATTGTTTTTCCTGTGGTATTAGTTTGCCATCTTGTCTGAGGATGTTGGAAAGTTTTGGTGTCAGCAAAATCGGGATTTGGTTGGAAGTTGTTGCCATCTGTTGTGAGTCAGAAGGTTGGGGGTTGCATTGTTGATATTGCTTGGGATTTGCTCGGGTTTGAACTCTTTGTCTATGAGGCATTTGTCAAAGTAGCTGGAATGCTTGTGAATGTTGGGTTGATGACATTCTTGGTAGATCTGTTGGTGTTGTCAAGATTGGGTGTTCAGATTTGGGTGTTGGAAGACATTGTGGAAATCAAGAGTGTCAACTTGTATATCCCATTAGGGACCGGATCGGATGTGAGGTCGGATTTGGTTGGAACTCTCCTTGACCAAAATAGGAAGTTGCAATATTCAGAAATGCACGGAATATTGGATGACTTGGAAGTCGGAGATCCGAAGAGTGATCTACATGGGCATTGGCTTCAACTTATGGGTTGTGCCCTCTTGGATTTCTAGTGCCCTGGTATTTCGGACTGAAGACCAGACAGAATTATCAGAGTTCCGATGGTCAGGTCTATTTGGAAAGGATCAGTGACAAATAGTACGTTAAGACTTATCAGAGATGAGTGGGAGATTTCGGATATTTGGAATTGGAATAACCAATGTGAGAGGAGATAGGGTTAATGATAAATGAATATTGAGTAAAGGTTTAGCTTTACAGAAAAGCAAGTGTAATCAAAGGAGTGGGGTTTGGAATGTCAGAAATGTCAGAATCAGAATAATTGGAATACTGAATAAAGGTTGAAAGACTTTAAGGCTTTATTAAGGCTTTATTGTGGATAGAACTTGGAGTGATGAAGTGTAATAAAAGATATAATGATATAGGGTCAACAAGATATATCAGGTACAACAGGATATTGGGAGTTATAGCGAGATAACAAGTTTAACAAGATATAACGAGATATACAAGTTAAAGAAAGCTTGAGCAAGGGAAAGTGTATTTAAAGGAACATGCGGAATTCCCAAATCAGAAACAGAAAGATAAGGGTGTGTGATATGGAGTTCCAGAGTCGGAGCGAATATGGAAATCGAGATTAAGACATATGGGGATAATATCAAAATAGAATTGTGACTAAGAATGGTAAATGGGGACATGTCAGAAATAAGTGGAAAAGGGCTTATTGAGATGTGGAAAACATCAGAATCACGGAAGTCGAATCTGGGATCTAACAAAATCACAGTTTTCTTTTTCTGTGAGGATGGATAAAAAGGGTGTGTAGTTGAAGGTTAGGTTACAAACCGACAAGTAAACTATGTATTTGAAATCTGAAATATATACCTTTTAGCCTTACTTCCCTGTATCTGAGACAAGGCCCATGTGCGAGCACCAAGAGCATGGTGCTTGCACAAACAGTGATTTCCAACATCAGCAATACCACATGACATGTGTTAATGTGATTTGCAATTTGTAATAATATTCCAAGCTTAGGAAAATATAGAAATCCACCAAAGTCATAATGGGGTCATGCATAGCATGGGTCACTCCACTAGCATGTATATATTGACACATATACAACCTTGATATAGGTATATATTTTAGATTTCAAATACATAGTTTACTTGTCAGTTTGTAACCTAACCTTCAAGTACACACCCTTTTTATCCCTCCTCTCTTGAATTCTTACACAAACCAACAAACACTCCTTGCCCATCGCAGCTGCAACTGAACTGAAAGTCATACCTACCAGAAGTATGCCACACCTACCACTGGAGGCAAACAACAATTTTCTGAGTCAGAAAATCTTTCAGAAAATCCTCAGAATCTGCCAAGTTTCCTGAAGATTTTCTGGGGACAGAAAACCTAAAAAAACCTATGGTTTTTAGGGAGTTTTCAGTCCCTAGAAAAACTTCATAAAATTCTAGAAATGTGCCCCAGAAAACTGTACAAGAAATGCTTGCCAAAAATGATGATTTTCTGAGTCCATGACACTTAGAGAATGTTTTGGATTTCCACAGGTTTTTCTGCAACCAGAAAAGCTTGCAAAATTCTCAGAAAATCTTGCAGAAAACATTGCAGAAAACTGTGGCTATTTAACAGTTTTCTGATCAGGGAAACTCAAAAAAATAAATGAGTTTTTTGAACCAGGAAATTGTCAGGAAATCTCTTGTTTTTAACAAATTTTCTACTGCCAAAAAAAACTAAGAAAACCATAAGAATTATTACCAGAAAATCTGGGAAATGGCAGGGTTTCCTGAGGATTTCCTAACAAACAAAACAGAACAGTGGCTGGTTTTAGTTTAGTTCTGCCAGGCTGCCCTCATTTCTGCCATTCTCCTCTGTATGTACAATCAAAGGTTCATGTTCGCATACCTTACGAACTATGTCCCTTAAGGCAATGTACTGAATAGCAAAGATGAGAACTGAACAAAATATAACAAGGAGTACACCACTTACAGACACGCGGTCCTCATTGTCAGCATCAATGCCACGTGGTGCCCATTTGACACTGCATACTGCAATGCCAGGCAGCATTTCCATTCTGCTCGTGACTGCATGTGCTGTCATCTTCTTCACTAAGTTCCTTCTTTGGGGCTTCTGTCTCCTTCCCAGATTTGTCAGATTCAATGCCCAAAGTGGGTGGCTTCATTCTTTCTGTGTTTTCGTTGGCTGGCTCTTTTGGTGACTTCTTTGAGGTGGAAATTCACTGGTGTTTGGGGGACGTGAGAACACCATACTAGGGGAGAGTGGGTGCTTGGTATGCTGGTCTGTTGACGCTTCCCTTGACGGTGATGCATCCCTCAATGGTGACACATCCATTGACGGTGATGCTTCTGTCGATGGTGACAGGATCTCAAAATCAACTGGAAAGAAGA